>CM076577.1:1160329848-1160929848 GCA_034641835.2 Pinus albicaulis
CTTGTGAGGACAACGGTTCCGCACATACACTGCTGTATTGCATGCCTCAGCCCACAAGTGAAGGGGTAGGCCCTGATCATGCAACATCGCCCGTGCAGCACCCACGATCGTTCTGTTCTTCCGCTCAGCCACCCCGTTCTGCTGTGGGTTATGGGGTGCGATGAGCTCTCTCCAAATCCCTTCTGCGCTGCATAACTCCTTGAATTTAGCCGAGATGAATTCACCACCGTTATCACTCCTTAGAGCAATCACCTTCTTCCCCGACTCCTTCTCGACCAGTGCTTTAAACTCACAGAACTTTGCGAATGTATCGCTCTTCTTCTGCATGAAGAAGATCCAGCACTTTCGAGAGAAATCATCAACAAAGATCACATAATACTTGTGCTTTGCTGTCGAAGCAACCGAGAAAGGACCACACACGTCTGTGTGAACTCTCTCAAGGATCGTCGTGGCGCGACTATCCTTCTCGTGAAAGGTGGCTTTCACATACTTCCCTAAAGTAAACCCCTTGCACTGATCTGACTGCACAAGAGTGCCCTTAGGAAGCCCAGTAGAAATCTGCTACAGAATCTTCAAAGCTCCATGGTGAAGGTGGCCCAATCTCCTGTGCCACAGTTTGCCCTCATCATCCCCGCTCACCACTTCTCCCGCCTTGCATGCCATAGCTGCGCAGCCATCTACCTGCAACTGATAAAGGTTCTTGGTTCGAACCCCTATCTTCCGGGTCTCTCCAGTAGTCTTACTGCGCAGGAAGGCTTTTCCTTCGCTGAAGACCACATCATACCCCTTATCCTCCAACATCGCCACATAAATCAGGTTCTTCTTCAATCCAGGTACATGCATGACATCCTTCAAGACAAAGGGTTTACCAGACTCCCTCTGAAAGGATATGGTACCAATACCAGTCGCACTGTATCTACCATCATCGCCCATCTCGATGTGCACACCCAAATCTTTGTCCTCCAGATCTGAGAACAACTCTCGATCTCCCGTCATATGAAATGACGCACCGCTGTCCAAGAACCACACCGATCCCATCACACTTGAAACCAAGCATGCAATCAGTGAAAAGTCAAGCTCGAACCGTGAAGCCAAAGCTTCTCCATCTGCAGATCTTCCCGCTTGCTTGTTCTTCTTCTTCTTTGGACAATTGGTAGCATAATGTCCATGATCATGGCAGTGAAAACACTTCACTTTCGCCATATCCTGCTTCTTGCCCTTTGCACCAGAATGAGAGTTTTTCTTACCCTTCCCCTTCTTTTCTTTGGCCACCAAAGTGCAATTTTCTTCATCAGCTCCCTTTGATGAAGATCCATCTCGAGTAGTCCTCCTTATCTCCTCCTGCATGAGATCCGCCCAAAGGCGCTCCCATCCCGGCAGCTTCTCCCGACCATTGACACTATCTTGATATGAGTGCCAAGCCTTCGGAAGACCAAGGAGAGCCAGTTTGACCATGTCCTCATCTTCGACAGTCACCCCCACACTTCCCAGCTCATCTCTGCATTGAGTGAACTTCGTGAGGTATTTGGCGATATTGTCGCCCTTCTCCATCTTGATGTTCCTGAGCTTATCTTTGAGCGCCAACTTCCTTTGGTCGCTCTTACTCTGGAATAGATCCGTCAAAGCTTTCCACATTAAATATGGAGAAGCCTTTCCATGCAGGCTGGATACAATATGATCCTTGACGCCCTCCAACAAGATCCTTCGACACTTCGCCATCTTCTTTTGCCATGCTTCGACTTCAGCAGGATCAGTGGGCTTTTGGACATCCGTATCTACGAACTCCTTCAGACCATTATCTTCTAATACCGCCTCCATGCGATCCTTCCATGCAACATAATTCGAACTGCCTTCAAGAGCATATTCGAGTCGCAAACCGTTGAAAGACATTTTCAACACCGGCACCAAGAAACAAAACTGCTGCAAAATTCGAATTCCACCTCAAAGCTCAACCGCTCTAGATCTGTGAGAACAAATTATTTCTAGCACAGATATTGACTGCAAGGGGCATTTACCAGACCTTTCACTTTCCGAAGAAAGATGAATCCGGAGGCTACCTGGCCCGCATGCAGACTCTGTCTACCGAAATAAGTTTGTAATCACTGTGATGATCAATCTCTGCTTCAATAGCTCCGATACCATGTAGAAATTTGCTGAATAATGATATTTATTCACCGAGACTATCCTGATCACATACAATTCGAATTTATATGCAACACATAATCTCTTCCACTCAACTCAGATCATCACACATGCGGAAATAAAATCAAGCGATAACACATCAAATCATCATACACATTAACACAACATGTATGGGGAAAGCTTATAGCTGAAAACCCCGCAGCTATTGTGTATATTATAATGGAGAAATCAAGTAACAAAATTAGTACAATACTCCTCACAAGTACTCAGTACTTTCTCATAAAGTTACCCACAATCTAGCTCAGTTTTGAACAGGTTACTGGTTCAAAACTCACCGCCAATTGCCTTACCTCTATTGCGCAATCCAGGCCTGTCTATATAGAGATCCGGTTCGAATCTCCTTGGCTTGACTGCACAATTGTCATGGAAAAATCCTCCAAGTGTGGTGCAATTCTCATGCACAACTGATGTCGCCACCGATAGCTAACTCCACCCTTTCATCTACCTCTTTCACTGGTCTCCACTGAACTGATCATGCACTGTAGTGAACTGATGTGTTCTTGAGTTGAATAATGAGTTACTAATTAATGAATTAAATAATATTTAATTCACTCCACTCATAACTAATTGATTAGCTAGTTAAACTAATCTCAATCAGCTCAACTAAAATAAACAGAACACAACTCCACTATCTGTCTCATTAACTCCTCCAAACTTCTGCCACTGAAGTCCAACTGAAGTCAACCATGCATGATGCCATCAAACCCTTGGGAACCACGTGATTCCTCTGTCAGATGCATGAGCCACTTCTGTAGCTCGAACTGAAGTGCTCCAAGAGAGTAAACTGCTGTTTATAGTCTAAATATTATTAAGGGTAAATAATATTTGACTTCCCTATTTTTAGGAGAGGCAGTCTAAAAATAGACTTCGACCTCTTCGACCTATAGGTCACAAAAATAGAGTCCCATCTATTTTTACAAACATGACCAATGCTCCAAGAATCTCATACTGGAATCCCCGGACCATGCTCCATATGTTTAAAAATAGACATAGTCTAAAAATAGACTTTGCGCCAGAATTTGCCCGCGGGCCCACTTAGTGAAGGCGACTTCATTTCACTAAGCTCCATCATCTTGCTGCATTTTCAACATTTACAATGGATTCTCAAGCGACATGACAATTGGCAAGTAAATTTTTTTTTTTCAATTTGAGAAAAATTAATGGATGAAATTTGACATTTGCAGATAATACTACTGCAAGAATAGTTGGAAATACTTCAAATTTTTGGGAGAAAGTGCTACATAAAGAGAGAATATGAGGATTTGGGGAAATTCAACTGTAGAGTTTATGAAGGTATATTTCTTAGTTCTTCATTAAGAAGAAAGGATTACAGATGTTACAATAAAACATTGTGCAAAATTGTAGAAAGTACAAATGTTAAGTGGATAAAGCAAGGCCTCAAAAGGAGAAATCACAAACAAATGAACATTCATAAGAGACAAGTTGCAAGGAATAAGAAGAAGTATAAGAAGAAAAAGTAGAATGTCAAGATACAAAAACACCATCTAGATCCGTCCAAAATAATCATTCAAATAATATAATTATTGATGATAAATATATGGGATTTTAGATTAGACAAAGATTAGCAAGTGGGCCAAAACATTTACATTTCTCCTTGCTATCGAAAATTTATCCTAAGAATTTCATTGAAGCTAGTGAAGAAAAGCATTGTATTGATGCTATGAAAGAATAACTTAATCAAATTGAGAAGAATGAGACATGGGAACTTGTTTCCAAGAGAAAAATATAAAATTTGATGGGTAGCAAGTGGGTTTTCATAAATAAGTTGAATGAATATTGTCAAATAATGAGAAATAAAGAAATCCTAGTTTGTAAAGGCTATGCCCAAGTTGAAGGTATCAATTTTGAAAAAACCTTTGCCTCGATTGCAAGAGTAGAAACTATAAAAACTTTTTTGGAATTTGAATTTTTCAAGAACTTCAAAATCTATCAAATGAATGTCAATTCAACCTTTCTCAATGGAAATCTATAGGAGGAAATACACATTGAAAACATAGAAAGTTTCTTATTATCTGGAAAATAAGGATCATGGAGAAAATTGAATAAAACACTTTATTGGCTAAAGAAATCTCCTAAAGTTTGGTATTCAAGATTTTAAAAATGCATACAACAGTAAGGATTCAAAAGTGGAATTATTGAAAATCATGTTCACATCAAAATAGAAGGAAAAAATAAGTTGATTGTCATGACTCTTGTAGATGATATCATTTTTGGAGCCAGTATGAAAAAAATATGCAAAAGGTTTGCAATAGAAATGAAAAACGAATTTGAGATGTCTGTGCTTAGTGAACTATCATTCTTTATTGGTTTATATATTTCTTAATTCGACAAGGCATATTTTGTAGCAATCGGCACACCCATGGTCACTGATTTTAAATTGAATAAATATGGTATATCTCTAGAAGAAAATCATACATTATATGATTCAATGATTGGTAGTCTACTATATGTGAAAACATCAAAGCTATACATTATGCAAGTAGTAGGATTGGTTCCATGGTTTCAAGATGCACCAAAATAAATTCATGTGTTGATAGTGAAAAAAGTATTTAGATATGTAAATGGAATTATAGTCTTCAACTTGTGATACTCATGAGGTGAATAATTTACTTTAACACCATATATGGATGTGAATTGGGCAGGCAACGCTGATGATAGAAAAAGTACAAGTTGAGGTGCATTCTTTTGAAGCAACTGTCTAGTCTCTTGGTTGAGCAAGAAACATTCTTCAATTTCTATATCCATAGTAGAGGCTGACTATATATAAAAAATATCATGTTGCACACAAGTTATTTGGATGAAGAAAACATTAAGAGATATTAAGGTAGAATATTAGATCATCGAATCTCAATACTTTGTGACAACACAAGTGCAATAAATATTTCAAAAAGTCATGTTATCCACTCAAAAAAAAATCATATTCCAATAAATTATAACTTCTTAACAAAAAAAGTAACATAATATAATTTCAAGTTGGAATATATTCCCACCAAATACCAGACTGCAAATATTTTCACAAAGCCTCTTCCCAAAGAGACATTTGAATATCTCAAACGATAATGGGGAGTAAAATCCATCTCATCACTAAGTCTTTCAAGAGAAGCATAAGTTCAAGGGGAACATCCTTTTCCATTGATATCAAATGGGGAGAGTTACAGAGAGGCGGAGTATTGCAACAAGGGGGATGATTCTTTCTATTCCAAGGATTATGTGTTTCATTGTAGGATTTCCATGAATGATAGAGGGAGAGACTATTGATCGAATTATATTCATTAATTTAAAATGGATTATATATATATATTCGAAAAATGAGGTGCTCATGGAAAAGGAGAAGTAAAATTGAATCAGTGGTTTTAAACCCATGGTTTAGGAAGACTGTGGTATTTACCTATTGTATTTGGAAAAGTGAAATAAAAAGGAGAATTAATTTTTTAATTTATGAATGGACATGAATTTTTGGATTAACATGTATTTTTATGAAGTTATGTGTGTGTGTGTGTGTGTGTGAGAGAGAGAGAGAGAGAGAGAGAGAGAAATGAGGTGCTCGTGAAAAAGGAGAAGTAAAAAATTGAATCAGTAGTTTCAAACCCATGATATTTACCTATTGTATTTGGAAAAGTGAAATAAAAAGGAGGAATAATTATTTAATTAATGAATGAACATTATGTTAGCATAAATTTTTTCGGAAGGTGTACTAAAAATACATTAATTAAGCCACGAGTGATTGATGGCCCTAACATTAGATATGGTTGTCTAATTCTTCAGATCTGCCACAGAAAGTTATAAGAAACTTGCAAAATAATAGATCTATGCAACAAAATACATTAAACAGAAAAATATTTAACTAATGTAAAACCCCATAGCATAGACAAAGAAATTTAAAAGAACGAATGATATATATTATGTTTACTGTGTTACACCTGGTGAAGGAGACTCATGTGATGGCTATAGGTCCCCCTCAAATGGGATGGGTCCTTTGGTTGTCCTCTATGCTTCAGTATTCTGTATATTTCTCTCTCTTTGATGTGTGATACCAAAAATATGTGGTGAACTTAGATGAGAGCTTAATGGAAAAAATAATATAATAACGAAGATGAGAATCATCATGGTGAGAAATGGAAGGAAAAACCTCTTATTTATAACAAAATATTGGGTTATTCTCGAAAATGGAAAATAATAAAATATTATTAACCACAATCTAGATCTAACTGCTTGGATTATTTTATTATATGTTTTAGAGGGAAAATATATTTATACTCGTTAAATAAATTTATTTAGAAATAATAAACAAACAAATGATTTATTTATTATTTCAAGGAAGTGCTTAAGGAATTATAAACAAATAATGATTTTTTTAATCATTCCTAGGTTCTTTAGTCAAATTTGGAAAGGAATATTAACTAAATAATAATTTAATTAATTATTCCTAGAGAAAAATCAAATAAACAATGATTTATTTAGCTATTTCTCATGATTGGGTCAAATGTACAAGGCATATTAATAACTAAATAATGATTTAATTAACTATTCCTAGAGGAAAATCAAATAAATAATTATTTATTTAATTATTCCTCATGTGATTGCTTGTTTTAACTAGAAATAACTTAATAAAATATGGTTTATCAAATTATTTCCTATAGTGAAAGCAATTTTAATATGGTAAAATTGGTCTTACATGGTGTATTTCGATCCACTTAGTTAGATATGGTTAAGTGATCATTTTTTGGTGATAACAGATTCCCCTCCAACATACGAGCGTAAGGAGAAAATCATATGACCGAAATACAATGTAAGATAACAATCACTAGACATCAGAGGGGAGTCGGAGAGAGAGAGACATAACTGAAGCAAAGCAAGGAAGGACAGAGGGGGTGAGACCTACTAATTGACGTAAGTCTCCTTTTGTTGGGGAGTACATGACCTCAATGAAGCGAGGGAGGGATACCAATACCCTTCAAGATAATTGTGTATAAAGAATAATGATGAGCCTAACACTGTGGGACTGAGCTATAAATTACATGACGTGCTGGCATCCATGGGCTAGAAAATAATACAATGGATCCCATATACATAATGTGTTTGGAAAAATAAAGGCCATGACTAAATATAATAACATATGAGTACATGCGACATAATTCCCCTCCATATGACATGGGGAGGGGGGGACTAAAACCAAATAAGCCCTGTTGAACAGGAAAGGGCTCTAAAGATCCGAATGGATCATCTAAATGAGACATGCATGCTATGGGCACTGCAAGTGACTGGAACCGAAACCATCAAATATGCAGAACTGCCTCTAAGGTTGGAGCATGATCTGAGGTCATTCAGGCATGTGGGGGGATACCTGAAGGGCCACCCCCTCATGAGGTCTAAAACATCTCACACACACTTGGGAATCACTGGTACAATCTGTTGGATCACCTAACCATCAAGTGTACGATTCTCAATTGTGCGATAATGAGCTGGGGTCGAGCAAGTGAGAAACAACTAAGTCAAAGGGAAATGATGATTCCCTTATCTTGATATGAGGTACCGAACAATGATGAAAGTTCAAACCAAGCCACACTGCCCTCTAGGTTGTTCTTCTAGAATGAATGTGTTGATTTCAACCGAATAGGGCCTCCCATAGCTGAGGAAATAAGGAATACTCAAGTTTTCATGATTATAACAAACTTGGGAAGGGAGGATTTGGCTCTGTATACAAGGTAACATACGCTCACTATAAATTTTCTACTTGTTTATGTATAAATATCTTGAATTATACTAGTGGAAGGGCTACTCTCACCGCATCCTTGAGGCAGATTGCTCATGTTTTTTTATGGAGAGAGAAAAAACTTGACTAGAAACTACTTTACACACTCCAAAAAAATTATTTGTCTGAATGTACTAGGGAACTACTCTAGATGGAACACAAATAGATGTGAAGAAGTTGTCCTTAATATCTACCCAAGGAAGGAAATAATTTTTGAATGAAGTTAATCTTGTTGTCGGAATTCAGTATCAAAATATTGTGAACCTACTCGACTGTTGCGCAGAGGGATTAGAAAAGTTGTTGGTTTATGAGTACTTACCAAATAAGAGCCTCGATAGATTCCTATTTGGTGAGGCAATTCAATTTGCTTTTTTTCACTGTTATAAAAAATATAATTTATTGTATATGTTTCTAATCACTTACTATGTTCATCATCGAGACATAGATGTCTCTGGAAAGTTATATATATATATATATATATATATATATAAATTAAATTTTGGGTGTTGAATTTGTGTGGCATGCATCGATACTGATCCAAAAAAACAGGCAGACCTTGATTGGAAGAAGCGTTACAACATTATAGTTGGAGTAGCTCGCGGGCTTCTATATCTTCACCGGGATTCTCAACTGCGGATTGTCCATCGAGATATCAAAGCAAGTAATATTTTGTTGGATGAGAACTTGAATCCTAAGAGAGCAGTGGATATCTGGCACCAGAGTATGCTATGTGGGGACAAATATCTGTAAAAGTTGATGTCTATAGCTTTGGCATTGTTCTTCTTGAAATTGTGACTAGAAGAAAGAATACGGACTATAATTTGCCATCTAAAATGGTGATTCTACTCAAATGGATGAGATATTGTGACATTGTTTTATATGTTAAAAAAAATGCAGTAGTAAACATTATTTATCCATTTTTTCCATATTAATAGAAAATAAAGTTATTTATAAATAGAATGAATTTCCCTTTTTAGATAAACATATTATTTTGGTATATTAATAATTTATTGAGAAATATATTAATAATAAATTAAAATAGCATAGAATATTTCATATTTATCTTAAAAGCAAATTATTTATTTAAAGATAAATTCTATTTTAGGATGATCAATACATTACTAAAACTTTTAGTATAATGAAGTATAACACCTAAGATAAGTAGGAGACATTCATTCTTTCAAGGTAGGTGTTCATCAACATCTAGTTCTTTGCAAAAATTTCTTACTCAAGATGCCCCTTATCAACAAAGTTGGTCTTTTGATGCAATTAGGGACTTTCTTCTTGTAGACATCATTAGTTAGTAAAATTCTATATAAAATAACAACCATCACTTGTAATACATGGGTATCTAGTTCTTTTAGCTACTCATACAGTAGAATGTGGTATATGGTTCATTCAACTTCTTAATGAACTCCCCTTAAATGTGCAATCGATTACATAGAGATTCCATCGACCTTCTAAGAGCTAACTAGTGTAATGCATGCTTCCACTCTATGTTGGCACTTGTCCCTTGAGACTTAGTTCATTCTAACATGCAAAAGAATGTGTATATAGTTCCTTAACATCACCATGAGTCCACAAGAAACATATGGTCCACTCATAAAGCATTCAATAAACACCTCATTTCTACAAGAGTTAAGAAAGTTCCTATGGAGGTGAGTGAACTCACCCCTTCAGATAAATAAAATAGGTGGTCATTTTAGGGACTCGACTTGACTATGCCATACAGATATGCATTATATAACCTCATTCTCAAGCAGCACAGAATGATTAGTTCCACTTATGTGCCCAAGCACAAAGATAAACATACAAATTTTTTATTTAAGTTGCACTCACACACCATAATGACCACAGCTCTCAACTTGGATGCATTGCCACTGGGGTCATTTAAATTTTTTCTTGAGCACATCATTGCAGATTCATCAATTCAACTTAGATCACACCAAATAAGTTATCAACTAAAATACACTAAGTTATCCATCCATTAGGGGAATTTTGAGGTCTAAAATGGGCCTTCTAAGGAAATTATAAAATAATAATGGAAATAATAAAATAAGATTTGATTACATCATCAAATTTTAGAGGGAAAAAAGAAAAAACTACTTTTTCAACTCATATTTTCAACTTATCTCCGAAAGTTTTTACTCAAATTTCGAGCGGGGGTACTCGTTGGATTCAAAATTTAATTCCTCATCCAAGGAGTATTCATGTTGCATACTTTCGATGGGTCATTCTACATGAAAAATGAGAAATACATGAAAAACGTTATTGCAATCACGTTTTTTATGTATTTCTCATTCTTCGTGTAGAAAGACCCATCGAAAGTATGCAACATGGGTACTCCTTGGATGAGGAATTAAATGTTGCATCCAATGAGTACTCTCGCTCGAAATTTGAGTAAAAAATTTGGGAGATAAATTGAAAATACGAGTTGAAAAAGTAGTTTTATTATTTTATTATTTTTTAATCTTTTTACCCTTTTATTTAAAAAATGGTGAATCATCCCCCATGGTTGACATCATCATCTTGAATCTTATTGGTTCTTATAAAGTTTATTTTTTGCTGTCTATTTTTCTTAGGAGGCCCATTTTAGACCTCAAAATTCCCCTAATGTCAATGTGAACACATCATGTACATTATCAACTCAAACACACCAAATAATCTGCATACCAGTGACTGCCACAATCAATAGATATTTTAACACTACCTTTCCGACACTCAAATATGTTTTGATTGAAGATAACTTTGAATTAGGAACGCAAATACTTGCATCCACTTCATTGATCATTGGCACGTTTATCAGTGATCCCGATTTTGTTTCTTGTCCGACCCAATGAATATTGGAATATGTTATGAGTAGTACTATCCAAGAATCTATTTAACCTGAAACTAAAATTGAAAGTTTTCTTGTCACAGTTGTTCATAGTAGTATTCCAATGGAGATTGACCTACGGAAAACCTTAAATATCAATCCCAATCTATCGCCCTACCAAACAGAGCAATTATTAAAAATTATTCAAAATGAGAAGGAGGCCTTTGCTTGGGAATACATGGATATAAAGGGAATTCATCTTGACTTATGTACCCATAAAATATATATAAGAGAGGAATGTCATCTTTTCCCCCAACCGCAAAGAAGAATGAACCTTGCTTTGAAAAACATTGTTAAGGAAAAACTATATAAGTTATTAGATGTTGGATTTATTTATCCAATATCTGACAAAAAATGGGTATCCCCATTGGTCATAGTCCCAAAGAAAAATGGCAAGTGGAGGATCTATGTCAATTATAGGGAACTAAATAAAGCTACCCAGAAAGGTCACTTTCATTTACCCTTCATCAACTAGGTTCTTGACACATTAGTTGGAAAGAAGTTCTTTTCTTTTCTAGACGGGTTCAGTAGTTACAACCAGATCCAGATAGCTCCTGAGGATCAGGACAAGACCACTTTTACTTTCCCTTGCGTGACTTTTTCATACCGAGTCCTCTCGTTTGGAATCTGTAATGAACCTACTACTTTCCAACGGGAAATACTGGGAATCTTTTTTGATTTAATATTTATGATAGTGTTGAAATTTACATGGACGATTTTACTCCTTATGGTGATTCTTTTGAAAATGGTTTGGAAAGCTTAGAAAATGTACTTAAACGATGTAAACAGACTCATGCTTCTCTTAGCACTATGAAATGTCATATGATGATGGAATAAGGGATCATCCTCGGGCATTTACTTTCAGCTGCAGGAATATGGGTTGATCCCACTAAGGTCAAGGTAATCCTAAATTTTCCCACCCCAAAGACACAGACAACAGTACGAAGCTTTATTGGTTATGCTGGATTTATTGACGCTTCATAGAAATTTTTTCTAAAATAGAATTCCCACTTTTTCAACTACTATCTAAAGATGCATAATTTTTGTGGACTGATTCTTGTGAATCAACTTTTCAGGGATCAAGAAATTAGTCTTTGAGGCTCCAATATTGCATGGCCCTGATTGGAAACTTTAGTTCCATATCTCTACAGATGCTTCCCATATAGTAGTTGGAGAAATCCTGGGACACCAAGAAGATAAGAAGTCGTATGCAATTTACCATGTGAGAAAGAATTTAACTCATGTTGAGCTTAATTATACGGTAACTGAGAAGGAATTTTTGCTTGTCATTTATGTTGTTAACAAATTTCGGCATTATATTATAGGGTAACTTAATTTTGGGCATACATATCATTCATCCATCAAGTATCTGATGAATAAAACTATAACTCCCAGAGGAATCACAAGATGGTTATTGTTGTTACAATAATTTGATATCACTATTATAGACAAACTAGGGAAGGATAATGTTGTAGTAGATTTTGTGTCTAGGCTGAATACTGACAATGAAGATACACTTGTAGAAGATAATTTTCTTGATGAACATCTTTTTTCAATTTCTATTCACACCCCTTGGTATGCATATGTTGCTAACTATCTTGTTGCATGCAAGGGACCTCATCATTTGTCACATAGGGAACAATGGAAAATCATTCATCAAAGCTCCAGTTATACATATATACGAGGGTACCTCTTTTACACTAGAATAGATCAGCAAATTTGACACTGTGTAAGTGAGGAAGAGATATACGATGTTTTGAGGGCTTCCCATGATGAACCTTGCGGGGGACACTATGCTAATAAGTGGACCAGTCACAAGGTGTTGCAGATGGGATACTATTGGCCTTATATATTATGGGATGATAGGAAATATGTTCGAGTGTGTGATAGTTGTCAACGAATGGGAAAAATTGTTTGGTTAGATGAAATTCCATTGTAGATTCAAATAGTCCTCGAGCCCTTTGAGAAATGGGCCATTGATTCGTAGGGCCATTTAATCATTTGTCTCAATAGAAGGTCCATATAATCTCCTATAAATACTATGTGACAAAAGGTGGAAGCCAAGGCTGTTTCAAAAGCCACTGAACAAATTGTCTCAGACTTCTTGTTTGAAGAAATATTTACTCGATATGGGACTCCCATATAAATAGTTTCAAATGGAGGGGCACAATTTACATTGCATTAAACAACAATGCTTATGAATAAATTTGGAATCGAACATCGAGTGACATCCGCATATCACCCTCAGATGAATGGTCAGGTAGAGAGCACAATTAAGGCATTGGAAAATATTCTTACAAAGACTGTGGCTAACCATCACCGGAATTGGGCTGAAAATATCCTTGAAGCACTTTGGGCATATAGGAATACATGGCGGAATGAAACGGGGTTCTCAACATATGAACTTGTGTATGGGAAATCCCCTTTGTTTCCAATTGAATTCGAGGTTAGAACACTCAGGAAAACTCTTAAAGTAGGCCTGGATCTTACTGCAACCTAGAAACATCGACTGGATTAGCTCAATGAGTTAGATGAAATCCTCTTGGTAGTTGTACATAAAACTTCCACCATCCGGAAGTAGTGAACTAAGTGGCATGATAAATTTATTAAGAAAAAGGTGTTTCAAAAAGGTGATTGGGCATTACTCTACGATTTCCAATTCAAGGATTTTAAAGGAAAGCTTTGCTCAAGGTGGATGGGCCCATATGAGGTTGACATAATGTTTGACAACGGAACTATTAAAATCATAACAATATATGATGAACATAATCCTTTACATGGAAATGGACATCGCCTTGGGTTGTATCATTGTCTCACCTCTAGGGACTCCTTCATTAGACAATTTTATGATAATTTTGGTTTTGAAGTTGTTTGTGCAGAAAATTATTCCTCTGCACCTCTTGTTGAATAAAAATATAATCCTGTAATATCTATCTATCTATCTATCTATCTATATCTATATCTATATATATATATATATATATATATATATATATATATAGTTAAGTTTTACTTCTACTCCAGTTACAATGCTCTTCCCTTGTTTCTACTTTAGTTGCAATAATTTTTCCCCTTCCCTTGCTACTAATACAGTTGCAATGCTATTTTCCCCTTCTCGTTTTGTTACCTCAGTTGTAGCAATATTTTCCCTTCCCTTGTTGCTACTCTATTTGCATCGGTATTTTATCCTTCCCTTGCTACTACTCCAGTTGTAGCACTCTTTTCTTTTCCCCTATTGCTACACCTATTGCAACATCTTAGTTGTCTCCACGCAACATTATTGATGCTGATACTCCATCGGTGTTGATACTCCACCGATGTTGACACTCCACTAAGGTAAGTCGTCAGGTACGTCCCCCAACGACTCCGTGAATTTAATTGACATTTCAGTAATGACCTGACCAATTACGGCTATGGACGACCATACCTTAGTTGGGGGGAGATTATCACATTTAAATTGATAGTGATACTTTTGTCATTATTATCGGACCTCATTAAAATAACATTTAAATCACCCGATCATATCATTAATATTGCAATCATTACCCACTCATACCATATCTCCACCAATATCTTTCACATATACCAATACTCATTGGAAATTACATCATGTACAAATACGCATGCCTTCATTAAAATGCAGTCATTTCCAATATATTGGGATTATTACCATGATTACTTTTGTTTTACCATAACCCTCTCCCAGATTCCTTTCCCTCATTGCCATTTCTGTTACCACGTAGCTTTCTCAACTAACTGTTCTCCCAATGGCTGGCTGCTATTCCAAACACTACAACTCGACAATTGATAATGGGTGTACAGTCTATCATACGTGAACCTAAGAGAACATAACATATATGACGTCAACCAAAATTATGACAAATTTTCCAAAATGCGTGTTTTCATACTTACTTTGAGAGGCTACAAGGATTCGATGAGGGGGTGACAGTTGAATCCGCACTTAATATGGAAGCAAATAGCTCCAGGGTCCGCAGATTGGAAATTCAAGTAATTGAGGCAGTCATTACAGAAGTCAATGGGTTATCATAGGACAGACAAAGGCAGTATATCAGAAGAGCATCCTTGCCAAAGTTTATGGAGTTGTTCTTGTAGGTGGGGGAGAACGTGGCGTAGAAAGGAAGAGGATATGATAGGAAAACACTACCACAACCTTGATCAGATGTTGCATACTTCTTAATCCAATATATCACTTGCGAAGGTCAGTTCTATGTTTTTTTTAAATACCATTTCAAGCTCCTAGTTCATCTTCAATTTCATTAGATGCATGTTGTAAATATCCCCTTCTTCCTTTTGAACAATTTGCAATTGATGGCCTGGTCTGCACATTGTTTGCGCCAGGCATTGGAAGTCCTTACAAATAATGGATTGGTTAGATTGCTGGTAATTCATGACTTGTTACATACTCCCGTAACTTGGCAACAACTAGTTGAATTATTGAAGGAAGAAGTTGTAGCCATGATGCCTGTGAGGCCAAAAGAAGAATTTCTTGAAGAAGAGGAAATGGAAAAAATGCCTGAGGAAGTAGAGGAGAAAGGAGACGAACAAATGAGGGATTAAGAAGATGGGGAAGGAACTCGAGAGATGGAATCAGGGGATGTTGACAACATGGAAACTGAAATTACCCCTTTGTGCTCACCACTCATGGTCTCTTTTCCGAGAGGAGCAAGGAAATTCCATTCTCCCACCGGTAAGACAATAGAAGCTGGATTGTTAGAAGTATTTTCCCCTAATTTGAATATTGTAGGAGTAATTGCGGAGGACGGTGAGGTTGTTACTGCTCCACAAAAACCAGTGTTGGTTTCAAAACAAACTGCTAAAGAGGGTGAGGATGGAACGTCTCCACAAGAACTAGTACGGGATTCAAAATGAATGGAAGAAGAAGGTGTGGCTGATACTATCCCACAAGAACCAATATCGGTCTCAGAACAAATGGAAGAATAAGGTGCGGCCGATACTGCTCCACAAGAACTAGTATTGGTCTCAGAATGAATGGAGGAAGCAAGCGTGGTTGATCCTTTTCCACAAGAACCAATATCAACCTTGGAACCAATAGAGAAAAATGTGGTAGCGCTAGAGCGTGTTGAAGAATTTTCCGATACTACCCCAGAAAAAATAGTTCCGACTTAGAAATAGGTGGAAGAAACTGTGATAAAATAGGAACATGTTAAGGAATTTACCAATACTGCTCCACACAAATCAGTACTGACGTCAGAATAGATGGAGGAAACTTTGGTGAAGCAAGAACCTGTTGAAGAATTGGTGATAAAGAAAACTTTCACTTGGCGTTGAAACTGGATATTGTTAAAAGAAAATGTTTAGTTAAATATGAAGATTGCAAGTTGAGGAAATGGGTGACACGATTGCAGACATAAAAAAGTAAAAGAGAAAAATTAAACACGGTCGAACATTCACAACCCCTAGAACCATCGAGAAAGTTTTGATGGTTGTACAGATAGATGATAGGGAGGTAGTTTCGTCATCCACACAAACAGAAGATGGGGAGGTAATCTCGACATCCACACAGAATGAGGAATTCTCCTACCTTGAAGAAGCGTGGGAATTTATCTTGTCAGCAGAGATTCACAAATGGAAGGGTACTACTCTTAGCTTCCAGTGTGGGGCAATACCAACAGAGGCTCATCATAAAGAGATAAAATAATTCGAGGGAATGCGACAAGGGTAGTTTCCAATTATGTAATTCGGATTGAAAAAGCTCAACAACAATGAGCAAAAATCTAGAAAAGGATCGAAGAGTTTGAGGGACAAGTTCAATTACTGAAGACTAACAAAGACAAGATGTTCACTCTAGCGCAAAAAGTAATGGCATGCAGACCCCCTATCAATTGTTACTCCCTTTTCCTTCATGAGCAGTATTCGTTTTTATGTTTGGAAAGTATTCACTAGGAATAAGTCACAAAATAATAGACCTTATGAAATTGTTAAGGATTTTGAGAGCTAATAATTATATTAATCAACATTTTCTATGTGAGTTATACATGCACGATTACATCCTAGACACTGATCAAGATTTCAACCTAGTTCCATTTGTAGGGGATATCCAGTTAAGATATTTTATGTTGAGATTGCAACAAGATGATGAGCTTAGTGGAAAGAAGTCACCTTCACTAAGTGGGCCCGCAGGCTATTTTTGGCGCAAAGTCTATTTTTAGACATATGGATCATGTTCTATGAGTTGTAGGATGTTATTTGTGGATGGTTGGTCAAGTCGGAAAAAATAGATGGACTTCTATTTTTAGACATACTGGGCGGAATCTATTTTTAGATTGCCAGTCTAAAAATAGATATGTCGAATATTATTAGCTCTTAATAATATTTGGACTCTAAACATTATCTTATTCTTTTGGAGCACTTCAGTTAAGTGCACAGATGTGGCACAGGAGCTGACAGAAGGAATTACGCTATTCCTAAGGGTTAAGTGGAGCTATTGCATGGATACTTCAGTTAGAACTCATGTGACAGAGTTTGGTGGAGTTATTGAGGTAGTTGATGGAGTTGTGTTCAGTTTAATTGAGTTAAACATAGTTGAGCTAGTTGTATCTAGTCTAACTGATTGATACACTAGTGAGAGTGGTGTGAATTAATTATTAATTAATTTACTAATTATAAACTCATTAATCAACTAAAGAATACATCAGTTAACTTCAGTGCATGGACAGTTTCAGTGGAGACCAGTGAAGAGGTAGGTGAAAGAGCAGTGTGACTATCAGTTGTGACTATACTGGTGCATGAGTTTCCACCACACATTGATGGAGATGCCAATGAGGATTTTTGTGACCGCATACTAGGTGGATTCAAACTTGATCTAGCTATTATTCATCTTGATTGCTACAGAGGAGGTGCTACTGTGTGGAGAAGATTGGAGCATGTGTTTTGCTAGATCTGAGCTTGTGTAGTGTGTAACAATTGGAGATTAGCCGAGAGCTTGTGGAGAAGTTTGTACAATGATTGTTACATGAAATCTATCATTATAATATACAGATAGTTTGGGGTTTTCAACTTAAGCTTTCCTACAATACTTGTTTATATGTGGTTGATTATGGTTTTAATGTGCAGATGCGATTGTTTATATTTCCCCGCAATTAATGATCAATGGTAGAAGAGGTTATGTATTATGCATGAAGATTAAATAGTAATTTAGATAATCTCGGTGAATAACATATCAGTTATCTAATTTCCACATGGTATCAGAGCGATATTGATCATTGGAGCAATTTCAAAGCATTGAAGCGGTTGAGTTTTGTGCTGGTGGAATTCGAATTTGCAATAGTGTTTTCTTGGTGTCGAAGTTGAGATGTCTTTCAACGGATCGCGATTGGAGTATGCCCTTGAAGGAAGCTCGAATTATATTACATGGAAGGACAGGATGGAGGTAGTGCTGGAGGATAATGGGTTGAAGGAGTTCATAGATGCATAAATTCCAAAACCTGCTTCTAGCGATGCTGCCGCACTTGACGCATGGCAAAAGAAGACAGCAAAATGTCGAAGGATTCACAGAGGGTGTGAAGGATCACATAGTGTCCAGATTGCATGGTAAGGCTTCTCCATTCTTTATGTGGAAAGCCTTGAAAGATTTATTCCAAAGAAAGAGTGACCAGAGGAAGTTGGCGCTCAAGGATAAACTCAGAAACATAAAGATGGAGAAAGGCGACAGTATGCCCAAGTACCTCACGAAGTTCATCCAATGCAGGGATGAGCTGGGAAGTGTGGGGGTGATTTTAGATGATGAGGACTTGGTGAGCTTGGCTCTCCTTGGGCTTCCGAAGAGTTGGCATTCCTATCAGGACTCTGTCAATGGTCGGGAGAAATTGCCAGGATGGGAGCGACTTTGGTCGGATCTTGTGCAAGAGGAGATAAGGCGAAGTACTAGGGATGGATCTTCATCAAAGGCATCTGATGAAGAGAATTGCGCTTTGGCTGCCAAAGAAAAAAAGGGGAAGAAAAAGAAAGCTTCTCAATCTGGTGCAAAAGGCAAGAAGCAGGACATGTCCAAGGTGAAGTGTTTTCACTGTCACCAACACGGACATTATGCCACAAATTGTCTGCAGAAGAAGAAAAATAAGTAGGCTGTTGGATCTGCAGCTGGAGAGGCTTTAGCCTCACAGTTTGAGCTGGATTTTTTGCTGATTGCATGCTTGGTCTCAAGTGTGATGGGTTCAATGTGGTTTCTGGATAGTGGTGCGTCTTTTCACATGATAGGAGATCGAGATTTGTTTACTGATCTGGATGAGAAAGATCTTGGAGTGCACATCGAGATGGGCGATGATGGTAGATACAGTGCGACCGGTATCGGTACCATTTCCTTTGAGAGGGAGTCTGGTAAACCCTTCAGAGTGAAGGAAGTGATGCATGTTCCAGGATTGAAGAAGAATCTTATCTCTGTGGTGATGTTAGAAGACAAGGGATATGACGTTGTCTTTAGCGATGGAAGGCTTCCTACGCGGTAAGGCAGCTGGTGAGACCGGAGGATAGAGTTCGAGTTAGAACCTTTATCAGTGGGGTAGATGGCTACGCAGCAATGGCATGCAAGGCGGGAGAAGTGGTGAGCTGGGATGATGAGGGCGAACTGTGGCACAGGAGATTGGGCCACCTTCACCATGGAGCTTTGAAGATCTTGCAGCAGATTTCTACTGGGCTTCCTAAGGGCACTCTTGCACAGTCAGATCAGTGCAAGGGGTGTACTTTAGGGAAGTATGTGAAAGCCACCTTTCACGAGAAGGATAGTCGCGCCACGACGATCCTTGAGAGAGTTCACACAGACGTGTGTGGTCCTTTCTCAGTTGCTTCGACAGAAAAGCACGGGTATTATGTGATCTTTGTTGATGATTTCTCTCGAAAGTGCTGGATCTTCTTCATGCAGAAGAAGAGCGAACACTCAAAGTTACGACGAGTTCAAGACGGTTGAGAAATAATCGGGGAAGCGGTGAAGGCTCTTAGGAGCGTGTGTGGTGAATTCATCTGGTGATTCAAGACTTTTGCGGCATAGAAGGAATTCGAGAGAACTCATAGCACCTCATAACCCACGACGAACGGGGTTGTTAGGAAGAAAGACAAAACTCAACAAAAGAACAGAATGATCGTGGGTGCTGCACGGGCGATGTTGCATGATCAGGGCCTACCCATTCACTTGTGGGCGGAGACATGCAATACTGCAGTATATGTGCAGAACCGTTGTCCTCACAGGATACTTGGCATGAGTACACCCGAGGAGGCGTTTTCTGGTAAGAGGCCTGATATTTCCCATTTGAGGATTTTGGTTCACCTGTTTACATTCATGTGACGAAGGATGCCAGGAAGAAGCTGGAGCCGACCGCAGAGGTTGGGATATTTGTGGGGTACACTGATACGCCCCACAACTATCGTGTGTATTTTCCAGACAGTCGCAAGACTGTTGTGCGATGGGATATCAAATTTCAGGAGGAGAAAGCCATGAAGTGTTCGCTTGAAAGGGAGCCACACTTGCATGCAGATGAGGAGCTATTAGTTCCTAAGGATGAGCCTCAGGATGTGGATCAACCACAAGAGGAGGTTCATGGAGTGGAAGAGACCACTCATGCAGCACCAACCATCAGAGGGCGGAAGCGCACTACGGGCGGCGAGCGGCTCAAGATGCGAGAGAAGGTTGTGGAGCACCTACATCCACGAGCGCAGAGACACGAGGAAACCGAGTCCACGATCGGTACCTTGGATACATGGCTCTTATGAGCAAGTGTATCATGACAGAGCCATCCTCTTTCGAGGAAGCTGTGGAGGACCCTGCATGGGTAGATGCCATGGTGGAAGAGTATGATTCGATTGTCGGAAACAGTGCATGGGAGATTGTCCCGAGGCCGGAGGGGAAATCAATGGTGGGTTCGAGATGGATCTACAAAGTGAAGCAGGCAGCTGACGGGAGTGTGGAGAAGTACAAGGCAATATTTGTTGCCCGAGGCTTTTCACAGATTAAGGGGATCGATTATGAGGAGACCTGCCCTCTACGTGAGTATTCTTCCTCTGACCGATTATTGCTCTCTCTGTTAGCAGATGGGGTTCCACATTCATCGAGATGGATGAGAGGAGGTTCGTTCCTCACGAGTCATTGAGGAGGAGGGTGTACATTGAACAAGCAGCCAGAAGGTTTGAGATCTTAATGGCCCAGTCATCTTCTTGAGCTCAAGAGAGCTGTTTGTATGGGTTGAAACAAGCACCTCGTGCTTGGTACACACGGATAGAAAATTATTTCATCGGACTTGGATTCTCCAAGAGTGAGGCGGATCCGAACCTATACCAGATTGTGGTGGAGGGTAAGTTGCTGATCATTGTACTTTATGTAGATTATTTTATTTTGATAGGTGATGAGCTGTTGATACTCTCATGCAAGGAGGATCTTGCAAAAGAGTTTGAGATGAAGGACTTGGGCCTCCATTATTTCCTGGGATTGGAAATCTGGCAGCGCAGTGATGGACTATTTGTTTCTCAGGGTAAGTATGCCCGGGAGATACTGGATAAGTTCAACATGCATGGCTGCAAGCCTGTTGACATTCCTCTTCCTGGAGGTTGGAGGAAGGAGGATGCTACTTTGGCGGAGGTAGTGGATGCCACTGTTTATCGATAGTTGGTGGGGTCGCTTATGTATCTGGTCAATACACGACCTGACATATGCTATGCTGTGAACCAGCTTTCTCAAGCTATGGTTAAGCCTACCAAGCTCTACTGGAAGGAAGGAAAGCATGTATTGAGATATCTCAGAGGCACATCGGGATATGGATTGTGGTACAGACAGTCGGATGAGGTGAGGCTATGTGAAAGCTACAGGATGCGGTTAGGCCGAGGGAGCCTTGGGACGAAGAGCACATTTGGAAGGGATTTTCAATGTCGGGTCGCCAGCGTTTCTTGAAATACAGTGAGACGGAAATCCGTAGCACTGTTTCAGCGAGAGGCCGAGTGATGGCAGCAAGCTTGGCTGCATGCGAGGCCATATGGATGAGAAGATCCTGGTCGGGTTGTTCGGGTCACACTTGGAACCTACTATGATTTATTGTGATAACCAGAGTTGCATTAAACTCTCGGCTAATCCAGTATTTCATGATAGATCCAAACACATCGACATCAGGTACCATCATATCAGAGATTGTGTGCAGCGGAGAATCATGTTACTTTCATATATTCCCACGGAGGATCGGGATGCTGATATCTTGACGAAGGCGCTCACCAGGAGCAAATTCGAATACCACAGAGGCAGGATAGGGGTTGCAGATAATCCATATCTTGTTGAGAGAGAGTGTTGAGATTGCAACAAGATGATGAGCTTAGTGGAAAGAAGTCGCCTTCACTAAGTGGGTCCGCAGGCTATTTTTGGCGCAAAGTCTATTTTTAGACATATGGATCATGTTCTATGAGTTGTAGGATGCTATTTGTGGATGGTTGGTCAAGTCGGAAAAATGAATGGACCTGTTTTTAGACATCTTGGTAGGAATCTGTTTTAGATTTCCAGTCCAGAAATAGATATGTCAAGATATTATTAGCTCTTAATAATATTTGGACTCTAAACATTATCTTATTCTCTTGGAACACTTGAGTTAAGTGCACATGTACAGAGGTAGCCAGGAAGGAATTAAAGGAATTACACTATTCCTAGGGTCTAAGTGGAGCTATTACATGATGACTTTAGTTAGAACTCATGTGAGTGAGTTTGGTGGAGTTGATTGAGAGTTGATGAAGTTGTGTTCAGTTTAACTCAGTTAAACATAGTTGAGCTAGTTGTATCTAGTCTAACTGATTGATACACTAGTGGAAGTGGTGTGAATGAATTAATAATTAATTCACTAATTAATCAACTAATGAATACATCCAGGTTAACTTTATTTGCATAGACCAGTTTCAGTGGAGACCAGTGGAGAGGTAGGTGAAAGAGCAAGTCTACTATCAGTTGTGACTATACTGGTGCATGAGTTTGCACCACACATTGATGGAGATGCCAATGAGGATTGCGCAGTGCATACCAGGTGGATTCAAACTTGGATCTAGCTATTATTCATCTTGGATTGCACAGTAGAGGCAAGCTAATAGGTGGAGAAGATTGGAGCATGTGTTTTGCTAGATCTGAGCTTGTGTAGTGTGTAACAATTGGAGATTGTGCTGAGAGCTTGTGAGGAGTTTGTACAATGATTGTTACATGAACTCTATCATTATAATATACAGATAGTTTGGGGTTTTCAGCTTTAAGCTTTCCCATAAATACTGTGTTTATATGTGTGATTGATTATGGTTTTAATGTGCGCATGCGATTGTTTATATTTCCGCAATTAATGATCAATGGTAGAAGAGGTTATGTATTATGCATGAAGATTAAATAGTGTGTAATCAGGATAATCTCGATGAATAATATATCAGTTATTCAAATTTCTACATTTTACGTCTTTTGTAATCAATAAAGTCAAATGGAAAAAGGCTTTTGATACATTTGAGGCCAATGGGGAAAATCGTCCATTGATGGTCACGATGGAGAATTTCCAATCTGAGGCTATATGTACTAAGCATTATTAGTTTCTTAAGTTAGAAGGCCAAAAGGAATGGATGATCACGACCCAACAATGGTGCGTCGACTTGTGAAAAAAGAGTATTTGTACTTTTCAGGAAGAAGCCAAGGACACTCATCAAAGGTGTTGGATGTTTTCATCGTTAGCAGCACGAGCACGAGAGTGCTTTGGGGCACCCAAATTTTACAGAGGTTTGGAGAGAATCCCCCGATATATTTCCTGCATACAACACTATGGAGTTAATTGGCTGGGGTTAAGGTTCTAGTTTCCTAATGATCTGGTTGCCCTCTGATCAGTATGAGCCGAATTATGTTGTGGATGAAGATTGGTGGAAGGATATCATTTAGAAAAATGGGTATTAACTACTAGGAACTGATATGGCGAAACAATATGATCTCACTCAGCTCCATGATAGTCACAATAGGTCTAACCTTGATCTACCCCCAACTAAGCCAGTTGGGGGTAGATATTGGCTGATGAAATTACCCATTTTTTCCTACTTGCACCTATCCCTTTCCATCCACTTTATAACTCTTTTGAGGTTCACAACTAATGAAAAGGTATATCATAATAGCATGTCTTCTTGAATTTTTAGTTGATGAAGCAGTTGTCATAGGGGAACGATACTTAGAAGATTTACTAACAAGAATATCTTGTAGATCACTCAACAACGTGTATCGGACATTGTTCGGTGGAACAAGTCCGATCGCGGTGTTGTCGATTGCGGATTGGTAGCGTTATTCGAGGACTGAACCAACAATTGATCATTTGCCAAATAGTTGGCAGATCCAGTGTTGTTTCTATCTTTTCATTATGTTTTATATTTGAAGAATTATTGTATATTTCTAAACAAATAGTTCACCACGATTTATAGGTTTTTGTTAAGTAATGTTATTCATGTAATGAAATTTGTGTATAAGTATGGCACAACTGAGAAAACTAGTTGTTCATCCTTTCATGTGTAACAACAGAGCTATGTTTGTAATTCCTTTTTGAATTAATGAAAGTATCAATGCATTGTAGCTTGGCGTGATTTATCATTCTTAGGCACTGCCCTTATCGAAGAGTTAGGTCTACTTTTTCGATAAGGTGTTGTTGGATACAGTTGTGTGTGTTGAGATTCAACAAGATGATGAGCTTAGTGAAAAGAGTCGCCTTCACTAAGTGGGCCCGCAAGCTATTTTTGGCGCAAAGTCTATTTTTAGACATGTCGATCATATTCTATGAGTTGCAGGATGCTATTTGTGGATGGTTGGTCAAGTTGAAAAAATAGATGAACTTCTATTTTTAGACATATTGGGCAGAATATATTTTTAGATTGCCAGTCTAAAAATAGACATGTCGAATATTATTAGCTCTTATTAATATTTGGACTCTAAACATTATCTTATTCTCTTGGAGCACTTCAGTTAAGTGCACAGATGTGGCACAGCAGCTGACAGAAGGAATTACGCTATTCCTAAGGGTTTACTGGAGCTAATGCATGAGGACTTCAGTTAGAACTCATGTGACATATTCTGGTGGAGTTATAGAAGTAGTTGGTGGAGTTGTATTTAGTTTAAATTAATTAGACTCAATTGAGCTAGTTGTATCTAGTCTAACTGATTGATACACTAGTGAGAATGGTGTGAATTAATTAGGTAATTAATTCATTAAATAATAACTCATTAATCAACTGAAGAATACATCAGTTAACTAAAGTGCATGGAAGTTTCAGTGGAGACCCGTGGAGAGGTAGGTGAAAGAGCAAGTGTGACTATCAATTGTGGCTATAGTGATGCATTGATTGCATCCAACACTCAGTGGAGATGCCAATGAGGATTGCGTGAGCAAGGCTGGAGTAATTCGAGTTCATTCAGAGCCATTCTTTAGCAGGGATTGCGCAGTAGAGACAGGCTAGCAGGTGGCAGAGATCGGTGCATGGATTTGCAAGATCAGGCCTGATTAGTGTGTAGTGATTGTATTATACTGAGAGCTTGATATGATCAGCTTTGTATGAGGATTGTTACATGATCTCTATGACATATATTATATACAAATAGTTGGGGTTTTTAGCTTCAGGCTTTCCTGTTAAACAACTGTGTTAATGTGTGTGATTTTTTATGGTTTCATGTGTGCATTGCAATTGATTTAATTTCCGCATGTGATGATCAATGGTGGAATAGATTCTGTATTGTGCATGAAGTTAAAATAGTGTGTGATCAGGGGAATCTTGGATATATAACACATAAGTTATATAATTTCTACAGTGTGGTATAGGTATGCTTTCTATATATTGTTTATGCTTCATGATTGTTGTTTCCTTTCTTGTTGTTTATCATTTCGTTGTTATCTCGTACTTGATGTTCTTTCGGATTGATTTTACTTAGAGCTGACGTTATTCATTTGATGTTACTCAACTTGTAGCTTTCTTTAGAAGGCTAAATATTTGACATTAGAAGGCTAAATCTTGATGCAACCCCATCTCAATTAATGGAACAACCTATACCATGTTATAAATGTTATAAATGTTCTAAAGAATAGCTTATTTAAATCCTTGAAAGTGTTTAACTTGATGAGATTGGAAATACAAGAACTAGAAATTCCATTGGACAAAATGGAGACGATGTAGATTATTTTAATTATTTTGATGATATAGATGTTTCATAATGAAATTGGAAATACAAGAACTAGAAATTCCACTGAACAAAATGGAGATGATGTAGATTATTTTAATTATTTTGATGATATAGATGTTTCATATGCTTGTGAACAAAATTTGTCTAGTAATTCAAAACCTCATAATGTCATCGTCCTTCGAGAGATTTTTGGAAGAGGCTAAGAATCCATAATTCAATGCAGGGTGTGGTGGGTGGCTTCGGTCATATCGTGCCAGAAATTGTTCAATGACTGAATTTTTGTTTCATTCAATGGAGGGTGGCTTCGGTCACATGGTGCCAAGGAAAATAGACCAGTCACAGTGCAAGATGTAACTTTCCAGAAACTTTTCAATGACTGGAATTTTCTTTCGTTCACATTGCCCTTAGCCATTTCAATGGGTCGGATTTGTCTTCCAGACGTTTGCCTGTGGGTTCTGATTTCCAAACCTTATTATAGGTTGAGATCATAACCACCAGAGGTTATAAGCCTCAAAACTACATAACCATCCCTGCGGGTAGAATTTCTGTCCATTTATTAATGTTGGGTAACATTCGTCCATTGTCCAATAACCATGGCCATTCCTATGAATATCGTCTTCCATGCAAGCGATTCTAGATTCTCTCTCCTGTTCTTGACCTTCATAATTACTCTTCCTGGACAAATTTGCACTGCAGAGACACCATATATGTGCAACCTCAATAACTATGCAAAAGACAGTAAATTTGAGAGCAATCTGAATACAGTGTTGGATAATCTTGTTCGACGGACGTCCCAAACAGCGTTTAATACTTCTGTGTATGGCCAAAGCCCTGACCACATATATGTCCTTCTCCAGTGTGATGGAGACACAACGGCCCAACAATGTTTTAACTGTTCACAAGAAGCAATCACCACCATTAGACAAGTTTGTGGGAATGCCATGGGGGGTAGAGTTTGGTTAGAAGATTGCTACTTGCGTTATGACAACAGCAATTTCATCGGTCGACTGGACTATTACGGAGAATATCATTACACTCAACAGAATGTGTCGAGTCCTGGTGTCTTTAACGCGGCTCTTGAGAGGCTACTCGACAATTTGTCAGATCAAGCAATTACATCTGGTTCTAGATATTATACTTGGAGTAGCTCGTGGGCTTCTCTATCTACACCAGGATTCTCAACTGCGGATTGTTCATCGAGATATCAAAGCAAGTAATATTTTGTTGGACGAGAACCTGAATCCGAAGATAGCAGATTTCGGCTTAGCCAAACTCTTTTATGAAGATGAGACCCACGTCAGCACAAGAGCCGCTGGAACTCTGTAAGATTTTCGCATCTCTAGATTGAGGATTTTTTGGGAATATCCGAAATCTGACGAGTTAAAAATAAAAATAAATTAACACTGTCCTAATCTTCAGAGAAATATTTCCAATTGACATTAAAATGCCCCTCTGACACACATGCACTTGAGTTTCCACTGTTTTTTAAGAAAGGAATGGACAGCTTTGTAATTGTACCTTATGCATTCTTGTCATCGATCTAGCTGCTGCTGTCTGTCAGATTTTAATATATTTTTGAAATTGATAAAGGTAATAAAAATGTTATCTTTATCCAAGATAGATAGTTTTATCTTATTATCTAGCTCAAACAGTTTAGTTTCCAAGTTTCCAAATAGCTTTTCTTAAATTTCCCTTACTGAGTCTTTGCCATTGTAATTTGAATGTGCAGTGGGTACATGACACCAGAGTACGCTATGTGGGGACAACTATCTGTAAAAGTTGATGTCTATAGCTTTGGCGTTGTTCTTCTTGAAATTGTGACAGGAAGAAAGAATACGGACTTTAATTAGCCATCTGAAATGGAGATTCTACTCGGATGGGTGAGATAATGTGACATTGTTTTCTGCGTTAAAAAAAAATGCAGCAGTGAAAATTATTTATCCATTAGTGGTATATTAATAGCAAACACAGTTATTTATAAATAGATTGACTTTCTCTTTTAAGATAAACATATTATTTTGGTATATTAATAAATTATTGAGAAATATTTTTATAATAAATTAAAATAGCATAGAATATTTTATATCTAGCTTAAAAGAAAAATATTTATTTAAAGATAAACTATACTATTTTAGGATGATTAATACATTACTAAAACTTTTAGTATATTGAAGTATCACACCTAAGATACGTAGGAGGCATTGATTCTTTCAAGGTAGGTGTTCATCAACTTCTAGTTCTTTGCAACAAATGCTTACTCAAGATGCCTCTTATCAACAAAGTTGGTTTTTTGATGCAATTAGGGACTTTTTTCTTGTAGACATCATTAGTTAGTAAAATTCTATATAGAAGAACAACAATCACTTGAAATACATGGGTATCTAATTGTTTTAGCTACTCATACAGAAGAATGTGGTATATGGTTCATTCAACTTCTTGATGAACTCCCCTTAAATGTGCAATCGATTCCATAGAGATTCCATCAACCTTCCAAGAGCTAACTAGTGTAATGAATGCTCCCACTCTATGTTGGCACTTGTCCCTTGAGTCTTAGTTCATTATAACATACAAAAGAATGTGTATATAGTTCTTTGTTCCATAACATCACCATGAGTCCACGAGAAACATATGGTCCACTCATAAAGCATTCGATAAACACATAACCCAATTCTACAAGAGTTAAGAAAGTTCCTATGGAGGTGAGTGAACTCCCCCTTTAGGGAAATAAAATAGGTGGTCATTTTAGGGACTCGACTTGACTATGCCATATGGATATGCATTAGATAACCTCATCCTCAAGTGACACAGAATGATTAGTTCCACTTAGGTGCCCAAGCACAAAGATAAACATACAAATGTTCTAGTTAAGTTGCACTCACAAATTCACCATAATGACCACACCTCTCAACTTGGATGCATTACCACTGGGGTCATTTAAATGTTTTCTTGAGCACACCATTGCAGATTCATCAATTCAACTTAGATCACACCAAATAAGTTATCAACTCAAATACACTAAGCTATCCATCTCAATGTGAACACATCATGTACATTATCAACTCAAACACACCAAATAATATGCATACCAGTGACTATCATAATCAATAGATCTTTTAAAACTACCTTGCTGAAGGCTCAAACATGTTGTGATTGAAGATCACTTTGAAGGAACACGAATACTTGCATCCACTTCATTGATCATTCAAACTTTGAATCAATATACATACAATGTGATAACATTCCAAGAGCTCCACTATAGAAATATTTCTTCTAAAACGATAACCAGGTAGTGGATATCTCAGATTGTCTTTGAGTATTATAAGTACACTACGTCCATGTACCTGATATGGAAATTTTTTGTTGGTGTTAGTGTCTGTCAGTCCTGTCAGTCACTAGTGATCAAATTATGATTTTTCATATGGTTGATAGGGTCATAGGGCAAATTTTTATAGTTTGAATAGGTTTTCAAATAAAAAATTGATCACTGGTTAGTCTACCTAGGTCAGTGCTACTTCTTTCACCATTAATGGTCAATAAAAATCATCATGGTAAGGTCATTATCCTTTGAAGGAGTGTCTTGGTCAATATGGTCATCATTCAACTCATCATACCATGTAGGGTCATCATTAGGTCACATTGTCAAAAAATCATGAAAATAGGTCATGACATCATCAAATTCAACATTAAAAGGAGTAGTAATAGGGACAAGTGTTCGATAAAGGTTACTAAAGTGAATTTTGATCTTTATCATGATGTAATATGTATATTTAAGTTTCAAAGATGCAATACACAAGCAATTAAGTCAATTGATGAAAAGACAAGGTGGGGCCACATCACCATTAAGGGGAAAAATCAATTTCCAGCCTATAAGAAGACCAACAAAGCTCATTTTTTTCTCATTGCGCTCTCACAAGACATCTATCCACCATTGAATTGCCTCTTAGCTCACATAGAATTTAAATTTCACCTTCAAAAGCTAAATCTCCTTGTTGCGCTGCGCATTTCACTCGTTGCGCTGCACTTTTCTTAAGACTTTCGTGTTTTTCCTCAAGAAGGGAAATTTATTCTTTTCAGTGGTTGCTTCATCAAATAAAAGTTTCAGTTCATCAGTTACAAGTAAGTGGGTCATTATACACCTCCCTTCCATTTCATTTCATGCTTGAAAGCTTAGGAATCCCCTCTCCTAGGGTTTGTTGTGTTTTTGTTCAAGTAAGTCTCTTTGGTACATTTTGCTAAGAAAACCCCTCAAATTAATGCTCACTTACCCTCCCCCACCTTCCATATACCTCCCTTGACACTTCCCCTCGTCCCTTTCCCTCATTTTCATCATTTCCTCACAAAGCCTAGCCTACACTACACTTTCGTAGGCTAGGATTGTGTTTTTCCCTTTTGCACCCCTTCCCCTCAGTCATTTCCTAAAATTCCACCTCCCTACACTCCCTAACATCTATCCCTAGCCCCCTAAATTTTCCCAAAAATTTAGAGACCCTCAAATCCCTTTATCCCCCTCCATTCCTAAAACTTCCCAAAATCCCTTGCTTTTCCTACACTAAACCCTAATTTCCCTTCCTAGTGAGCTAGGGTATTCAGGGACTATAGAGAAAAGGAGGCATATGGGAGGTCGGATCATCAGGTATGAACCCACTACAGCACATGATATCCTAGCTACATCATTTCTCAAGAAAGCATTCCAAGATGCAAGTTGCCTTGCCTTTTGCCAAAAGATTGAAGAACTTGGTTTCAGTGATAAACTTACAAGTGATTTTGCCACTAGTATGAGGAGGAATAAGGTGACCATTGTAGGGGTAGTGTTTACTCTTTCATCAAAGGCCATTGAAATAGATACAGGGATCCCAAACAATGGAGAGCTTTGTTTCAAGAGAAGAGACCTAGACATTGAAACCTACAATATGTTTTTCAAGCCTCCATATAAAGCTCCTCCAAAACACATTTTTCCATTCAGACACTTGCTTGAAAAGTATGTCACTCTCATGAAGATGATCATGAAATATTTCACATGTGAGGGTAGTTTATCCAGGTTATATCAGTACAGTGTGAGATTACTGATGCATTTCACCGGTGTTAAAGATCTCAACCTACCTCATTACCTTTATAGAACCACAGTCAAAATGGAAGAGAAGGTACATAGCAAATGAGAAGATCATCATGCTAGCTTGTCCCATCATGGCTTGGTGAAAATCCTTGTTTGTCATCAGCTTACACAGGTAAATTTTTCTTGGGATGGTTTCATGCATTCAACTTCACTTTTTCCTACCCCAACTCAATCAAGCAGTCACTCCACACCATTGTCTTCACCAAGACAACAAGAGGTGGGTTCCACAAGAAAACCTATCACAAGGACACCTAGGGCTGAGGTGAAAAAGATATATACTAAACAGAAGAGGCTGATGTTTGCTCCTATAAGTATGGAAAGGGCTCAACCTACTACAACAGTTGAAGAGAGATCAACACATCAACAAGAAGCATCATTTAAAGAAGAAGAACATGTACATGTTGACACTCATATGGTAGATTTAGAGATTCATGAGGAGGTCAAATCATATAAGCAAATCATCAAAGAGGAAGAAGCTGAGATTTGAGAGCTAAAGGATAAGTTGTCAAAGGAAAACTTCATGATCATGTTCCTTTAGCAAGAGAACAAGTAGCTCCAAGTCAAACAACTGTTACTTAGCAAGCCCAAAGAATATTTGGAGAAGGATGATGGAAAAGGTAAGGAATTTGTTGATGTTGATGAGTTATAGGATCAATAAGAGAAGGTCAAAACAAGGAGACAAGGAGCAAGTGGTCTCAAGAGGGCACTAGAGCAATAAACTGAATCATCGCCACCATTAGGTCAAGAGGATTTTGATGACCTAATTGCAGCTGAAATTGAGCAAGATAAGGAATTTTGGCTTGAAAAAGTCAATTGGCACTTGGATAATATTCTTAAGAGGGCTAAGAGGAACAACAAGCTTCAGAGGCACATGGCCATGCATTATTGCACAAGGAATAAGATCTCTCGAATCATATTCAAGCAATTGAAGAAGAAATTGAAGCAAACCCTAATGAGGCAAAAGGAGAAGGACAAACTTGATTTGTTGGTTGAGGCCTCCCTCATTGATTGACTCAACATCTGCTAGCTTCATGGGGAAATTTTGGACAAATTTTGAGGAAATTTTGCAAAATTTTGAAATTTTTGTGTTTTTTGGCCTAAATAGGAAAACCAATTCAGCCAAAAGCGCAACGCCTTACCGCTGCGATTTTCCCTCAGAGGTCCAAATGAGCACAACTCTAAATCATTGGATATATAATCACCTTCACATCACAACTATCCACTTTTTGTGCCATGTCAACAAACATATTGGGAGAAAACTGCAAAAAAGGGGCTAAAAAGTCACTTTCTGCCACCTTTTTTACCCAGACACTGTGCTTTTGGAGCGAACTTGGAAGAATTCATTTTTCTCAACCTTGGAGAGGCCATTTAAGGAGTCTATTAACAACTAGACATCCTAATATTTCCAATTTTATCTTCAAATCAAGTTTTGGAGCTCACAAAGGCAGTGAAAAATGCCCTACAAGATGGCGATGCGTTTTTCCTTGTTGGCAATGCACTTTTCTTTGTTGGTCAATTTTTCGAGTTTCTTGAGTTAGATTTGGTTTTTTATAATGTAATTCATATTTTTTTGAGTTGATTTGAGGTAGATTAATGTAAATAGGCTTGTTAATTTCATTTTGATGTAATTTTGAGGAGCATTTATGATGGGTAGGTCAGTCAAAGGCTAAAAGGAGAGTTTGTTTTAACCTCCCTAGTCTTAGGTTTTGTTGGAGAAATTTGTGTAAATTGATCCTATCTTGAGGGATTCAACCCCTGAGAGAGGGGAATATGGTTTTGGTATATTTGTATCTAGTTTTCATTAAGAATCAAGGTTGGACATCAGGGAGTAGAAGGTTTGGAGTCTTGTGTATAATTGACATTTGCAGAAATACAAGTTCAGTTGCAACTATTATATAGGGATTCATGTGGTATGATTTTGTGGCAGTGTTTTTCTACTATAATACACTATTATGAATGATTGTTTCATATTCTTTCTATATCTATGCTTTTTCAGTGATCCTCCTATAATATGTTAAACATAATTCTTTATGCTTATGCTCTGTTTTGGTAGGAATTTCATGTTTATGTTGTTCATCTTTAGATAAATGAACTCATTCTTTTCATGCTCATTTTTATCCTTTGCTTTTCCACTCTACACTACAATTGACAACCTTAAAGTTCCATTGAACATACTTTCCATGCCCCTTTGTATCCCTGCAATTGTAATCTTTTGGATCTGAACTAGTTTCCTTGTCCTCTCCTCCTGACCCAGCAAAAACCATAAATTCTCAAAACCCTAGAGCTGAGACCTAACCTAATATCTTTACCCTTCTTAAGTCATATTTTGGCTGCAAGATCACAAAGAGAGCCCTCTTTGATTTGGTAGGGCTAGCTACCAAATCCCAAGTGGTTTGAGGTTACCTCCATCGATTTCCATTCTCAACCTTGGGTCATTGTGGAGGATAACAACTGGTACTCCAGAGATGCGACTATTAACTTCTTGTTTGTGGGACTCACATGCCATGTTGGATAAGCACCCACAAGAAATGGGTTGTTGATCAATATCAACTATGGTTTTGTCATGGACGCATATGTTACAAACTCACATAGCCACCATGACTCAACATATGTCTTAAATTCCTCTAACAACCGGACACATAAATTTCCCCACTCGATGCATGAATAACTCATACATAAGAGCAAACCTTCTTAGGCACTATATGAACACAGTAGGGCAAAGATATGTTGTGCTTTTGTGAAATTGCATGAGCATGCCTAGCCTAAACTTTTTTGACCAGGCAATGCTTAACAAGTCTTCTAACATGAGTTGTGACAATCCCAACTTGGTCAGTGCTTCCTCTACTTGCAACTTTGGAGATCCCACACTCAATAGCATTAAATAGTGGATTGGTTTTACCCATGTCATAACAAAGCACCACACTTACACAACACAAAAGAATGATTTATTTCAATTTATGGTTTTTGGTTGTAATTATCAAATATAAATGATTTCATTAATATATCTATTAAATTTTCAAAATATTCCAAAATCTACAATCAAAGTGAGTTTCTTTACATAATTCCCCATCTTAATTTCTCATCTCACAAATCACAAGCTAAAATAAATGTATCATCAATCTCTTTGGAAATTTCTTTCACTAATTCCCACACAAATTGACACCAAATATCATTAACAAGTGTCATTGTACAGCTTTCTATCCGCGATTATATCAATGCCATATCTGAAAAGTCTATCTAAATCAAATTTCTTTAATTTCATCACACAGATTAACAACCTACACAACAAATACCTCAACATCAACCTGCCAATAATCTCACACCTCCATGGGATTTGACAAAGCAAGCTGAAACCCATGCTCTTCATTTGACACACGTAGAAAACAAACTAGTATTTAAAAAAAATCTACCTCAGAATTAAGGACACATTCAAATATCCAAATAATAATTACTCATTCTAAACAATCACTGTATTTTACCCTCAGCAATAGTGTATCTATATTATTTAGGATTTTGGACCATGTTATTTAGTTCATCAATAAACCATTTAGTTGAAGTATGAGATTATGTGTTTCGCTAATCTATTTTGGCATGAATTCATGTATTGAATTTTATACTAATTTTCCATAAAACTAAGTCGAACCGAATCTTATGAATCTGTGCATCATCATGTATAAATTTATGAAATGCAGGTGTGGAATTCGTACAGCCAAGGACATAGCATTCAAATGATTGATCCAATAATCATTGAAACATGCAATGAAGAGCAAGCCGCCAGATGCATTCTTGTTGGCCTTTTGTGTATACAAGCAGATTCGTCACTTCGTCCAGCAATGGCTCCAGTTATTTTGATGCTTTCAACTGCTTCTGTGACGTTGCCCGATCTCACAAGGCCTGCTTATGTAACCCAACATACCGATTCACATGTGTCGGCGGCCACTTCTTCCTCTGTCTCATATCCTCGTATTCCATCTAACGCGACTACTTCTATTACTATATTGACACCTAAGTAATGCAAATTTTGCACATCTATACATCTTGGTTTTCATATATAAATAATGAAACAGAGAAGAGTTTTCGGATATAAATAATGAAACATAGATGGAGGTCACTTTTCTCTTTCTCCTTCAGAGAGCTATTATTGTAGTGTCAATTCTATTTTTTATAGAGTAGATTTTATGATGGTTTCTGGTATATTATTTTTTAATTTTATTATTAATTTGTCACGACCTGTTAAATTCATAAATTTGAGTTGTGAAATTTGTTTAATTTTGAATAAAAAATGTACTTTAAATAACAATTTTTTTTTATAAATTTCACTAAAAATTATACTATTCAATTAACTTAAAAAAATTAAAAATGTTAAAATAACTATTTATTATTACCTATTTATTATTATATTAATAAGGTAGCGGTGGGAGATTTCTTTCTTTATTTATTTTATTTATTCTTTAAATATTTCATTTGTTCATAGATTGTAATGAAGGTTATTTAGATTATTGTTAAAATTATGATGAAATTGAGAATAATACTTGAATATTATGGAATATAATTGTTGGTAATTTTTATGATTATTAAGAAAGTGAAAGATAAAAATATTTTTTTGAATATCTTTTTACAAAAGTCAAAATTATTATTATTATAAGACAGAAGTTTATTGATTTGTTTATTTTATGCATTATTTCAGTATTTCTTTTTTTTTATAGATTTTTGTTTATTTGTTTGTTAAGTTGCGGTAGACCGATCATCAACTATTATACCGCCCATGAGCCATTTGTTCATATATTATAATAATTGTTATCAATATTATTTTAAAAATAAAATATTTGTTATAATAACATTATATTAAAATTAAATATAGTCCTTAAAATATTAGGGAATATAATATTTTTAATTCCTTTATTGAGAAAGTGAAAGATGAAAGACCTTTTCTCTTGGAATGTCTTTTTGCTAAAGTCAAAAACATTGTATACATAATAAGTTTCATTTTTAAAGAAGTAAGAATGTTATTGATTTTATAGATTGTAAATTCTTAAAACCAATAATGATAAGACATAGTTTATCATCACCAAATATAGGAACACTAATTATCTTAATTTTCTAAGTTTTAAATTTTTAGAGTAAGTAGTGCATATATATATTGTTTATAAAATAAAAAAATGAATAGTATTCATACAATGTTTAGATATTTCAAGTGAAGTTCGTACAAATTTACTTTGGAAACTCTCAACCTAGAAAATCAATAAATATTTAGAATTGCACATTTCTCTTATTGTATTAACTTCATCATTTACAATACATTATATAAGATGATATGGTGCTTAGAAATTTACCTTGAAAACTTTCAATGGAGAAAATCAACAAATATTCAGAGTTGCACATTTCTCTTATTGTATTAACTTCATCATTTACAATATACTATATAAGATGTTGAACACATTGTCAAAAAGTAAATTGGTGGTTTCAAATTCATAGTTTGCAAAGTCCATTGTATTTTCTCATTGTATTTGAGAAAATGAAATAGCAATGAGAATTAATTATTTAATCAATAAATTGTCTTTATTTCTTGAATAAACATGTATTTTCATGGAGGGGTATGATAATGTATAAAAGGAGAAAGCATTGAAAGTAAAATGTATGTAAGAAAAAATGTTATTTGTAGAGTGAATGATTTGTCTTGCCATTTTCATTATAATTTTTTTTGGGGATGCTTCAGATGATGAAATTTTGAACATATTGAGGAGAGATCAAAGGGAAAATATGGTCAAACTTATAGATATTGGTTCACTATATTTTATGAGATATAAGTTATAAAAGTTAGGGTTTGTGATCACCATTGGAGTACACTTCGAACTAGTTTCATATTTTTTGTTGTAATTTCTTTCTTAATACATTTCAAACTATGGAATTTTGAGGAAACAAGTGCCATATCTTTGGCTACATGTGGTCACAATTTTGAGACATTGGTTTTTAATATTTTTTGAGATATACCTTTTGGAAGATAGGGTTTTCGAATGCTCTTGAAATCAGTTTCAAATAGGTCAGATTGACATTTGTATAACTTATTTTCTAGAATATTTCAAATAATGAAATTTTGAGGAGATGCGTCAAGTCTCACTAGCATAACCGGTTGAGGATGTGCCTCGTTAGCAAGGCGACCTAGGATCAAACCTCATGGGAGGTGGTTGTGCCCTGTGCTAGGGGGAGGAGACATGTTAAAAAACGCAGTCAGCTTAGGGCTAGTGTGGACTAGGCCGGGTACGATCCCCGGGTGACTTTGACAGATTAGATTCCCTCGAGTCACGATTTCTCAAGCCATAGGTCAAGCTTGGAGGATCACAAACAAATTGACAAACAAACAAACAAAAAATTGAGGAGATAGAGGTGACACTACAAGGAAAATACCCTCTAGCAGATGTTTTTGATGACCCCCTTATAAAAATACCCCAGAAATCCGTTTCTAGTAGAGGTTACTAGTGGAGGTTGGCGGGCAGAGGTTTTTGCAGATGTATTTCATCTGGTGCTCTTATCACTGTAAAATGCATTGGTGCATTCAACACGAGCAAGAAATGGTGCACATAAAAAATTGCACACTGGACACCTTGCACTCCGTACACACCCTCCCGGTGCGTTGTATTTTTGTAGTGCACTGATCCTTTACAACACTTCTGCACCGGTGCCTTATAAAAAGCGCGTGAAAATAGAAACCGCCTGGTGTGGCATGAAGCAAACGCATCGGGGCGCCCCTAAAACCCTGTGCACCAGGATAGGGTTAAATAAAAAAAAATTACAACAAAAAAGCCACACAAAACATTGGCACACTGGACACTATGCACTCTATACATACCCGCCTGGTGCGTCATATTACTATAGCGCACCAGTGCTTTACAACTTTTCCACATCGGTGCCTCATAAAATGTGCGCGAAAACAGAAACCACCCAGTGTGGAATGAAGTAAACGCAGCAGGGCACCCATAAACCCCGCATATTGGCACATGGTTAAATAAAAAAAATTATGGCCAAAAAACCACACAAAACATTGGCACACTGGACACTGTGCTCTCCATACACACCCACCTGGTGCGTTCTATTACTGTAGTGCACCGGTGCTTTACAACTCTTCCACACTAGTGCCTCATAAAAAGCATGCGAAAACAGAATCCGCCCGGGGCGGAATGACGTGAACGCATCGGGGTGCCCATAAACACCACGCACCAGGACAAGGTTAGATATGGTCCACTCATAAAGCATTTGATAAACACATAACCCAATTCTACAAGAGTTAAGAAAGTTCCTATGGAGGTGAGTGAACTCCCCCTTTAGGGAAATAAAATAGTGGTCATTTTAGGGACTCGACTTGACTATGCCATATGGATATGCATTAGATAACCTCATCCTCAAGTGACACAGAATGATTAGTTCCACTTAGGTGCCCAAGCACAAAGATAAACATACAAATTTTCTAGTTAAGTTGCACTCACAAATTCACCATAATGACCACACCTCTCAACTTGGATGCATTACCACTGGGGTCATTTAAATTTTTTCTTGAGCACACCATTGCAGATTCATCAATTCAACTTAGATCACACCAAATAAGTTATCAACTCAAATACACTAAGCTATCCATCTCAATGTGAACACATCATGTACATTATCAACTCAAACACACCAAATAATCTGCATACCAGTGACTATCATAATCAATAGATCTTTTAAAACTACGTTGCTAAAGGCTCAAACATGTTGTGATTGAAGATCACTTTGAAGAAACATGAATACTTGCATCCACTTCATTGATCATTCAAACTTTGAATCAATATCTCAAGAATGACATACAATGTGATAACATTCCAAGAGCTCCACTGTAGAAATATTTCTTCTAAAATGATAACCAAGTAGTGGATATCTCAGATTGTCTTTGAGTATTATAAGTACACTACGTCCATGTACCTGATATGGAACTTTTTTGTTGGTGTTAGTGTCTGTCAGTCCTGTCAGTCACTAGAGATGAAATTATGATTTTTCATATGGTTGATAGGGTCATAGGGAAAATTTTTATAGTTTGAATAGGTTTTCAAATAAAAAATTGATCATTGGTTAGTCTACCTAAGTCAGTGCTACTCCTTTCACCATTAATGGTCAATAAAAATCATCATGGTAAGGTCATTATCCTTTGAAGGAGTGTCTTGGTCAGTATGGTCATCATTCAACTCATCATACCATGTAGGGTCATCATTAGGTCACATTGTCAAAAAATCATGAAAATAGGTCATGACATCATCAAATTCAACATTAAAAGGAGTAGTAATAGGGACAAGTGTTCGATAAATGTTACTAAAGTGAATTTTGATCTTTATCATGATGTAATATGTATATTTAAGTTTCAAAGATGCAGTACAAAAGCAATTAAGTCAATTGATGAAAAGACAAGGTGGGGCCACATCACCACTAAGGGGAAAAATCGATTTCCAGCCTATAAGAAGACCAACAAAGCTCATTTTTTTCTCATTGCGCTCTCACAAGACATCTATCCACCATTGAATTTCCTCTTAGCTCACAGAGAATTTAAATTTCACCTTCAAAAGCTAAATCTCCTTGTTGCACTGCGCATTTCACTCGTTGCGCTGCACTTTTCTTAAGACTTTCGTGTTTTTCCTCAAGAAGGGAAATTTATTCTTTTCAGTGGTTGCTTCAACAAATAAAAGTTTCAGTTCATCAGTTACAAGTAAGTGGGTCATTATACACCTCCCTTCCATTTCATTTCATGCTTGAAAGCTCAGGAATCCCCTCTCCTAGGGTTTGTTGTGTTTTTGTTCAAGTAAGTCTCTTTGGTACATTTTGCTGAGAAAACCCCTCAAATTAATGCTCACTTACCCTCCCCCACCTTCTATATACCTCCCTTGACACTTCCCCTCATCCCTTTCCCTCATTTTCATCATTTCCTCACAAAGCCTAGCCTACACTACACTTTCGTAGGCTAGGACTGTGTTTTTCCCTTTTGCACCCCTTCCCCTCAGTCATTTCCTAAAATTCCACCTCCCTACACTCCCTAACATCTATCCCTAGCCCCCTAAATTTTCCAAAAAATTTAGAGACCCTCAAATCCCTTTATCCACCTCCATTCCTAAAACTGCCCAAAATCCCCTGCTTTTCCTACACTAAACCCTAATTTCCCTTCCTAGTGAGCTAGGGTATTCAGGGACTATAGAGAAAAGGAGGCATATGGGAGGTCAGATCATCGGGTATGAACCCACTACAACACATGATATCCTAGCTACATCATTTCTCAAGAAAGCATTCCAAGATGCAGGTTGCCTTGGCTTTTGCCAAAAGATTGAAGAACTTGGTTTTAGTGATAAACTTACAAGCGATTTTGCCACTAGTATGAGGAGGGATAAGGTGACCATTGTAGGGGTAGTGTTTACTCTTTCATCAAAGGCCATTGAAATAGATACAGGGATCCCAAACAATGGAGAGCTTTGTTTCAAGAGAAGAGACCTAGACATTGAAACCTACAATATGTTTTTCAAGCCTCCATATAAAGCTGCTCGAAAACACATTTTTCCATTCAGACACTTGCTTGAAAAGTATGTCGCTCTAATGAAGATGATCATGAAATATTTCACATGTGAGGGTAGGTTATCCAGGTTATATCAGTACAGTGTGAGATTACTGATGCATTTCACCGATGTTAAAGATCTCAACCTACCTCATTACCTTTATAGAACCACAGTCAAAATGGCAGAGAAGGTACATAGCAAAGGAGAAGATCATCATGCTAGCTTGTCCCATCATGGCTTGGTGAAAATCCTTGTTTGTCATCAGCTTACATAGGTAAATTTTTCTTGGGATGGTTTCATGCATTCAACTTCACTTTTTCCTACCCCAACTCAATCAAGCAGTTTCTCCACACCATTGTCTTCACCAAGACAACAAGAGTTGGGTTCCACAAGAAAACCTATCACAAGGAAACCTAGGGCTGAGGTCAAAAAGATATATACTAAACGGAAGAGGCTAATGTTTGCTCCTATAAGTATGGAAAGGGCTCAGCCTACTACAACAGTTGAAGAGAGATCGACACATCAACAAGAAGCATCATTTCAAGAAGAAGAACAAGTACATGTTGACACTCATATGGTAGATTTAGAGATTCATGAGGAGGTCAAATCATCTAAGAAAATCATCAAAGAGGAAGAAGCTGAGATTTGAGAGCTAAAGGATAAGTTGTCAAAGGAAAAATTCATGATCATGTTCCTTTAGCAGGAGAACAAGCAACTCCAAGTCAAATAACTGTTACTTAGCAAGCCCAAAGAATATTTGGAGAAGGATGATGGAAAAGGTAAGGAATTTTTTGATGTTGATGAGTTATAGGATTAATAAGAGAAGGTCAAAAAAAGGAGACAAGGAACAAGTGGTCTCAAGAGGGCACTAGAGAAATAAACTGAATCATCGCCACCATTAGGTTAAGAGGATTTTGATGACCTAATTGCAGCTGAAATTGAGCAAGATAAGGAATTTTGGCTTGACAAAGTCAATTGGCACTTGGATAATATTCTTAAGAGGGCTAAGAGGAACAAAAAGCTTCAGAGGCGCATGGCCATGCATTATTGCACAAGGAATAAGATCTCTCGAATCATATTCAAGCAATTGAAGAAGAAATTGAAGCAAACCCTAATGAGGCAAAAGAAGAAGGACAAACTTGATTTGTTGGTTGAGGCCTCCCTCATTGATTGACTCAACATCTGCTAGCTTCATGGGGAAATTTTGGACAAATTTTGAGGAAATTTTGCAAAATTTTGAAGTTTTTGTGTTTTTTGGCCTAAATAGGAAAACCAATTCAGCCAAAAGCGCAACGCCTTACCGCTACGCTTTTCCCTCAGAGATCCAAATGAGCACAACTCTAAATCATTGGATATATAATCACCTTCACATCACAACTATCCACTTTTTGTGCCATGTCAACAAACATATTGGGAGAAAACTACAAAAAAGGGGCTAAAAAGTCACTTTCTGCCACCTTTTTTACCCAGACACTGCGCTTTTGGAGCGAACTTGGGAGAATTCATTTTTCTCAACCTTGGAGAGGCCATTTTTCTTGCTTAAGGAGTCTATTAACAACTAGACATCCTAATATTTCCTTGATTGTATCTTCAAATCAAGTTTTGGAGCTCACAAAGGCAGTAAAAAATTCCCTGCAAGATGGCGATGCGTTTTTCCTTGTTTGCACTGCGCTTTTCTTTGTTGGTCAATTTTTCGAGTTTCTTGAGTTAGATTTGGTTTTTGATAATGTAATTCATCTTTTTTTGAGTTCATTTGAGGTAGATTAATGTAAATAGGCTTGTTATTTTGATGTAATTTTGAGGAGCATTTATGATGGGTAGGTTAGTCAAAGGCTAAAAGGAGAGTTTGTTTTAACCTCCCTAGTCTTAGGTTTTGTTGGAGAAATTTGTGTACATTGATCCTATCTTGAGGGATTAAACCACTAAGAGAGGGGAATATGGTTTTGGTATATTTGTATCTAGTTTTCATTAATAATCAAGGTTGGACATCAGGGAGTAGAAGGTTTGGAGTCTTGTGTATAATTGACATTTGTAGAAATACAAGTTCAGTTGCAACTATTATATAGGGATTCATGTGGTATGATTTTGTGGCAGTGTTTTTCTACTATAATACATTATTATGAATGATTGTTTCATATTATTTCTATAGATCTATGCTTTTTAGTGATCCTCCTATAATATGCTAAACATAATTCTTTATGCTTATGCTCTGTTTTGGTAGGAATTTCATGTTTATGTTGTTCATCTTTAGATAAATGAACTCATGCTTGTCATGCTCATTTTTATCCTTTGCTTTTCCACTCTACACTACAATTGAAAACCTTAAAGTGCCATTGAACATACTTTCCATGCCCCTTTGTATCCCTGCAATTGTAATCTTTTGGATCTGACCTAGTTTCCTTGTCCTCTCCCCCTGACCCAGAAAAAACCATAAATTCTCAAAACCCTAGAGCTGAGACCTAACCTAATATCTTTACCCTTCTTAAGTCATATTTTGGCTGCAAGATCACAAAGAGAGCCCTCTTTGATTTGGTAGGGCTAGCTACCAAATCCCAAGTGGTTTGAGGTTACCTCCATCGATTTCCATTCTCAACCTTGGGTCATTGTGGAGGATAACAACTGGTACTCCAGAGATGCAACTATTAACTTCTTGTTTGTGGGACTCACATGCCATTTTGGATAAGCACCCACAAGAAATGGGTTGTTGATCAATATCAACTATGGTTTTGTCGTGGACGCATATGTTACAAACTCACATAGCCACCATGACTCAACATATGTCTTAAATTCCTCTAACAATCGGACACGTAAATTTCCCCACTCGATGCATGAATAACTCATACATAAAAGCAAATCTTCTTAGGCACTATATGAACACAGTAGGGCAAAGATATGTTGTGCTTTTGTGAAATTGCATGAGCATGCCTAGCCTAAACTTTTTTGACCAGGCAATGCTTAACAAGTCTTCTAACATGAGTTGTGACAATCCCAACTTGGTCAGTGCTTCCTCTACTTGCAACTTTGGAGATCCCACACTCAATAGCATTAAATAGTAGATTGGTTTTACCCATGTCATAACAAAGCACCACACTTACACAACACAAAAGAATGATTTATTTCAATTTATGGTTTTTGGTTGTAATTATCAAATATAAATGATTTCATTAATATATCTATTAAATTTTCAAAATATTCCAAAATCTACAATCAAAGTGAGTTTCTTTACATAATTCCCCATCTTAATTTCTCATCTCACAAATCACAAGCTAAAATAAATGTATCATCAATCTCTTTGGAAATTTCTTTCACTAATTCCCACACAAATTGACACCAAATATCATTAACAAGTGTCATTGTACAGCTTTCTATCCGCCATTATATCAATGCCATATCTGAAAAGTCTATCTAAATCAAATTTCTTTAATTTCATCACACAGATTAACAACCTACACAACAAATACCTCAGCATCAACCTGCCACCTCCATGGAATTTGACAAAGCAAGCTGAAACCCATGCTCTTCATTTGACACATGTCGAAAACAAACTAGTATTTTAAAAATATCTACCTCAGAATTAAGGACACATTCAAATATCCAAATAATAATTACTCATTCTAAACAATCACTGTATTTTACCCTCAGCAATAGTGTATCTATATTATTTAGGATTTTGGACTATGTTATTTAGTTCATCAATAAACCATTTAGTTGAAGTATGAGATTATGTGTTTCGCTAATCTATTTTGGCATGAATTCATGTATTGAATTTTATACTAATTTTCCATAAAACTAAGTCGAACCGAATCTTATGAATCTTTGCATCATCTTGTATAAATTTTATGAAATGCAGGTGTGGAATTCTTACAGCCAAGGAAATAGCGTGCAAATGATTGATCCAACTATCATTGAAACATGTAATGAAGAGCAAGCCGTCAGATGCATTCATGTTGGCCTTTTGTGTACACAAGCAGATTCGTCACTTCGTCCAGTAATGGCTAAAGTTATTTCGATGCTTTCAACTGCTTCTGTGACGTTGCCCGATCCCACAAGGCCTGCTTATGTAACCCAACATACCGATTCACATGTGTCGGCGGCCACTTCTTCCTCTGTCTCATATCCTCGTATTGCATCTAACGCGACTACTTCTATTACTATATTGACACCTAGGTAATGCAAATTTTGCACATCTATACATCTTGGTTTTCATATATAAATAATGAAACAGAGAAGAGTTTTCGGATATAAATAATGAAACATTAGATGGAGGTCACTTTTCTCTTTCTCCTTCAGAGAGCTATTATTGTAGTGTCAATTCTATTTTTTATAGAGTAGATTTTATGATGGTTTATGGTATATTATTTTTTAATTTTATTATTAATTTGTCACGACCTGTTAAAATCATAAAATCATAAATTTGAGTTGTGAAATTTGTTTAATTTTGAATAAAAAATGTACTTTAAATAACAAAAATGTACTATACTATTCAATTAACTTAAAAAAAATTAAAATGTTAAAATAACTATTTATTATTATATTAATAAGGTAGCCGTGAGAGATTTCTTTCTTTATTTATTTTATTCATTCTTTAAATATTTCATTTGTTCATAGATTGTAATGAAGGTTATTTAGATTATTGTTAAAATTATGATGAAATTGAGAATAATACTTGAATATTATGGAATATAATTGTTGGTAATTTTTATGATTATTAAGAAAGTGAAAGATAAAAATATTTTTTTTGATATCCTTTTACAAAACTCAAAATTATTATTATTATAAGATAGAAGTTTATTGATTTGTTTATTTTATGCATTATTTTAGTATTTCATTTTTTTATAGATTTTTGTTTATTTGTTTGTTAAGTTGCGGTAGACCCGATCATCAACTATTATACCGCCCATGAGCCATTTGTTCATATATTATAATAATTGTTATCAATATTATTTTAAAAATAAAATATTTGTTATAATAACATTATATTAAAATTAAATATAGTCCTTAAAGGGAATATAATATTTTTAATTCCTTTATTGAGAAAGTGAAGGATGAAAGACCTTTTCTCTTGGAATGTCTTTTTGCTAAAGTCAAAAACATTGTATACATAATAAGTTTCATTTTTAAAGAAGTAAGAATGTTATTGATTTTATAGATTGTAAATTCTTAAAACCAATAATGATAAGACATAGTTTATCATCACCAAATATAGGAACACTAATTATCTTAATTTTCTAAGTTTTAAATTTTTAGAGTAAGTAGTGCATATATATATTGTTTATAAAATAAAAAAATGAATAGTATTCATACAATGTTTAGATATTTCAAGTGAAGTTCTTACAAATTTACTTTGGAAACTCTCAACCTAGAAAATCAATAAATATTTAGAATTGCACATTTCTCTTATTGTATTAACTTCATCATTTACAATACATTATATAAGATGATATGGTGCTTAGAAATTTACCTTGAAAACTTTCAATGGAGAAAATCAACAAATATTCAGAGTTGCACATTTCTCTTATTGTATTAACTTCATCATTTACAATATACTATATAAGATGTTGAACACATTGTCAAAAAGTAAATTGGTGGTTTCAAATTCATAGTTTGCAAAGTCCATTGTATTTTCTCATAGTATTTGAGAAAATGAAATAGCAATGAGAATTAATTATTTAATCAATAAATTGTCTTTATTTCTTGAATAAACATGTATTTTCATGGAGGGGTATGATAATGTATAAAGGAGAAAGCATTGAAAGTAAAATGTATGTAAGAAAAAATGTTATTTGTAGAGTGAATGATTTGTCTTGCCATTTTCATTATAATTTTTTTTGGGGATGCTTCAGATGATGAAATTTTGAACATATTGAGGAGAGATCAAAGGGAAAATATGGTCGAAATTATAGATATTGGTTCACTATATTTTATGAGATATAAGTTGAAAAAGTTAGGGTTTGTGATTACCATTAGAGTACACTTCGAACTAGTTTCATATTTTTTGTTGTAATTTCTTTCTTAATACATTTCAAACTGTGGAATTTTGAGGAAACAAGTGCCATATCTTTGGCTACATGTGGTCACAATTTTGAGACATTGGTTTTCAATATTTTTTGAGATATACCTTTTGTAAGATAGGGTTTTCAAATGCTCTTGAAATCATTTTCAAATAGGTCAAATTGACATTTTTTATAACTTATTTTCTATAATATTTCAAATAATGAAATTTTGAGGAGATGCGTCAAGTCTCACTAGCATAACTGGTTGAGGATGGGCCTCGTCAGCAAGGCGACCCAGGATCAAACCTCATGGGAGGTGGTTGTGCCCTGTGCTAGGGGGAGGAGACATGTTAAAAAAGCTAGTCAGCTTAGGGCTAGTGTGGACTAGGCCGAGTACGATCCTTGGGTGACTTTGACAGATTAGATTCCCTCAAGTCACGATTTCTTAAGCCATAGGTCAAGCCTAGAGGATCACAAACAAATTGACAAACAAATAAACAAAAAATTGAGGAGATAGAGGTGACACTACAAGGAAAAGACCCTCTAGTAGATGTTTTTGATGACCCCCTTATAAAAATACCCCAGAAATCCATTTCTAGTGGAGGTTACTAGTGGAGGTTGGCGGGTAGAGGTTTTTGCAGATTTGTTTCATCTGGTGCTCTTATCACTGTAAAATTCACTGATGCATTCAACATGAGCAAGAATTGGTGCACATAAAAAATTGGCACACCAGACACCGTGCACTCCATACACAACCTCCCAGTGCGTTGTATTTTTGTAGCGCACTGATCCTTTACAACACTTCCACACCAGTGCCTTATAAAAAGCGCACGAAAATAGAAACCGCCTGGTGTGGCATGAAGCAAAAGCATCGGGGCGCCCTTAAAACCCTGTGCACCGGGGTCCGGGACAGGGTTAAATAAAAAAAAATTACGGCCAAAAATCCGCACAAAACATTGGCACACCGGACATTGTGTGCTCTATACATACCCACCCGGTGCGTCATATTATTATAACGCACCAGTGCTTTACAAATTTTCCGCATTGGTGCCTCATAAAATGTGTGTGAAAACAGAAATCACCCAGTGTGGAATGAAGTAAACGCAGCAGGGCACCCATAAACCCCGCATATTGGCACATGGTTAAATAAAAAAAATTATGGCCAAAAAACCGCACAAAATATTGGCACACTGGACACCGTGCTCTCCATACACACCCACCTGGTGCGTTCTATTACTGTAGTGCACCGGTGCTTCACAACTCTTCTGCATCGGTGCCTCATAAAAAGCGCGCGAAAACAAAAGCCACCCGAGGTGGAATGACGCGAATGCACCGGGGTGCCCATAAACACCACGCACCAGGACAGGGTTAAATAAAAAAAAATTACGGCCAAAAAAATGCACAAAACATTGGCACACTGGACACCGTGTGCTCCGTACACACCCGCCTGGTGTGTCATATTACTGTAGCGCACCAGTGCTTTACAACTCTTCCGCACCGGTGCCTCATGAAAATTGCGCAAAAACAGAAATCACCCTGGGCGGAATGAAGCAAATGCACCGGTACACCCATAAAAACCCTGCGCACTGGAACAGGGTTAAATAAAAATAAAAAATTATAGCCAAAAAACCACATTTTTCACTTTTGTCAATCCTACAGAGCTCTAAGCACCGGTGCAATTTATCCTTGTCTGAGCCACCCTGACATCGGTGCTCCCATTGCACTCATTGCATATACTGCCGCTGTGCATTGGCCACCAATATCTAGCTTGAATTTTGCAAAATGGTGGACACATTTTCTTTTGCAAATTCTACAGCCAATATGCCTCCTCGACAGGCAAATGTACAGGTATTTTTCTTGTTTTTCCATAATTAAGCCTTTTAGCGTATTATAATTTCAAATAACCTTAAAATTAACCATTAAAAAGAAAATAAAAAAAATTGTTGCGCAGTGCGCTCGAGCCATTCGGCTCGCACCAGTTTGCAGTGTTGCCTATAAATTTACAAGCTGCACCGCAACTGGTGCTAATGGTATCTGCACTAGTTCTGGGATGGTACTAGTAGGCACACTGTGTTATTTTAAAAAAATTATAAAGTGCGGTGCGGTCATTTACCAGGCCGCACCGTTAACAATGTGGAATAGCGGCAAAATGGTGCGTTGACCGAATTATCCACCCTGGGGCGAGCAATGTTGTTAGTACACCACATACCGCATTTCGACATGGTCAATGGTTCGGCCTGGTAAACCGGTGCTAACGGTATCCACACCAGTTCTGGGCGATACCTAAGGTGCATCGTGTTATTTTAATTTTTTTTTTAAGTGCGGTGCGGTTGGTTACATGGATGCACCGTTGACATAGTGGAATAGAGGTGACGCAATGTGTTGACCAGAATCACCACCCCGGGACGGCTATTTTTGTCAGCGCACGAATTTCCATATTTTTCCTCATCAAGGCCTTGTAAAATGCCGCACCGCTGACTATGTACGGTGTTAGGAGGGCGGTGCACTGACTTAACTATATGCCTCAGGGTGTATAGTGCAGTCAGCGCACCGCCCTCCTGACACTGTTCATAGTCAACGATGCGCTACAAATTTTTCTAGAGCATCTCCTCTGGTGCAGTGAATATTATTAGGTGCACGGACTCCGGTGCGCTCTATAGAAAGACGCACTGGGACTAGTGCGTGACTGTGTTTTTTGTGCACCGACCATTTTTTATTTCCTTTTCAAAAAAAAATTATATATGTATATTTCTAAATACATGTCTCATTTAATAAAAAAATTGTGTTTAATATGCCAGTCATTTAGAGACGTGAAAAGAGAGAAGAGGGGGAACAACAACAACAACAAGCGGAGCAGTATAACATGGTTCACCTGTGGGAGGCACGAGAGAGGGAGAGAGATTCGTACCCTTGCTCTATTACAACAGCTACACAGGGGCTCCTAAGGCAGGTAGGCCTCCTCAAGGTCTATGAGGAGGCTACTTCCCTAAAGGGCCATAGTTTGTTTTTGAGACATCTTATCCAAAGGTGGAATGCCTAGCAATAGGCTTTCTAGGTTGGTATCAACTAATGGTACACGCCCAATGAGGAGGATATATATTTCATCACAGGGCTATCGAGGAGAGGGATGTATTTTCCCTCATTCCCAGGGGTTCCATCTGGCTGTGTAGTAGGGAGTTAGTTAGTTTACTCCTAGAGATACATTGGAACAAATATACTATCTCCTACAAATTTTCGGGTTGTTGGAGGTCAGTTACGTATTGGTGAATTTGGTCGTGAGGAGGTGCAATGTCTCTCACTTATAATTTCGAACATTACACACAACACTAGTGACGAGCAATACATTAGTTGCTCACTTTTATATTATGTTGATTCTTTAGTACAGGAGCCACAACTTGTCAGGTGGCCTGCCATTTTTCTGTGGCAGTTTTGTACAGCCTTAGATAGATGTCGTGCTCATGCACAAGGGAGGGTCAACTTCCCTTTTGCTTCAGAGCTTTTATTTTTATTTTTTGAGAGGTTTCCAGAGATGAGGCCTACTTTTCTTCGGCAGCCTCGTAGACCGATGTTTGAGGCACGTATGCACATGTGGGGGCAGATGATGCCCAAGAGGGAGGAGACTCTGTTTCCAGCGAGGATATCGCATGATGCACTGGAGTTGCTAGCTAGTGTTGCTGAGCATCCCTTAATTATGGTCCCCTATCCTTATGCGGGTTTGGATTGACGAGGGTGTGCCAACATCCTCTTCATAGCTGATGAGCCGCCAGATGATTGAGGTAATATTACTGTTTTATTTAAATTTATTCTAGCATGTTCTTTAACTTGTTTTTATTAAATTGTGTAATGAAATTGTCTAATTATTGTTGTGTACTTGTATATATTTTGCAGACATTGGCTCTTTTGATGACGAGGACATGACGACACCACCACATGATCCAGGTGTGGATCCTGATGACGATCAGGGCATGCCAGATGCTGAGGATCATCAGGAGGCCGGTGGAGAGAGACCTGCTCCTACTGGTGTGTCGATGTGCGATCGACTTGATGCTAGATACAGGATGGAGTTGGGCGACCAACTTAGTACATTGATTTTTGAGTCAGGCATCATGCCCTCTCATTACAGAGACATAGAGGCTGATGATAGGCTATTACAGATGTGGAGAGTCATGCCACGTGACATGTACAACCTGATGCGGTATTTTGTAGGAGTTACGACAGCTGTTACATGATTGACGAGGACTATTGCACGTTATAGGTGTGGTCAATCCGCAACACGTGATGGACAGTTCACGAGTAGTGATTCATCATCTCATGATCGTTCACCTCACACCGCGCCAGATTAGCATGAGCCTCCACTAGCATCTAGCAGCAGTCATCATGGAGATGAGGCTGGACCATCGGCCACGTCCAGTCAGTAGTCTGCAGCATCCATCAGTACTCATGATCATGAGCAGGCTGGACCATCGACCGTCGATGATACAACATTTACTGAGAAGGCCTCCACTAGTACTGATATTATTGTACTACCACCAGCTGATCCATGACAATTATATTACAGTTGTATATTTTTAACATTATTCAATTATATATATATATATATATATATATATATATGGTCCATGTATTTTATGTTCATGTTGCAGTTGTACTTAATTTACATGTTGGTGATCATCATGATGTGTATATTGTTAGTTCATGTTAGATATGTTCATTTAATGTGCAGCTTGCAGATAGATGTGTATGTGATAGCATGAGTTATTTGACATGAGATGTATATTTTATGTTTGTGTTGTGATGATGTTAATTTATAATGTTAATTGTGTTTTGTTAGATGATCATGATCACGATGATGTTAGCGATTTTGAATGTGCTTTTTAGTCAAATATGATGTTTGTTCGATGATTATCATGAATGTGATGTTTATTAATTAATTTAATATTAAATGATCATGATATTGTAAAATTGTAATATTTGTAATTCTAATTGTATGTAAAATTCTAAAATTGTAATTATAATGGTATATATGTAAATTTGTAAAATTGTAATTGTAATTGTAATTTTTTAATTTGTAAAATTTTAATTGTATATATGTAAAATTCTAAAATTGTAATTGTAATTGTAATTGTACGTGAAATTGTAAAATTGTAATTGTAATTCTATTTGTATGTAAAATATTTGTAAATTTTAATTGTATTACTGTGATTTGATTTTAATTGTAAAATAGTAATTGTATGTAAAATTCTAAAATTTTAATTTTAATTTTAGTTGTAATTGTATGCAAAATTGTAAAATTGTAAAATTCTAATTCGTACTTCATTCTTGAATTTTCGGGCCATGTATCCTCTATATGCTTCATGGCTATTGAATCATTTGGGATTCACATAACTCCCAACTCACTTCTGTGTGAGGCATGCCATCCCTGCAACATAGCTAATTCTTTGCGACGAAAGAGCCTTTGAATCCCTGAGATTATAGATATGTGCCTCAATATCTTAAAAGGAGGACCAGTACGTGATTTAACCTCTTTTTTGATTTATCATACCTATCATGGCCACATTTTAGACACATCTCTTTGTCTTCATATTCTCCTCTATATATAATACAATCATTTGGACATGCATGATATGATATATACTCAACACCCAACATTTTCAATAATTTCTTTGCCTCTTCGCAGCTACTGGGCAAGACATTATCACTCGGAATAACCTTATCTTTGAATAACCTGTAGTTGGTGATCATGGAAAAATATATTAATAAATGGACATTTATGTCGATATAATTATTAACGTTCGTAAAATTTACCATTTGCAATGTTCATTGTGGTGTACTGATTATATTTCAAATTTATATAAGGGAGTACTTTATGGTAACTTACCTCAAAAGTTTCGAGAAACATGCATTCGACAAGCCAAAATTTTCTTTCAAGTTGTACAGTAACATCATTGTCTCCAACTGGGTAGACTTTGATTGAATGCCAGGTCCAAAGAGAGGGGTGGTGGAAGAAAATTTAAGGCTTTCAAAAAAGGTGTCAGTGATATGAGCATCATCCCCTAGCTGATCATCGTTTTGGAATGCATCTAACAACATTGTCTCCATGGCAGTCATATCCCTTAAGTAATCAACCATACCAACCTCTATTTGATTGCCTCCATTTCCAGCTTGTGAAGAACTACTATTGTTGTAGTCATTCCTAATTGGTGAATCTCAATGTAGCGGGAATTGAATCGGTGGTTGATTCAACCATTCTTGGTATCATTCCTCTCTGATTTTTTCTCTTAATTCAGTCTTCTCTCATTTTGACATTGTCATGGGGTGCAACGGAAGATGGTAGGTAGGTCCTTCATCATCACTAGAATCCTAATAATTTAAAAAAAAATATTTGAACATGATTAGTACAAAATATGTGATATCAATTAGTAACCATGTTGACAATATTGCATGATTATAAATTGGTTTGACGTTGAAATAATTACATATAAATCAGTATATATACCAAAAAATTATAATTATTACTATCATTGTCCTGGGATTGTGGCTAGAAGATGCGATATTGTTACAATTGGCAGGGTGAAGCAGCTGCCCATTTTCATCTACCAAATGTGCCTTGCGGTATGCAACTCCTGATAAGAACTTTTGACGTTTTGGAGCAGATTGAATCTTTTGTGCATCTGAAATAGATGCTGAATCTGCATGAACCTATAAATTTGTATACATTATAAATTTAATTAAGCTGTGCATGATTGACTGCATGGATAAAAAACATAAATTCAATTAGATAGTGATAATATAAATAAAAAATGAAGTAAATTTTACCTCTTGAGATGGATTGGGAGAACTCCACGATGGACTTCGAGAAATATTATGGAACGAACTGGATTTTGAAGAATTGTCCATTCGATATAATTATGATATTTTCTCCCTACATTTGAGAAAAAGGTAAGTCCAAAGTTGCGATAAACGATAATTGACGGTTAGGGTCGCGAAAACCTTCAGAAGCCAAAGCATATCCAGGAGGCGGATACCCAAGATAACTAGGAATCGGATTTGCATTAGGTATTGTGTAACCTCCCAGAAAACCAGGATGAACCGGACCATACTGAGGTTGTTGATAAGTATAACCAGGGTACGGTTGATACTGATAGCTTGGATTCTGTACATAGGGACCGAACTGCGGCTGTCCCTGGTACGATTGATACGTAAATTGAGGTTGACTTGTAACAACTGTACTTGTACCGGTTTGTCCTATAGGTATCTGAACCGAAGTCTGAACTGAAGGTCCTAACTGAGGTACAGAGACTTGAGGGATTTGCACGGAAACAGGGGTAGCCGAACTCGGGGCTACAGACACTCCAGAAACAGGTGTGACAGGTTGAACAGACGTTGCAGCAGTTGTAGAAGTTTGAGGCGGAGTCTGAGGTGTACTAGGCCCAGTCTTCTGAACTGAACTAGGTGCAGGAGTTTGAATAGCTGGCTGAACAGGTTGCTGGGTTGAACCAGAAACCAATGGCTGGCCAGGTTGATAAGGTAACTGCACATTAGGCTGCAAAGGCTGTTGATGTTGGGACAGATCCCACACCATCATTCCGGGGTACTGTCCCGTAGAATGTTGAGCATAAGGACCATAACCTGGTTGAATGTAGGGTTGATAATTAAAAGGTAAATTTTCGGCTCCTTGAATAGATGGTTGACCAGAAGGCTGTTGGTAACCTTGAATTGGGTACTGCCCTTGAGGTTGATAACCTTGAGGCGCGTACTGAAGCTGGGGTTGTTCAAGACCCTAAGGAGCATATTGAGTTTGGGGTTGTCCCTGAGGTATGTACTGTCCTGAAGGTTGATACCCTTGAGGTATGTACTGTCCTTGGGGTTTCCCCCCAAAATAATATGATTCCACAGTTTGTCCTGGGAAAAAGCTACCTTGAGGTTGTCCTCCAGGTGGTAACTGACTACCTGAAGGTTTCCCCCCAGGCGGTAACGGATTTCCTTGAGGTTGCCCCCCAGGCGGTAACTGATTGCCTTGTGTTTGAGGATTGGGAACGTTACCAGACATCATAAAAATTTTCTCCGCGTTCGACGTTTCAATCTTAAGACCATTAAGACCAGATGATAACACGTTTTCAATGGGTTGAGGAGCTGCTTCCGAGAAAGTACCAGATAGAGCTTGGTATCCCGAAGGAACAGAAGGACCACCATGTAAAAATGATTCCGGAGTCTGAGAAAACAATGACGACTCTCCTGCCATAATGGATGGCGGATAGTAACCTCTGGGTGTAGGATGAAATTGAACTCGAGGTGGATGAAATGCTAGTCCCGGATTCTCTAAAAAGTTCGTTAAGGATAGATACCAAGCATCAGTTCGAATAGGGCTGTAGAAAATAGATTCACGCTCCCTAAGATTTATAGATTGAGGGGAGTCAGGAAGAGATATGTCTTCGTCTGGATTAGTAAGTTCTTCAATAGAAATTAGACCAGCTGGAAGATCGTCAGTGACGATATGTCTTACCCTAGGTGAACCAGGATCGCTAGAATTTGGTGTGATAAATCCTGAGGATGTTTCTAACACAGAAGATTTAGTTTCAGGTTCAGAGATTTCAGGTTCATCAAATATTTCACTGGTAGGAGAAATATGACCAGTAACTTCAGAAACTGAAATCGGATCTTGAATGTACTCTGTTGTAGGTGTTTGATAATCAGGATGAATTACAATAGACGATGTTCCAATTTCTGTTGATATAATCCTACTGCTGCTATATGGTACCAAAGCACGTAGCCCTTCAAGTTGACTTGGTGTATATTCAGGGGGTTTTCCTTGTAGTCTCTGGGATTGTATTGGCAAGTCCGCCACGATTAAAGATTATCTAATCACACGCAAACAAAGAAAAATTTCAATGAAAAACACCTAAAGTCTCTAAGAAACAAACAGTTGAATCATATGCTTAAAAGAATCTAAGAGTTCAAACCACACACAAACAGTAAAATTTCCGTACTAAAAACACTAGTTGGTGATGAAATCCAACTTAGTAGAGTTTTAATACGAAAAGGGCGGTTGGAACAGTTACCCCGACAACCTGCTTAATGAAACAGACCGGTGCAAGTTTCTTCACTATACCATCTCGAGTGAAGATAACCCTCCGGAGAGTCCAAGTGAGTCTAGCCGACGTCTGTTCCAGGTACAGTGGGATCTTCCCTCCACCGTCACCTTAGGAAAGAATCCTAAAGATTATGGTCACTAAGGTTACCAACTGAAACAAATATACCTGGGGGAATAGTCTACGATCCGACACACACGCAAGGGAAGAGTAACAAAGCTCAATCCCCTTGAAGGCTCCTTGAAATAATCCAAGGTTTACCGACAAGTGACCCCTGGCTCCTCGACAATGGTCTGTCCGAGGTTTACCGTTTTTAATACGTGTATATCTTCTATCGTTCCCAATGAGGAAGGATTGATTACCCCACTGGTTCAGATATGATCTCGTGCTTAACTCCTTTAAGAGGAGCTTCCGAGAGCATACATGCAACAATTGGAATTCTTCCTACTGCAAGATTTGTCTACTTGTTTGTTTTAGCTATCTTGGAGAGTTAATTACTCCCTACTCCAAGATACTAGCCTAAGCTATGTTGGTGATAAGAGCCCTAGAAATAAAAAGATTACTAGATGAATTTTAATTAAGCGTTACTTTTATGAGCTGTTTCTTAAGTCAATGGGTGCGGAAATGAAACTTTGGATGATGTGAAGACTCGAGTTCCAAAAAACACTAAAATGCACCTAGAATGATAATCAATTATTTTTCTTTCAATGAACTTTCTATCTAAAGAAAGAGTTGGAGAATGCAATCCTTTTAATTCCTTCTTTAAACATGAAAAATAATTGAAAGAAACTATTGTCTTTTCAATAATGAGATAAATGATCAAAGCTCATACGAAAATCCTTTTCCTTTCCAAACTAGAAGTTACAAAACAATTTTCCTTGAAAGAAAGCTACAAAAATTAAAAACTACTCAAAACTACAAAAAATCTAATCTTGAGATCTAAAATCTAAATTGAGTAAAAGCTTTAATATTTTTTGAAGAATGTTTTCCTTAGTTGTTCAGCAAACTAAGAGTCTATTTGTTTAGAATAACAAACAGATCAAAAACACTCAAAATATGTTTTTTTTATAAAAATGAAATTCAAAACTTTCAACCAAGTTTTTTTCGAAGATTTGCAAAGAAACAAAAGACTCAATTTCTCAATAAAGGATGTTTTCACAATCAGGTCGGATTCAAAAGACAAAAAGAGATCAATTTAATCTGAGATACTGCAAATTGTTAAAAGTTCGAATCGCTACAAAGACCAAGCGGAAAAACAATCCAAACTGCAAAATCTTCTAGAAAATCATCAAAACATCAACACTGTTGGAGTTCATTCACAAAAAATTCTTGACAGAAACAATAATCAGTCTGGGCAGAAACCAAAAAGCTAAATCCAAATAAAAATAAACCAGAGAAAGAAATCTAGAGATTTTCTAAAATTTTAACAGGGTCCGCAGGCAACCAGTATTGACAGGTGCGGTCTCGCACTGTATTCTTTACAGAAAGTGCGAACCTTCCTGCACTGTCAAAGTAAGCCAGAGTGCGGTCCTAGAAAAAATTATAGAAAAACTTAAAATATTTCTAAATTTTCTAAAACAGGGAAAATCTAAATTACCCAGACAGATATGTATCAATCAAAAACCAGGAAAAAATGTTTCCTCTAATCAAAATAAAAGAGAACCAAAAACAACAAGTTCTTTCCCCAGTGGAGTCGCCATTTTGTTGTGTAGATTAATCCGTCTTGCGGACAAGACCGATCTCTCTAGTACTAAAAGTAACTAGCAACAAACATCCAATTATAATAATCTCTCTCTAAGCATACAAGATTCATAAAAATGCTATATAGGTGTAAGGCCTACCTTATATCCAACACTTGCTTGATCTTGTTGAAGTCCTTCCCGTGCACTTGAAAGAACATTCGTCGTGAATCTGCAGTCACAAACAAGAAAAAAGATTACACAGCACCTGTATAGACATTATTATAAACCATACTCATCATAATGATCAAGGAATTTATGAAATAAACCATGAATAGACAGTTTAATGAGAGAAATGAGTATATTTGTATTAACTTCAAATAAAGAAAACCTTTACAACCTGTGCCTTGATGTCGTGTAGGTCCTCCCGGGGTCCGAAGCAGGAATCTCTTCTAATTTGACAAGCATTGCACTCTTTGAACCAAGACGAATAGAGGTGAGTGATTTAACCTCACAGAAAGTCTTAGTTAACTGAGTCTGAATCTCAACAGCATTTAACCTCAAATATCTTAAAGCTTGAACTCCCTTTGAGGCTACCCAAGGCCTCTTTTTATAGTGGAAAAGAGGAGGTTTTCTGTTCCAAATATGAAGGGATGTAATCCTCCTTCAAAGGGATTAGCTCCTTACATCAAGGGGTTAGCTCCATCAAGTGAGGGATGCATGAACCTTATCAAAGCGTATCCATTCCCGAAAATTCCCATCTAGAATCTTCTAGAATTCATCTGAAATCAACTTTTTAACTTTACTTTCTCGCCTTTTTGAGTTTTACAGAGGTCCGCACCCATAACACAAAGAACGTGCGGTATGGTTCCGTAGGAAAGCTGAACTTTAGGTGTGGGACCGCAAGAAATGAATAGAGAAAGTGCGATACCAAAGTTTAGGGGATTTTTAGGAACTTTTCTCTGATTTTCAAAGCTTGACATGAGGAACTGATATGTCAGACTTGCAAAACGAGGAAGTATGAGTAATAATGAGCTCATACTCATAGCAGAATGTCAGGATGACAATTTTTAGTGTAACAGAATGCCCCCTAAAGTGCAAAGTCTGGAATAGATGAAGCTGAAGTCTGTCATATATGAAGAGTGCAGTACTTTATCATTTCAAAGATCATCCTGTGGACACCCCAGTCAGAACCTGTAAAAACATTCAATGCAAAATATATACATATATATGTCATCAGTGAGGTAGGCATTCCCATACTCAGATTAAAACTAACTAGAAACTAACTCAAATCGTTCTGATACAGGAATGATTTTGAATACATCATAGTACAGATATATGTAGACACAGTATGGACGCAGCCATCTGTTTATAAATAGTCTACTGTATAGATGATAACAAAATTCCTCGCAGCCTGGATGGTGGAAACTAGATCCAGGGTCTTGATTTCCGCATCTCGAACTAGTACGATTCTATCCATGTGAATAAATGTGTTGAACTCGAACATGGTAGAAACAACTTGATTACCAGTCAATGATGTGAACTGTTAACAAGTGTGAGAGAAACCACCAGTAATGTCAATGGCTCTCAAAGTACTTATTACAATCCATGAAATGTGAATGAATGAGCTGAAGTCGAACATGTCACGGAATCACTCGATCGAAGGTCAATGATGCAACCCGTCGTCGAAGGCGAGAAACCTGCCATTGAGGCATGCAGATTTCAAAGTACTGACAATTTTTGGATCAACTTCCTAGATAATGTGCTGATGTCGATAGAAAGTGATTTGTCGTAGGTAAGCCCACAACACGAAATCATAGATCAAGTTTTGAAAATATATTGGCAAGGACTGACTCAGGGATGGTCAATAATGGATGACAGATATTTTGCAGATGAGTGGTTTATTTGAACTGTTCTCTTGAACACATAATGACACTGCAGATGGTTTGGTAACAATTGACCCAAAGCTAATACCCAGAAACCAGCTGAATACTTTCAATGTGGTTTGATTAACTGTTAGGCAAAGGATTTCCCAACCCAGGTAAATGAAAGTGTCGTGTTCAAGAGTGGTTGACTGAATTTTCGAAAAATTTAAAATACAACAAACATGCTCATTTTTCTCTCTTTTTCCCCCACCATTTCTGGCAAGTACCTCTTTATTTTTGACAAGCTTGAGGAGGATAAAATTTGCTTGGTTATAAGCTCATCCTTTGGATGAGTCCAACTTAGTTTAAAATTCGAACCCTAAGAAGGAGTGGTTCGTTCCTGTTGAAAATTAAACAGGTCCTTTACTGTTAAATTTTAACGAGTCCAGTATAGGAGAAACTCGGTGTTTTTCAGTTTTAGGGAGTCAGAAGAAAAACTTAAGAAAACTCCGTGGGTGTAATTTTTCGTAAATTTAGTCTCTCGAGCCCGAAAAAGGATAAAATAATGCGGGAGAGAACTCTATTGACCGTATTTAGTCAACGTATACCTTTTTCGTAAATAGTCCATTTCAGTCCGTAAAAGGGGTAAACTTGTACTGAAGGGACGACTGTTCATTTAATTTAACGAGTTCGAATAGTCAAGTACTCGGCAATCTTTTCATATTTAGAGAGTCTGAAAAGGGCTTAAAAGAGGACTCCAAGGTTTTTCATTTTCGTAAAATTTTTGAAAGAGTCCGAAAAAGTGATAAAAGTATGCTCTTTGTTGAAAAACGATCAGTTCACCTGAAAAAATCCAGTTTCTGCACAAAAACTTGAAACATTACACATACCTATTTAAGATAAGTAAAAATGCTTTCAAAAATACCCTTTTTAAAGTGAAAAATAAATAAATTAAAAATTCATCCATTCGAAAAAACTTATAAAAAGGACTTTTTCAATTTCATTTTTACCGTTCAGTTCCAGAGTGAAAAGTAAAAAGCTTTTGGGTAAGAAAGTTCCTGTGAAGATTATGGAAAATTCAACCGTTGGAATCGAGAACCGTCAGTCCCAGGTAATCCACGACCTCCTTATCTTGTTTTTCATCCGTTTGAAATTTGTTTTTAGGCTTTAGTTTGAATTTTTAGGGCAAAAAATGGTTCAAAAATGCCCTCGCGGGGTCCGCAGGTGGGACACAAGCTACCTGCGGACCCCGAATTTTTCCTATAAAGAAAAAGTCGTGGGTTTCGCACCCAGCACACACTGCACGTGTGGACCTACGCTCTGTTTACAAAGAGCGGGTGCGGTACCCACGCGGTTAGTTTTAAAGTATGGATTTCTCATTTATTTGCCAAAATTTTTCAGATAAAATTATTCTAACTTGCCTTTTATGTATCAGAGGATTGAAAACATTAAAAGCATGTGGCTTGTACAAATTTTGGGCCATCTCAGGCATGAGGGCACAAGTAGAACTCTTGACATGGTTGGTGAACAGATGGAATGTGCAGGACCAATGCTTCTTCATTAGTGGCCACCGGCTCGAAATTGAGCTGGAGGATATATATTTCTTGACTAGTTTGTCCAAGAGGGGCGAACAAGTTTCTTTATTTGGGACTAGGCCAGGTGGCCAGTCTGTCGCTAGTCTCCAACTAGAATTCTGCAATGACCAGGCAAATCCTCGGGACAAGCGGATTGACATAAAACACATCATCCGTCCTGAATTGAAAGTTATTGCTTTTACTGTTACCAAAATGTGTGGGAGTGCTGCGCTTCATGTAGCTACTGGTTCCCAAATGCGTATTGCCGTGGACTGTTTTCGCGGCACCATCTTTAACTGGTGTGAAGCTGTGTTGGCTAATGTAAAAGGCCAACTAACCAGAGAAAAAAATGGGAAACTGAATAACTTTGGATACGGATCCATCATCATTTCTTTTGCTCTGGAGAGGATCCCCATGTTAGCTCCACAGAGTATTGCTGTTGATGCTGGTCAACCTCGAGAACCGAGAATGGTTCATTGGTCCGCATTGATGGCTCGTCATGCTATTGAGGGTACTGAGATTGTCCGATTTCTTCCTTCATATTTTCGTTGGCTGGATCGCCAACTTTTTGTGATAGAGGATTTTCCATACGCCGGGATAGATTTCCACAGCGACTGAGAGATGGTTCTCCCAGCAGGGGAACAGTGGGATGATTCAAGTAAAATCATTTTTCAACGTTTGCTAAGTTCTAATTTTTTTTATTTTTTATCGTCTTAAAAAGTAATAATCAAAAGTTTTTTGAATACAGACGTGGGTCCACAACGACTAGCTCATCTCCAAACTTACGAGAGAAGACAACCAGTTGCGGCCGCACCAGTCCTTGCAGGCCAATCAGCGGAGATTTTGACTGATTTAGAGCATCATCTAGAGCGTTTGACTCTAGATATTCCAGAGACGAGCATAGATGACATTCCTCTCAGGTTGCAAAGATATGTGATTGGAGTTCCAGGACCTTTTAGGAGGTTCCTATGCAGGGTAGCTCGGGCAGTGGTTTCTTATCGTGATCACCATCAGTGATGGGATGATCGTGTAGACTCATATTTTTGACTTTTGTATTATCATTTTTGCCGATCATAAGGTGTTTCCAACCTATGATCGCAGACGATGTATATATTTTTTTTGAAAACACTCCTATACTATGATATATCACTATTTGCCGGCTATCTGTTGTACATATGTGAATGTTGTTTGTTTTACTGCTTTTGATTATTGCAAATGTCTATTTATCATACTAGAAGCAATTGAATCTGCTAATGTATTTAAATGTCTTGGAATATGCTGATATTCAATGTAATCAAATTCACATTCCAAGAGACGAACTCTCAAAAACAACTGTAATAATACTGGATTTATAATGGTATAAACCCTGTTAAGTTGTAATACAACAAGTTCAGAATCCAACCTAACAATCAAACTCCGAATTCCAAATGATATGGATTCAGACAATAACTCAATCACTGCACTATACTCGGCAATGTTATTTGTTGTTTGACCAAGGCTTACCCCATGCATGGATACTAACTCGTCAGAGGGTGAATAGATAACCCAAGTTGCGGAAGAAATGTTCCGTGTACTACGACAAGCACCATCAGCAAAACCAATGTAGGTTTGAAGAGACGTCGACATCTGCAATATCAAGAGTAAAACTCAGATAAGCAGGAATAGTGACAAAAACACACTCTCTAAACTAGGCACACTTTTCTAATCTAAAACACACCAACAGTAAAGAAATCTAAACTAACAAAAATCTCCACACCTCATTTAAGCATAATATCGCTTTAAATAAAGCTCATTTCTGGGTTTATCCAAAGGGACACCATCAAAATCTATCAACTCATAGGCCCCTTTTGCTAACTTTCGTTTAACAATATAAGGACCATGCCACATAGGCACGAATTTCCCAGCTCCTAGCTTGTCGTTAGCTTGATCATAAAGTAAAACTAGGTCTCCTTCTGAAAAAATTCGAGGGGTCACACTTCTATCATACTGAGCTTTTATACTTTTAACATGAGCCTCGTTTGCTATTGCAGCATTTCGTCGATTATCATCTAATTGGGCTAAGTATAAGAAACGTTTCTCCTCTTCAGAGGTAGTTGGAAGTAATTCTACGGCTAATTTTAGTGACGGTATTTCGCATTCAATCGGCAACACAGCTTCCAAACCATAAACTAGTTGAAAAGGAGTGAAACCCGTTGATGTTTTGACTGAGGTTCGATATGCCCGAAGCGCTGAAAATAACATGGAATGCCAATTCGTCTTGTGAATACAAATGATTCATTTGATCATGGTGACTAAAACTTTGTTAATGGCTTCAACCAGACCATTGGCTTGTGGATAATATGGAGTGGAACTATCGTGGCGCAAGCCAAGCTGGTCTGTCAGTTCAGTCATCATGACATTTCGAAAATGACTTCCATGATCCGTAATAATAGCTTGAGGAACACTGAACCTAGCAATTATGTGATTAAATACGAATGTTGCAGCAGTCTTGCCGTCAGCTGAAAATGTAGGCATCGCCTCGGCCCATTTTGTAAAATAATCTACTGCTAAGATAATATAGGCATGCCCCCCGGCCGAGTGAGGGTTACATGTAATAAAATCGATACCCCATTTCGCGAAAGGACCAACAGAAATTATAGGGTGAAGAGGAGCGGGTGGTGCGCGCATTTTCCGATAAAAAATTTGACAGTTGTGGCATTTCCGAACTGCATAAATACAATCTTTGAACAACATTGGCTAGAAATAACCTGCGCGCAATATATTTTGGGCTGTGGCATACCCAGACATATGACCGCCACATGTTCCAGAATGGCAGTCATTTAACACCTTTTCATTTTCTTCAGGAGTTAGACAATGTCGGAAAATAGAATCCGGCCCACGACGATAAAGTGTATCACCAATGATATTATACTGTTGGGATTGGAAGCGTATTTTCCGTCGCTGAGTTCGTGATATTTCAGGCCGAAAATATTGGGTTTGGAGATAAACGATAATATATCCATACCATGGATCAAGTGTACTAATAAGAAACAAAGATTCGTCGGCAATGGACTCTTCTACCACTATTTCAGTATCAGTAGAGGGGAAATCGCACATTAGTTCCGCAAATACCAAAGATTTCTTTGCCTTGGATTTTTCAAATTCCAAGTTAAATTCCTGCAGGATAACTATCCATTTGGAATATTTGCCCCCTAGCAATTGTTTGGTCAAAATATACATCATAGGGTTGCAATTAGAAATTACTGTGGTTTTACGTAACAAGATGTAATGTCTAAAATGTTGGACAGCTTGAACAGCTGCCAAGGCCAATTTCTCCAAATGTGTGTATTTGATTTCAGTCGGATGCAGATTCCGACTAAGATAATAAATCACATGTTCATTGTGAGATTCATCTTCCTGAACTAATACCATCCCAATGGTGGAATGAGAAGCAACGAGGTACAAAATGTAATCTTGGTTGTAGTTGGGAGGATGCAATAACGGTGCATGGGTCAACGCGTGTTTAAGTGCATCAAAAGATCGATTGGCGATCTCGTCCCAAAAGAAAGGAATGTCTTGTTTCAACCACCGGGTAAAACCCTTTGTAAGCTTGGCATAGTTAGGAATAAATCTACGTAAAAAGTTTGCTTTGCCCTGCAAACTTTGGAGTTGGCGTAAAGTCGAAGGAGGAGGCAATTTAACAATGGCTTCGACCTTCGATGGATCGACGTGAATGCTTGCTTTCGAGACAACAAATCCCAGTAATCGACCCGATTCTACGCAGAAAACACATTTATGCGGATTCAACCTTATCCAATAATGCCTACATCTCATAAAAATTGCTCGTAAATGAGTGGGATGATCGGCCCTATGTAATGAATGAGCAGGTAAATCATCGAGATATGGCTGGACAATGTTTTTAATGTCATGAAATGCATAAGACATAGCCCGTTGAAAAGTTGCTCCAGCGTTCTTTAGTCCAAAAGGTAGTTTACAATAAGAAAACGTTCCCCATGGACAAATAAAAGTTGTTTTGGGTTGATCTACAGGGAGTATGTTTATTTGATTGTAGCCGAAAAAGCCATCCATGAAGGAAAACAATTCACTGCCAGCACAATCATCGATTATTTGATCAATATAGGGAGTTGGATAATTATCTTTTGGACACGCTCGATTAACATCCCTATAATCGATACATACTCTTATCGTTCCTTGTGTTTTAGTCACAGGAACAATATTCGATACCCAATCTGTTAAGGGAATTGGATAAATGAATCCTGCGCGAAGTAATTTTTCAACTTCTGCTTTTATAGCAGCAGCTTTTCTAGGATGAATTTGACGTAATCGTTGACGAACAGGTTTAGCATCCGAGTAAGTCTTAATTTCATGAACAACGATCGATGGATCAATTCCTGGCATTTCTTCATAAGACCAGGCAAACACGTCACGGAATTCTTGAAATAGGGCTTTATAAGTCTGAATTTCTTCATCCGTACAACAAGCACCTATATGAATGTTTTCAATTATTCCTGGTTTTACTGAAATGTCAATTGGAACTGTTCTAGATATATTTTCCAAATTTAACTCAGAATCAGGATTTTGCAATGGATTATGAGGTTCCTTGGCATATTCAGCAGTAAAAATTGAAGCGAAATCATTTTCAAAATGATCTAATTCAGGTAAAAATGAAGATCGGTGATGTAGATCTTCCCATGGTAAATCATCAACAGACAAAAACTCACGAATTTGCTCATCTGTATGAACGAGTTCAGGAACTGTCGTTGTAACTGAACTAGATATAGAAAGTGATTCCTCTTGGATCCCATTCATTGGATCAGTTTCGGTTGAAAAGGGGTCGGAAAATGACTGTACTGCCTGGTATGCAATTTCAAATGGACTCAAAGGCATCACGCCATCAAATGAATCTATCTTGGATTCTGAAGGTATAATCCAAGGATCATCAAACATAACAGTGTCTGACGAAATCATGTGAATACTTGCAGTAGAAGGCGATACGTTAGGAGGAGGAAAGGAAAAAGTTCCTAGTAAACCGGAATCTTTAATCAAACCTACTCCAACATCCTTATAAGGGATAGCCGTTTTACCAACATGCTGGATTGTTTCTGTAGAGGCTGGGTCGGACGAGAAATAAGTTAACTGATCTATTGTTACGATCTTTCCTTGATATGGAAACTTTATGAGTCGAAAGACCGAAGAAACAACATCAGTCATAGCATAGGACCAACTACGACCCAGAAGAAGGTTGTAATCTAGAGGGGCATCAACCACTTCCACATCTAGATTTACAATTTTACCTTCGACCCCTATGGGTAAATCCTGCAAAATACCAAAAGGTTGAAAACCTCGACCATCAAAAGCTTTTAGAATTGTCGGATAATGGTTAAGTGTAGGAGAACCAAGTGATTTTCAACACTGAATTGACATAATACACGTTGAATCTCCCTCATCAATCACAGTCCAAAAAATAGGTCTGTTTTTTACTAACACTGGAATATGGAAAGCCATTTGGTGAGGAAGACGTGGTGTACTATTTTCTAAATTGAAGATTATAAGGTTAGAATCCTGTACATCGACAGCTCCAATAGCAGACAATAATAATTTACGCTGTGCTGGGCATGATTGTAGCACTTCCAAAGCCGACATTGCTAAAGGAGAAACATCTAAGTCTTCAACAATGTTGTAATTCTGAGCAGCTCTCGCATGTGGATTGAAAGCTGATTTACGAAGAACACCTTTAGCAGGCGGTTTGATTATTAAGTCTGGATTTTGTTTCTCGATTTGTAGCGGACCAGAAACAGGAGGAGTTGTATTTGATGTATTTGTATTAGAAGATTATGCTTCTTTGCCATCAACAAGATTCTTAGAACCGTAATCTTGCGATCGCGTTGCAATCCTTACATGAGACATCATCATAATAGGCTCTTCTAAAGTAGTTGAGGAAGAACCAATCATCTTACTATCTTGAATTGGAAAAGGATCCTTCAAGACAGCAGGTTGTTGCGATCCTTTAACGAATTTCGTAACTTCGTCTCGATATGGACATTCTTTCGTGAAATGATCTTGTTCACAAATGAAGCAAGGATAGCGAGGTTTACGTTTTTCGTCATTGGATTCGTCTTTATCAGTTTTCTCTTTCGAATTATTTTTGTTTTTGTTCCTCCCCTTCTTTTTACCACCGGATTTTGATTTTGTCGTAGATGTTTCAACGACATGAATATCGGCAGAAACTTCAGGAGAAGATTCTCCTTTTGGGGAATCAGGTAAAGTTATAATTGGAGAAGAATTCTTTGATGATTTCTTCTTACTTTTAGAATTGACCGTACCAATCATACCGTCAGCGGCATGAGACCCTGAAGGAGCGGCAGCTATTTGACCTTGTTTTGGAAGGTCTGAGATTTTTTCATGTAAAGTACCTGACTGCGTATAAACGAGGTCAAGGTACTGAGCTTGAGAAATTACTTGCTCTTCAGTAACAACACCAGCCTTAGCTACATCTTCAGTGATCTTGGGTAACAATCATTTAACAAACCATTCTGCCAAAATTTGATCCGGAATATAAACTTTCACCAAACGTCTTCTACGTCGCCATTCATGAATATGATCAGAAATATACGTGGACGTAGATTATTTTAGCGAAGTTAATAATTCTGTGCCGTTGTCATATCTGACAGGCAACTGAAAATGAGTCAAGAAAGATGTTGCTAACTGACTGAAATTATGAAACGAGCCGCGTGGTAACTCAATGTACCATTTGGCAGCAAGACCTATAAGGGTTCTTTGGAAAAGATGTAAAGGAATTGAATCATCAATGATTGAATTAGATGCACACCAAAGGTGATAAGTCATAACATGAATCGATGGATCCTCTCCTGACTTACCTTCGAATTTTGGTATATCACTGGGCAACTTATGAGGCATTGGTGGCCAGTTTTGATAATAAAAAATTAGATCATTTGTAAGGCGCGTCAAATCAGGTAAGTCCAAAGTTGCGATAAATGATAATTGACGGTTAGGGTCGCGAAAACCTTGAGAAGCCAAAGCAGATCTAGGAGGCGGATACCCAGGATAACTAGGAATCAGATTTGCATTAGGTATTGTGTAACCTCCCGGAAAACCAGGATGAACCGGACCATACTGAGGTTGTTGATAAGTATAACCGGGGTACGGTTGATACTGATAGCTTGGATTCTGTACATAGGGACCGAACTGCGGCTGTCCCTGGTACGGTTGATACGTAAATTGAGGTTGACTGGTAACAACTGTACTTGTACCAGTTTGTCCTATAGGTATCTGAACCGAAGTCTGAACTGAAGGTCCTGACTGAGGTACAGAGACTTGAGGGATTTGCACGGATACAGGGGTAGCCGAACTCGAGGCTACAGACACTCCAGAAACAGGTGTGACAGGTTGAAAAAATGTTGCAGCAGTTGTAGCAGTTTGAGGCGGAGTCTGAGGTGTACTAGGCCCAGTCTGCTGAACTGAACGAGGTGCAGGAGTTTGAATAGCTGGTTGAATAGGTTGCTGGGTTGAACCAGAAACCAATGGCTGGCCAGGTTGATAAGGTAACTGCACATTAGGCTGTAAAGGCTGTTGATATTGGGACGGATCCCACACCATCATTCCGGGGTACTGCCCTGTAGAAGGTTGAGCATAAGGACCATAACCTGGTTGAACGTAGGGTTGATAATTAAAAGGTAAATTTCCGGCTCCTTGAATAGATGGTTGACCAGAAGGCTGTTGGTAACCTTGAATTGGGTACTGCCCTTGAGGTTGATAACCTTGAGGTGCGTACTGAAGCTGGGGTTGTTGAGGACCCTGAGGAGCATATTGAGTTTGGGTTTGTCCCTGAGGTATGTATTGTCCTGAAGGTTGATACCCTTGAGGTATGTACTGTCCTTGGGGTTGTCCCCCAAAATAATATGATTCCACAGTTTGTCCTGGGAAAAAGCTACCTTGAGGTTGTGCTCCAGGTGGTAACTGACTACCTGAAGGTTGCCCCCCAGGCGGTAACAGATTTCCTTGAGGTTGCCCCCCAGGCGATAACTGACTGCCTTGTGTTTGAGGTTTGGGAACGTTACCAGACATCATAAAAATTTGCTCCGCGTTCGACGTTTCAATCTTAAGACCATTAAGACCAGATGATAACACGTTTTCAATGGGTTGAGGAGCTGCTCCCGAGAAATTACCATATAGAGCTTGGTATCCTGAAGGAACAGAAGGACCATCGTGTAAAAATGATTCCGGAGTCTGAGAAAACATTGACGACTCTCCTGCCATAATGGATGGCGGATAGTAACCTCTGGGTGTAGGATGAAATGGAACTCGAGGTGGATGAAATGCTAGTCCCGGATTCTCTAAAAAGTTCGTTAAGGATAGATACCAAGCATCAGTTCGAATAGGGCTGTAGAAAATAGATTCACGCTCCCTAAGATTTATAGATTGAGGGGAGTCAGGAAGAGATATGTCTTCGTCTGGATTAGTAAGTTCTTCAATAGAAATAAGTCCAGAGGGAAGATTGTCTGTAATGATATTTCTTACCCTAGGTGAACCTGGATCACTAGAAGTTGGTGTAATAAATCCTGAGGATGTTTCTAACACAGAAGATTCAGTTTCAGGTTCAGAGATTTCAGGTTCGTCAGTTAATTCACCAGAAGGAGAAATATTTCCAGAAACTTCGGAAACTGAAATCAGTTATTGAATATATTCTGTTGTAGATGTTTGATAATCAGGATGAATAACTATAGATGATGTTCCAATTTCTGTTGATCTAATTATATGGCTGCTATATGGTACCAGAGCACGTATCCCTTCAAGGTGACTTGGTGAATATTCAGGGGGTTTCCCTTGTATTCTCCGGGATTGTCTTGGCAAGTCCACCACGATTAAAGATTATCTAATCACACGCAAACAAAGAAAAATTTCAATGAAAACACCTAAAATCTCGAAGAAACAATCAATTGAATCACACGCTTAAAAAATCTAGGAGTTCAAACCACACACAAACACTAAGTTTCCGTACTAAAAACACTAGTTGGTGATGAAATCCAACTTAGTAGAGTTTTAATACGAAAAGGGCAGTTGGAACAGTTACCCCGACAACCTGCTTAATGAAACAGACCGGTGCAAGTTTCTCCACTATACCATCTCAAGTGAAGATAACCCTCCGGAGAGTCCAAGTGAGTCTAGCCGACGTCTGTTCCAGGTACAGTGGGATCTTCCCTCCACTGTCACCTTAGGAAATAATCCTAAATATTATGGCCAATAAGGTTACCAACTGAAACATATATACCTGGGGGAACAGTCTACGATTCGACACACACGCAAGGGCAGAGTAAGAAAGCTCAATCCCCTTGAAGGCTCCTTGAAATAATCCAAGGTTTACCGACAAGTGACCTCTGGCTCCTCGACAATGGTCTATCCGAGGTTTACCGTTGTTAATACGTGTATATCTTCTATCGTTCCCAATGAGGAAGGATTGATTACCCCACTGGTTCAGATATGATCTCGTGCTTGACTCCTTTAAGAGGAGCTTCCCAAAGCATACATGCAACAATTGGAATTCTTCCTACCGCAAGATTTGTCTACTTGTTTGTTTTAGCTATCTTGGAGAGTTAATTACTCCCTACTCCAAGATACTAGCCTAAGCTATGTTGGTGATAAGAGCCCTAGAAATAAAAGATTACTAAATGAATTTTAATTAAGCGTTAATTTTAAGAGCTGTTCCTTAAGTCAATGGGTGCGAAAATGAAACTTTGATGATGTGAAGACTCGACTTCCAAAAAAACACTAAAATGCACCTAGAAATGATATTCAATTCTTTTTCTTTCAATGAACTTTCTATCTAAAGAAAGAGTTGGAGAATGCAATTCTTTTAATTCCTTCTTTAAACATGAAAAATGATTGAAAGAAAATATTTTGTCTTTTCAATAAACTATCAAAGCTCACAAGAAAAATCCTTTTCTTTTCCAAACTAGAAGCTACAAAACAATTTTCTTTCGAAAGAAAGCTACCAAAACTAAAACTACTCAAAACTACAAAATCTAATCTTGAGAACTATGATCTAAATTGAGTAAAAGCTTTTTAGATTTTTTTTTATATGAATGTTTTCCTTAGTTGTTCAGCAGACTAAGAATCTATTCGTTCAGATAACAAACAGATCAAAAACACTCAAAATATGTTTTTACAAAAAATGAAATTCAAAACTTTGAACCAATTTTTTTCGAAGATTTTCAAAGAAACAAAAGGCTTAATTTCTCAATAAAGGATGTTTTCACAATCAGGTCGGATTCAAAAGACAAAAAGAGATGAATGTAATCTGAGATACTGCAAATTGTCAAAAGTTCGAATCACTACAAGGACCAAGCACGAAAAAACAATCCAATTAGCAAAATATTCTAGAAAATCATCAAAACATTAACACTGTTGGAGTTCATTCACAAAAAATTCTTGGATTAAACAATAATATGTCCTCAACCAAAGGCTAAATCCAAATAGAAATAAAACTCAGAGAAAGAAATCTAGAGATTTTCTCATTTTCTTAACAAGGTCCGTTGTCGAAGGTCATAAGAATAATAAAGTGTCCCGTATTCTTTTTACAGTAGTGCGGGACTCGCCCGCACTGTAAAAGTTAGGCAGAGTGCGGTCCTAGAAAAAATTATAGAAAAACCTAAAATACTTCTAAATTTTCAAAAACAAAGAAAATCTAAATTACCCAGACAGATGTGTATCAATCAAAAACCAGGAAAAAATGTTTCCTCAAATCAAAAATAAAAGAGAACCAAAAACAACAAGTTCTTCCCCAGTGGAGTCGCCATTTTGTTGTGTAGATTAATCCGTCTTGCGGACAAGACCGATCTCTCTAGTACTAAAAGTAACTAGCAACAAACAACCAATTATACTAATCTCTCTCTAAGCATACAAGATTCATAAAAATGCTATATAGGTGTAAGGCCTACCTTATATCCAGCGCTTGCTTGATCTCGTTGAAGTCCCTCGTGCACTGAAGGAATGTTCCTCAATAAATCTGCAGTCACAAACAAGCAAAAAGATTACATAGCACCTGTATAGACATTATTATAAACCATACTCATCATAATGATCAAGGAATTTATGAAATAAACCATGAATAGACAATTTAATGAGAGAAATGAGTATATTTGTATTAACTTCAAAATAAAGAAAACCTTTACAACCTGTGCCTTGATGTCGTGCAGGTCCTCCTGGGGTCCGAAGCAGGAATCTCTTCTAATTTGACAAGCATTGCACTCTTTGAACCAAGATAGATAGAGATGAGTGATTTAACTTCACAGAAAGTCTTAGTTAACTAAGTCTGAATCTCAACAGCATTTAAATTCAAATATCTTAAGCTTGAACTCCCTTGGAGGCTACCCAAGGCCTCTTTTTATAGTGGAAAAGAGGAGGTTTTTCTGTTCCAAATATGAAGGGATAGAATCCTCCTTCAAAGGGATTAGCTCCTTACATCAAGGGGTTAGCTCCATCAAGTGAGGGATGCATGAACCTTATCAAAGCGTATCCATTCCTGAAAATTCCCATCTAGAATCTTCTAGAATTCATCTGAAATCAACTTTTTAACTTTAATTTCTCGCCTTTTTAAGTTTTACAGAGGTCCGCACCCATAACACAGAAAATGTGCGGTATGGTTCCACAGGAAAGCTGAACTTTAGGTGCGGGACCGCAAGAAATGAATAGAGAAAGTGCGATACCAATGTTTAGGGGATTTTTGGGAACTTTTCTCTAATTTTGAAGCTTGATATGAGGAACTGATATGTTAAACTTGCAAAGGGAGGAAGTATGAGTAATAATGAGCTCATACTCATAGCAAAATGTCAGGATGACAGTTTTTAGTGTAACAAATTGCCCCCCTAAAGTGCAAAATCTGGAATAGATGAAGCTGAAGTCTGTCATATATGAAGAGTGCAGTACTTTATCATTTCAAAGATCATCCTGTGGACTCCCTAGTCGGAACCTGTAAAAACATTCAATTCAAAATATATACATATATATGTCATCACTGAGGTAGGCATTTCCATACTCAGATTAAAACTAACTAGAAACTAACTCAAATTGTTCTGATACAGGAATGATTTTGAATACATCATAGTAAAGATATATGTAGACACAGTATGGATGCAACCATCTGTTTATAAATAGTCTACTGTATAGATGATAACAAAATTCCTTGCAGCCTGGATGGTGGAAACTAGATCCAAGGTCTTGATTTCCGCATCTCGAACTAGTACGATTCTATCCATGTGAATAAATGTATTGAAGTCGAACATGGTAGAAACCACTTGATTACCAGTCAATGATGTGAACTGTTAACAAGTGTGAGAGAAACCACCAGTAATGTCAATGGCTCTCAAAGTACTCATTACAATTCATGAAATGTGGATGAATGAGCTGAAGTCGAACACCTCACGGAATCATTCGATCATAGGTCAATGATGCAACCTGTCGTCGAAGGCGAGAAACCTGCCATTGAGGCATGCAGATTTCAAGGTAATGACAATTTCTGGATCAACTTCCTAGATAATGTGTTGATGTCGATAGAAAGTGATCTGTCATAGGAAAGCCCACAACACGAAATCATAGATCAAGTTTTGAAAATATATTGGCAATGACTGACTCAGGGATGGTCAAAAATGGATGACAAATATTTTGCAGATGAATGGTTTATTTAAACTGTTCTCTTGAACACATAACGACATTGCAGATGGCTTGGTAACAATTGACCCAAAGCTAATACCCAGAAACTGGCTGAATACTTTTAATATGGTTTGATTAACTGTTAGGAAAAGGATTTCCCAACAAAGGTGAATAAAAGTGTCGTGTTCAAGAGTGGTTGACTGGATTTTCGAAAAATTTAAAATACAACAAACACGCTCATTTTTCTCTCTTTTTCCCCCACCATTTCTGGCAAGTACCTCTTTATTTTTGACAAGCTTGAGGAGGATAACATTTGCTTGATAATAAGCTCATCCTTGGGATGAGTCCAACTTAGTTTAAAATTCGAACCCTAAGGAGTGGTTCGTTCCTGTTTTAAAATTGAATAGGTCCTTTACTGTTAAATTTTAACGAGTCCAGTATAGGAGAAACTCGGTTTTTTTCAGTTTTAGGGAGTCAGAAGAAAAACTTAAGAAAACTCCATGGGTGTACTTTTTCGTAAATTTAGTCTCTCAAGTCCGAAAAAGGATAAAATAATGTGGGAGAGAACTCTATTGACCGTAATTAGTCAATGTATACATTTTTCGTAAATATTCCATTTCAGTCCGTAAAAGGGGTAAACTTATACTGAAAGGACGATTGTTCATTTACTTTAACGAGTTCGAATAGTCAAGTACTTGGAAATATTTTCATATTTAGAGAGCCTGAAAAGGGCTTAAAAGAGAACTCCAAGGTTTCTCTTTTTCGTAAAATTTTTGAAAGAGTCCGAAAAAGTGATAAAAGTATGCTCTTTGTTGAAAAACGATCAGTTCACCTGAAAAATCCAGTTTCTACACAAAAACTTGAAACATTACACATACCTGTTTAAGATAAGTAAAAATGCTTTCAAAAATACCCTTTTTAAAGTGAAAAATAAACAAATTAAAAATTCATCTATTCGAAAAAACTTATAAAAAGGACTTTTTCAATTTCATTTTTACCGTTCAGTTTCAGAGTGAAAAGTAAAAAGATTTTGGGTAAGAAAGTTCCTGTGAAGATTATGGAAAATCCGTCCATTGGAATCGAGAACCGTTAGTCCCAGGTAATCCACAACCTCTCAATCTTGTTTTTCATCCATTTCAAATTTGTTTTTAGGCTTTAGTTTGCATTTTTGGGGCAAAAAATAGTTTAAAATTTCGCCCGCAGGGTCCGCAGGTGGGTCACATGTTACCTGCGAACCCCGAATTTTTCCTACAAGGAAAAAGTCGTGGGTTCTGCACCTGGCACACAGCACGCGTGCAGATCTACGCACTGTGTATAAAGCGTAGGTGCGGTACCCGCGCGGTTGATTTTAAAACATTCATTTCTCATTTGTTTGCCAAAAAATTTCAAATAAGACTATTCTAACTTGCCTTTTTATGTATTTTAGGATTGACAAGATGCTGAATTGGCGAGAACGTGAGCACGAGGAAGTGGATGAAGCCGTAATACTTCATTTTCCCACACAACAGGCATTAAAAGCATGTGGCTTGTACAAATTTTGGGCCATCTCAAGCATGAGGGCACAAGTAGAACTCTTAACATGGTTGGTGGACAGATGGAATGTTCAGGACCAGTGCTTCTTCATTGGTGGCCACCGGCTCGAAATCGAGCTGGAGGATATATATTTCTTGACTGGTTTGTCCAAAAGGGGCGAACAAGTTTCTTTGTTTGGGACTAGGCCAGGTGGCCAGTCTGTTGCTAGTCTCCAACTAGAATTCTGCAATGACCAGGCAAATCCTCGGGACAAACAGATTGACATAAAACACATCATCTGTCCTGAATTGAAATTTATTGCTTTTACTGTTACCAAACTGTGTGGGAGTGCTGCGCTTCATGTAGCTATTAGTTCCCAAATGCGTATTGCCGTGGACTGTTTTCGCGGCACCATCTTTAACTGGTGTGAAGCTGTGTTGGCTAATGTAAAAGGCCAACTAACCAGAGAAAAAAATGGGAAACTGAATAACTTTGAATATGGATCCATTGTTGTTTCTTTTGCTCTGGAGAGGATCCCCATGTTAGCTCTACAGAGTATTGTTGTTGATGTCGTTCGACCTCGAGAACCGAGAATGGTTTGTTGGTCCGCGTTGATGGCTCGTCATGCTATTGAGGGTACTGAGATTGTCCAATTTCCTCCTTCATATTTTTGTTGGTTGGATCGCCAAATTTTTGTGATAGAGGATTTTCCATATGTCGAGATAGATTTCCGCGGCGACCGAGAGATGGTTCTCCCAGTAGGGGAACAGTGGGATGATTCAAGTAAAATAATTTTTCAACGTTTGCTAAGTTCTATTTTTTTTTTATTTTTTATCATCTTATAAACTAATAATCAAAAGTTTTTTGAATATAGACGTGGGCCCACAATGACCAGCTCATCTCCAACCTTACGAGAGAAGACAACCAGTTGCGGCCGCACCAACCCCAGCAAGCCAATCAGCGGAGATTTTGATTGATTTAGAGCATCATCTAGAGCGTTTGACTCTAGATATTCCAGAGACGAGCATAGATGACATTCCTCTCAGGTTGCAGAGATATGTGATTGGAGTTCCAGGACCTTTTAGGAGGTTCCTATGCAGGGTAGCTCGGGCAGTGGTTTCTTATCGTGATCACCATCAGTGATGGGATGATCGTGTAGACTCATATTTTTTACTTTTGTATTGTCATTTTTGCCGATCATAAGGTGTTTCCAACCTATGATCGAAGACGATGTATATTTTTTGAAAACACTCCTATACTATGATATATCACTATTTTCCAGCTATCTGTGTACATATGTGAATGTTGTTTGTTTTACTGCTTTTGATTATTGCAAATGTCTATTTATCATACTAGAAGCAATTGAATCTGCTAATGTATTTAAATGTCTTGGAATATGCTAATATTCAATGTAATCAAATTCACGTTCCAAGAGATGAACTCTTTAAAATAACCGTAATAATACTGGATTTCTAATGGTATAAACCTTGTTAAGTTGTAATACAACAAGTTCAGAATCCAACCTTACAATCAAACTCCGAATTCGAAATGATATGGATTCAGACAATAACTCAATCACTGCACTATACTCGGCAATTTTATTTGTTGTTTGACCAAGGCTTACCCCATGCATGGATGCTAACTCGTCAGAGGGTGAATGGATAACCCAAGCTGCGGAAGAAATGTTCTGTGTACTACGACAAGCACCATCAGCAAAACCAATGTAGGTTTGAAGAGACGTCGACATCTGCAATATCAAGAGTAAAACTCAGATAAGCAGGAATAGTGACAAAACACACTCTCTACACTAGGCACACTTTTCTAACACACCAACAGTAAAGAAATATAAACTAACAAAATCTCCACACCACATTTAAGCATAATATCGCTTTAGATAAAGCCCATTTCTGGTTTTATCCAAAGGGACACCGTCAAAATCTATCAACTCATAGGCCCCTTTTGCTAACTTTTGTTTCACAATGTAAGGACCATGCCACATAGGCACGAATTTCCCAGCTCCTAGTTTTTCGTTAGCTTGATCATAAAGTAAAACTAGGTCTCCATCTGAAAAAATTCGAGGGGTCACACTTCTATCATACTGAGCTTTTATCCTTTTAACATGAGCCTCGTTTGCTATTGCAGCATTTTGTCAATTCTCATCTAATTGGGCTAAGTATAAGAAAAGTTTCTCCTCTTCAGAGGTAGCTGGAAGTAATTCTACGGCTAATTTTAGTGACGGTATTTTGCATTCAATCGGCAACACAGCTTCCAAACCGTAAACTAGTTGAAAAGGAGTGAAACCCGTTGATGTTTTGACTGAGGTTCAATATGCCCAAAGCGCTGAAAATAACATGGAATGCCAATTCGTCTTGTGAATACCAATGATTCGTTTAATCATGGTGACTAAAACTTTGTTAATTGCTTCAACCAGACCATTGGCTTGCGGATAATACGGAGTGGAACTATCGTGGCGCAAGCCAAGCTATTCTGTCAGTTCAATCATCATGACATTCCGAAAATGACTTCCATGATCCGTAATAATAGCTTGAGGAACACCGAACCTAGCAATTATGTGATTAAATAAGAATGTTGCAGCAGTCTTGCCGTCAGCTGAAAATGTAGGCATCGCCTCGGCCCATTTTGTAAAATAATCTACTGCTAAGATAATATACGCATGCCCCCCGGCCGAGTGAGGGTTACATGTAATAAAATCGATACCCCATTTCGCAAAAGGACCAATAGCAATTATAGGGTGAAGAGGAGCGGGTGGCGCGTTCATTTTCCGATCAAAAATTTGACAGTTGTGGCATTTCCGAACCGCATAAATACAATCTTTGAACAACGTTGGCCAGAAATAACCTGCACGCAATATCTTTTGGGTTGTGGCATACCCAGACATATGACCGCCACATGCTCCAGAATGGCAGTCATTTAACACCTTTTCAGCTTCTTCATGAGTTAGACAACGTCGGGAAACAGAATCCGCTCCACGTCGATAAAGTGTATCACCAATGATATTATACTGTTGGGATTGGAAGCGTATTTTCCGTCGTTGAGTTCGTGATATGTCAGGCCGAAAAGATTGGGTTTGGAGATAAATGATAATATCTCCATACCATGGATCAAGTGTACTAATAAGAAACAAAGATTCGTCGGCAATGGACTCTTCTGCCACTGTTTCAGTATCAGTAGAGGGGAAATCGCACATCAGTTCCACAAATACCAAAGATTTCTTTGCCTTGGATTTTTCAAATTCCATGTCAAATTCCTGCAGGATAACTATCCATTTGGAATATTTGCCCCTAGCAATTGTTTGGTCAAAATATACCTCATAGGGTTGCAATTAGAAATTACTATGGTTTTACGTAACAAGATGTAATGTCTAAAATGTTGAACAGCTTGAACAGCTGCCAAGGCCAATTTCTCCACATGTGTGTATTTTATTTCAGTCGGATGCAGATTCTGACTAAGATAATTTATCACATGTTCATTGTGAGATTCATCTTCCTGAACTAATACCATCCCAATGGTGGAATGTGAAGCAGTGAGGTACAAAATGTAATCTTGGTTGTAGTTGGGAGGATGCAATAACGGTGCATGGGTCAGCGTGTGTTTAAGTGCATCAAAAGATCAATCAGTGATCTCGTCCCAAAGAAATGGAATGTCTTGTTTCAACAACCGGGTAAAACCCTTTGTTAGCTTGGAATAGTTAGGAATAAATCTACGTAAAAAGTTTGCTTTCCCCTACAAACTTTGGAGTTTGCGTAAAGTCGAAGGAGGAGGCAATTTAACAATGGCTTCGACCTTCGATGGATCGGCGCGAATACCTGCTTTCGAGACAACAAATCCCAGTAATCGACCCGATTCTATGCAAAAAACACATTTATGCGGATTCATCCTTATCCGATAATGCCTACATCTCATAAAAATTGCTCATAAATGAGTGGGATGGTTGGCCCTACGTAATGAATGAGCAGGTAAATCATCGAGATATGGCTGGACAATGTGCTTAATGTCATGAAATGCATAAGACATAGCCCGTTGAAAAGTTGCTCCAGCGTTCTTTAGTCCAAAAGGTAGTTTACAATAAGAAAACGTTCCCCATGGACAAATAAAAGTTGTTTTGGGTTGATCTGCAGGGAGTATGTTTATTTGATTGTGGCCGGAAAAGCCATCCATGAAGGAAAACAATTCACTGCCAGCACAATCATCGATTATTTGATCGATATAGGGAGTTGGATAATTATCTTTTGGACATGCTCGATTAATATCCCTATAATCAATACATACTCTTATCGTTCCTTGTTTTTTAGTCACAGGAACAATATTCGATACCCAATCCGTTAAGGGAATTGGATAAATGAATCCTGCTCGAAGTAATTTTTCAACTTCTGCTTTTATAGCAGCAGCTTTTCTAGGATGAATTTGACATAATCGTTGACGAATAGGTTTAGCATCCGGGTAAGTCTTAATCTCATGAACAACGATCGATGGATCAATTCCTGGCATTTCTTCATAAGACTAGGCAAACACATCACGGAATTCTTGAAATAGGGCTTTATAAGTCTGAATTTCTTCATTTGTACAACAAGCACCTATATGAATGTTTTCAATTATTCCTGGTTTTACTGAAATGTCAATTGGAACCGTTCTAGATATATTTTCTAAATTTAACTCAGAATCAGGATTTTGCAATGGATTCTGAGTTTCCTTGGCATATTCAACAGTAAAAATTGAAGCGAAATCATCTTCAAAATGATCTAATTCAGGTAAAAATGAAGACTGGTGATGTAGATCCTCCCATGGTAAATCATCAACAGACAAAAACTCATGGATTTGCTCATCTGTATGAATGAGTTCAGGAAATGTCGTTGTAACTGAACTAGATATAGAAAGTGATTCCTCTTGGATCCCATTCATTGGATCAACTTTGGTTGAAAAGGGGTTGGAAAAATACTGTACAACCTAGTACGCAATTTCAAATGGACTCAAAGGCATTATGCCATCAAATGAATCTATCTCGGATTCGGAAGGTACGATCCAAGGATCATCAAACATAATAGTGTCTGATGAAATCATATGAATATTTGCAGTAGAAGGCGATACGTTAGGAGGAGGAAAGGAAAAATTTCCTAGTAAACCAGAATCTTTAATCAAACCTACTCCAACATCCTTATAAGGGATAGTCGTTTTACCAACATGCTGGATTGTTTCTGTAGAGGCTGGGTTAGACAAAAAATAAGTTAACTGATCTATTGTCACGATATTTCCTTGATATGGGAATTTTATAAGTCGAAAGACCGAAGAGACAACAGCAGTCATAGCATAGGACCAACTACGACCCAGAAGAAGGTTGTAATCTAGAGGGGCATCAACCACTTCCACATCTAGATTTACAATTTTACCTTCGACCCCTATGGGTAAATCCTACAAAATACCAAAAGGTTGAAAACCTCGACCATCAAAAGCCTTTATAATCGTCGGAGATTGGTTAATTGTAGGAGATCCAGGTGATTTCCAACATTAATTCGACATAATACACGTTGAAGCTCCCTCATCAATCACAGTTCGAAAAATAGGTCTGTTTTTTACTAACGCTGGAATCTGGAAAGCCATTTGGTGAGGAAGACGTGGTGTACTATTTTCTAAATCGAAGATTATAAGGTTATAATCCTGAACATCGACACCTCCAATTGCAGACAATAATAATTTATGCTGTGCTGGACACGATTGTAGCACTTCCAAAGCCGACATTGCTGAAGGAGAAACAGCTAAGTCTTCAACAATGTTGTAATTCTGAGCAGCTCTCACATGAGGATTAAAAGCTGATTTACAAAGAACACCTTTTGCAGGCGGTTTGATTATTAAGTCTGGATTTTGTTTCTCGATCTATAGCAGACCGGAAACAGGAGGAGTTGTATTTGATGTATTTGTATTAGAAGATTTTGCTTCTTTACCATCAACAGGATTCTTAGAACCATAATCTTGCGATCGCGTCGCAATCCTTACATGAGACATCATCATAATAGGCTCTTCTAAAGTGGTCGAGGAAGAACCAATCATCTTACTATCTTGAATTGGAAAAGGATCCTTCAAGACAGCAGGTTGTCGCGATCCTTTAACGAATTTCGTAACTTCGTCTCGATATGGACATTCTTTCGTGAAATGATCTTGTTCACAAATGAAGAAAGGATAGCGAGGTTTACGTTTTTTGTCATTAGATTCATCTTTATCATTTTTCTCTTTCGAATTATTTTTGTTTTTGTTCCTCCCCTTATTTTTACCACCGGATTTTGATTTTGTCGTAGATGTTTCAACAACATGAATATCAGCAGAAACTTCGGGAGAAGATTCTCCTTTCGGGGAATCAGGTAAAGTTATAATTGGAGAAGAATTCTTTGATTATTTCTTCTTACTTTTAGAATTGACTGTACCAATCATACTATCAGCGACATGATACCCTGAAGGAGCAGCAACTATTTGAACTTGTTTTGGAAGGTCTAGAATTTTTTCATGTAGAGTACCTGACTGCGTATAAACGAGGTCAAGGTACTGAGCTTGAGCAATTACTTGCTCTTCAGTAACAACACCAGCCTTATCTACATCTTCAGTGATCTTGGGTAACAATGATTTAACAAACCATTCTGCCAAAATTTGATCCGAAATATAAACTTTCACCAAACGTCTTATACGTCGCCATTCATGAATATGATCAGAAATATACGTGGACAGATTGTTTTAGCGAATTTAATAATTCTGTGTCGTTGTTGTATCTAACAGGTAACTGAAAATGAGTTAAGAAAGTCGTTGCTAACTGACTGAAATTATGAAACGAGCCGTGTGGTAACTCAATGTACCATTTGGCAGCAAGACCTATAAGGGTTCTTTGGAAAAGACGTAAACGAATCAAATCATCAATGATTGAATTAGATGCACACCAAAGGTGATAATTCATAACATGATTCGATGGATCCTCTCCTGAATTACCTTCGAATTTTGGTATATCACTGGGCAACTTATGAGGCATTGGCGGCCAGTTCTGATAATAAAAAATAGGATCATTTGTAAGGAGCGTCAAATCAGGTAAGTCCAAAGTTGCGATAAATGGTAATTGACGGTTAGGGTCGCGAAAAGCTTGAGAAGCCAAAGCAGATCCAGGAGGTGGATACCCAGGATAACTAGAAATCAGATTTTCGTTAGGTATTGTGTAACCTCCCAGAAAACCAAGATGAACCGGACCATACTGAGGTTGTTGTTAAGTATAACCGGGATACGGTTGATACTGATAGCTTGGATTCTGTACATAGGGACCGAACTGCGGCTGTCCCTGGTACGGTTGATACGTAAATTGAGGTTGACTTGTAACAACTGTACTTGTACCGGTTTGTCCTATAGGTATCTGAACCGAAGTCTGAACTGAAGGTCCTAACTGAGGTACAGAGACTTGAGGGATTTGCACGGATACAGGGGTAGCCGAACTCGGGGCTACAGACACTCCAGAAACAGGTGTGACAGGTTGAACAGACGTTGCAGTAGTTGTAGCAGTTTGAGGCGAAGTCTGAGGTGTACTAGGCCCAGTCTGCTGAACTGAACTAGGTGCAGGAGTTTGAATAGTTGGCTGAACAGGTTGTTGGGTTGAACCAGAAACCAGTGGCTGGCCAGGTTGATAAGGTAACTACACATTAGGCTGCAAAGGCTGTTGATATTGGGACGGATCCCACACCATCATCTCGGGGTACTGTCCCGTAGAAGTTTGAACATAATGACCATAACTTGGTTGAACGTAGGGTTGATAATTGAAAGGTAAATTTCCGACTCCTTGAATAGATGGTTGCCTAGAAGGCTGTTGGTAACCTTGAATTGGTTATTTCCCTTGAGGTTGATAACCTTGAGGCATGTACTAAAGCTGGGGTTGTTGAGGACCTTGAGGAACATATTGAGTTTGGGGTTGTCCTTGAGTTATGTACTGTCCTTGGGGTTGCCCCCCAAAATAATATGATTCCACAGTTTGTCCTGGGAAAAAGTTACCTTGAGGTTGTCCTCCAGGTGGTAACTGACTACTTGAAGGTTTGAGGATTGGGAATGTTACCAGACATCATAAAAATTTTCTCTGCGTTCGACGTTTCAATTTTAAGACCATTAAGACCAGATGATAACAAGTTTTCAATGGGTTGAGGAGCTGCTCCCGAGAAAGTACCAGATAGAGCTTGGTATCCCGAAGGAACAGAAGGACCACTGTGTAAAAATGATTCTGGAGTCTGAGAAAACATTGACGACTCTCCTGCCATAATGGATAGCGGATAGTAACCTCTGGGTGTAGGATGAAATGGAACTCGAGGTGGATGAAATGCTAGTCCCGGATTTTCTAAAAAGTTCGTTAAGGATAGATACCAAGCATCAGTTTGAATAGGGTTGTAGAAAATAGATTCACGCTCCCTAAGATTTATAGATTAAGGGGAGTCGGGAAGAGATATGTCTTCGTCTGGATTAGTAAGTTCTTCAATAGAAATAAGTCCAGAGGGAAGATTGTCTGTAATGATATTTCTTACCCTAGGTGAACCTGGATCGCTAGAAGTTGGTGTAATAAATTCTGAGGATGTTTCTAACACAGAAGATTCAGTTTCAGGTTCAGATATTTCAGGTTTGTCAGCTAATTCACCAGAAGGAGAAATCTTTCCAGAAACTTCAAAAACTGAAATCGGTTCTTGAATATATTATGTTGTAGATGTTTGATAATCAGGATGAATTACAATAGATGATGTTCCAATTTCTGTTGATCTAATCCTACGGCTGCTATATGGTACTGGAGCACGTAGCCCTTCAAGATGACTTGGTGAATATTCAGGGGGTTTCCCTTGTATTCTCCGGGATTGTCTCGACAAGTCCGCCACGATTAAAGATTATCTTATCACACGCAAACAAAGAAAAATTTCAATGAAAACACCTAAAGTCTCTAAGAAACAAACAATTGAATCACACGCTTAAAAAATCTAGGAGTTCAAACCACACACAAACAGTAACTTTCCGTACTAAAATCACTAGTTGGTGATGAAATCCAACTTAGTAGATTTTTAATACGAAAAGGGCAGTTGGAACAGTTACCCTGACAACCTGCTTAATGAAACAGACCGGTGCAAGTTTCTCCACTATACCATCTCGAGTGAAGCTAACCCTCCGGAGAGTCCAAGTGAGTCTAGCCGACGTCTGTTCCAGGTACAGTGGGATCTTCCCTCCACCGTCACCTTAGGAAAGAATCCTAAAGATTATAGCCACTAAGGTTACCAACTGAAACAAATATACCTGGGGGAACAGTCTACGATCCGACACACGCAAGGGCAGAGTAACAAAGCTCAATCCCCTTGAAGGCTCCTTGAAATAATCCAAGGTTTACCGACAAGTGACCCCTGGCTCCTCGACAATGGTCTATCCGAGGTTTACCATTATTAATACGCGTATATCTTCTATCGTTCCCAATGAGGAAGGATTGATTACCCCAGTGGTTCAGATATGATCTCGTTCTTGACTCCTTTAAGAGGAGCTTCCCAGAGCATACATGCAACAATTGGAATTCTTCCTACCGCAAGATTCGTCTACTTGTTTGTTTTAGCTATCTTGGAGAGTTAATTACTCCCTACTCCAAGATACTAGCCTAAGCTATGTTGGTGATAAGAGCCCTAGAAATAAAATATTACTAAATGAATTTTAATTGAGCGTTAATTTTATGAGTTGTTTCTTAAGTCAATGGGTGCGGAAATGAAACTTTGGATGATGTGAAGACTCGACTTCCAAAAAACACTAAAATGCACCTACGAATGATATTCAATTCTTTTTCTTTCAATGAACTTTCTATCTAAAGAAAGAGTTGGAGAATGCAATCCTTTTAATTCCTTCTTTAAACATGAAAAATAATTGAAAGAAACTACTTTGTCTTTTCAATAAACAATCAAAGCTCATAAGAAAAATCCTTTTCCTTTCCAAACTAGAAGCTACAAAAACAATTTTCCTTCGAAAGAAAGCTACAAAAAGTAAAAACTACTCAAAACTACAAAATCTAATCTTGAGATCTAAAATCTAAATTGAGTAAAAGCTTTTAAGATTTTTTTAAGAATGTTTTCCTTAGTTGTTCAACAAACTAAGAATCTATTCGTTCAGAATAACAAACAGATCAAAAACACTCAAAATATGTTTTTATAAAAATGAAATTCAAAACTTTCAACCAAGTTTTTTCGAAGATTTGCAAAGAAACAAAAGGCTCAATTTCTCAATAAAGGATGTTTTCACAATCAGGTCGGATTCAAAAGACAAAAAGAGATCAATGTAATCTGAGATACTACAAATTGTCAAAAGTTCGAATTACTACAAAGACCAAGCGGAAAGACAATCCAAATTGCAAAATCTTCTAGAAAATCATCAAAACAACAACACGGTTGGAGTTCATTCACAAAAAATTATTGACAGAAAAAATAATATGTCTGGGCAAAAACCAAAAGGCTAAATCCAAATAAAAATAAACTAGAGAAAGAATCTAGAGATTTTCTAAAATTTTAACAGGGTCCGCAGGTAACCAGTATTGACAGGTGTGGTCCCGCACTGTATTCTTTACAGAAAGTGCGAACATGCCCGCACTGTCAAAGTAAGTCAGAGTGCAGTCCTAGAAAAAATTATAGAAAAACTTAAAATATTTCTAAATTTTCTAAAACAGGGAAAATCTAAATTAACCAGACAGATATGTATCAATAAAAAACCAGGAAAAAAATGTTTCCTCTAATCAAAATAAAAGAGAACCAAAAACAACAAGTTCTTCCCCAGTGGAGTCACCATTTTGTTGTGTAGATTAATCCGTCTTGCGGACAAGACCGATCTCTCTAGTACTAAAAGTAACTAGCAACAAACAGCCAATTATACTAATCTCTCTCTAAGCATACAAGATTCATAAAAATGCTATATAGGTGTAAGGCCTACCTTATGTCCAGCGCTTGCTTGATCTCGTTGAAGTCCTTCCTGTGCACTTGAAAGAACGTTCCTCGTGACTCTGCAGTCACAAACAAGCAAAAAGATTACACAGCACCTGTATAGACATTATTATAAACCATACTCATCATAATGATCAAGGAATTTATGAAATAAACCACGAATAGACAGTTTAATGAGAGAAATGAGTATATTTGTATTAACTTCAAAATAAAGAAAACCTTTACAACCTGTGCCTTGATGTCATGCAGGTCCTCCTCGGGTCCGAAGCAGGAATCTCTTCTAATTTGACAAGCATTGCACTCTTTGAACCAAGACAGATAGAGATGAGTGATTTGACCTCACAGAAAGTCTTAGTTAACTGAGTCTGAATCTCATTAGCATTTAACTTCAAATATCTTAAGCTTGAACTCCCTTTGAGGCTACCCAAGGCCTCTTTTTATAGTGGAAAAGAGGAGTTTTTTCTGTTCCAAATATGAAGGGATAGAATCCTCCTTCAAAGGGATTAGCTCCTTACATCAAGGGGTTAGCTCCATCAAGTGAGGGATGCATGAACCTTATCAAAGCGTATCCATTCCCGAAAATTCCCGTCTAGAATCCTCTAGAATTCATCTGAAATCAACTTTTTAACTTTACTTTCTCGCCTTTTTAAGTTTTACGGAGGTCCGCACCCATAACACAGAAAATGTGTGGTATGGTTCCGCAGGAAAGCTTAAATTTAGGTGCGGGACCGCAGGAAATGAATAGAGAAAGTGTGATACCAATGTTTAGGGGATTTTTGGGAACTTTTCTCTGATTTTGAAGCTTGATATGAGGAACTGATATGTTAAACTTGCAAAGGGAGGAAGTATGAGTAATAATGAGCTCATACTTATAGCAAAATGTCAGGATGACAATTTTTAGTGTAACACTCCCCCAAATGCAACGGCTGACATTCATTTTCACGCCCAACTCACAAATCCTCCCCAGCGCGCAACTCCGATGTGAAATGGGTGGTTTTGGAGGGATACATGTCGTCCTCCAATTCATATCGCATCCGCCCAGCCCCAAACCACTTACTACTCTTATCCTGCGTGAAAACCATCTTCGATTTTCCGTAAACCACCTTTGCAATTTCCGCGCCAAAATTCAAATTTAAACCCTAGTTCTTCACCTCTCCACCATAGAACCATTCTCCGCATGTTCTCCTCACTTTGCACTGCTCCTCCACCATCCCAGCGCCTCTAAAAGTAGTTAAATCCAAATAAATCAGGTTTGTATAATTGTCTGATGTTTTATTGCAGGTTTAATGGCGGCCACCCCACAAACAGGCCCTCCCACAACAAATTCAAAGTCACAAAGCCTAGGATGACAATCCTTAGGCCCATTTTCATGCTGACAAGGGACCCAGGGTTAGATTCAATGGTTTGGCCAATGCGTCATGAACATTGGTTAATCCAATAAGACCTTTCAGTGCAGAAAGAGATACCTGCCAGCAAATAGTGAAGATCAAATGAAGAACGGAGATTAAAAATATTAAAGGATAAATGTTAAAGTCAAAAGCCAAAAGATCAAAAGACTTAATCAAGAAGATTATGGATAAAGCGCAGTTTAAGACAGAATTAAAATTCAAAACAGTCAGTAAAGGAAAAAAAGCCCCAAAGATGATTAAGAGAGGCCTAAAAGCATATCAAAGGCCTAATTCAAGTTTAAAATGAAAAATCAAGACAAATCACCCAAAATATTGCTTTGAATGACACATCAGTGGAGCAATTACTCCCTCCAAGGACCAAAAATTCCACCTACAAGTTTATTTTCCTCAAAATCATACAAATTGAATGCACAGTCAAAGATATTTTACATATACAGCTCAGAAAGTAATTTCCAGCTACCAAAAGCCTCAAAAGTCAACAAAAGTGACTTAGTAGATGAAAGTTAATGTAAAAATCAATTAACAGAGTTAAGACATTAGATATCTTCTCCATTAGGCCTCCCAAAGGTCGAAAATCATTTACTCTGTATTAATTTAATAGTTAGACCTTCCTTTCACTCCACCTCCTCAATTTACCTATATATATCATATGAGGAGCCTAGTATTGTTGCTGGTTGGATACTTATTGAATGTAAATAGTTGTTGAAGCTACTGAAGCTCTGTTGAGTAATTGAAGAATATTAGGCAAAGAAGAGAAGTTGGAGCTGTAAAGACCTATTGGACTTAAAGATTGTAACTGGTTTGAACATCAAATGTACAAGCTGATTTATGGGATCCTGGTCTATGTCAATGGTGATGTTTTTCTTACTGTAATTGTTGTTTTTATTATGTTTTCATACTGTCCACTTTCTCTGATAAAGAACAGCAAATTTAGATTAGGATTTACTGTAAAAGGTACCCTAATTCTCACTCATAAGCTTTATCTTTATGTTTTCTTCTAATTGTGTGTTTGAGGATAATTCAATAGAGTATAACCAGTCAAGGAATGTTGGTGAGCCCATGTCTTGCTGAGTAAAACTTGAGACATTGTTCTTGAATGATATTTTCACTGCATGCTAAGTAAAGTTAAACTAGGGAAGTCTATGGTTAGCCCTGTCCTTTAGTGCTTTCTCCAATAGTTGTTTTGAAAGTTTCCTTTGAAGAGTATGCCAAAAGCAGGATAGGTTCAAAGTCCATACCTAATCTTAAGCTTCCCTTTGTTTTCTTATATGTTTTCTTCTTTCTGAAGGTAATATGTTATATTGTTGGATTGTTGTCTGAAAAGTGTTCTTTAATAAAAGTTTTCCCAAAGAAGTCTATGGTTTTCCCTGTCCTTTGGCCTGCTTCAAACAGTTACTTTGAAAGGCTTTTCTTGTTTAGTGAAGTTAATAGATTCTTAAATGGTTATTAACTTTTCTTCTTTCACAACACTTTTAACGTTCCATATCACAAATCAATCTAAAGAGATCCTTTGATATAGATGACTTGCCCCATGGACCACTCTTGAAACTTGTTGTGCAATTAAATCCTTTTGTGACTCCATAGCCCAATATACTGATACTGTCTCTTACCTATCCTATTAGCTGAACCATTATTTCAACTTACTTACACCTTTATCCTTCAAAAGACTTCCTTTATTTTTATGATATCCTACCCAACCAAAACCAAAACAAGTTCCCTTGAGCTTCATAACTAGCCTAATATCATATCAAGAGCCTATAAGCATATCATTCTAAAGCACATATAGAGAGAGATCCCTCTCTGAATCTAGGAGGGCTAGATCCTAGGATTCCAAAGTGGTTCTGATGTGGGCCCCGCAGCGTTTGTTATTGCCAATATTGCAAACTACGGGACGCTAACATAATGGCGACCATACTAGGGAATATATTGAGTAATAGATAACTTCACAACTCAACAAACCCCTATTCCTAAATGAGACAAGTGTCACCAAGATTGGTTATTATTGATTGTTGATGGTGAACAACAACCAAACCTTGAAAACGAGTAAAAATCCTTCACCTGGCGACTCCATTGGTATTCAGTAGGCCTATTGACCCCACTAGTTTTTCCAAAGACTCCACTAGGAAATTCAGTTATCATAACATCATATGAACTCAGTTAAGTAAACTTTGATGATTAATTTTTCTTTCAAAAAAGATTAGTTTTCCTTTTAAATATTTTCATACTTGGCTGAACTTTTCTCATCATTGGGTCTAAAAACACAACATAGTGGCTTCTAAAAGAATTCATACTAGAGCCTATCCTGACCCAAATCCTCCTGAGATAGTTGATAATCCAAAAAGTATCCTTAAGAAATCTCCTAAATCCAAGACTTCAACTATTGTCAGACCAATTCATAGAGCTAATTTTGTCCCTGAAAATATCTCAGCTCTGTAAGATACACAAGTTGACTTAGCATTCACATAAAATCCATCAAGAACTAAGTCACTTAGTGGTATAGATCAGATAGACTTTGAGCCTCCAAGATCCCCACAACATAGTAAAGAACATACTGATAGTGGAGAAACCACCCCACCTGATCTACATTTCATTCATAATTTTGGTTTCTCACATCCGAGATCTGCTCAACAGTCTCTTGCTAGTCCAAGAACCTCTACTTTCCATACACCCACTATGAAAACCACTCCACTTCATCATCCTCCTCCTTTCATAAACCCTCCACCTGTAAACCCCCCGTTCTTCCCACAACCTCCTAACATGGCAACATGGTATGCTCCTCTAGTCCTTCCTTTACCTTTAGTTAATTTTCCATAGGACTATCAGTCCAAGATTCCATTATATGATGCTAGTAGTTCTACTACTGCTCAACTACATATGGACAAAATGAATGAATACTTTGACAGGCAAGAAATTGATGATGAAACAGTAAAACTTAGAATTTTTGCTCAAATTTTAGGGGGAGAAGCAAGAAAATGGTTCAAGAACTTAACCCCTAATAGCATAAATGACCTCCAAGATTTTCATCAACTTTTTTTAAACAAATGGGAGGTAAAAAAGAATCCTCTCTATATTCTATATGAATATGAGAACATTAAAAGGAATGTTGGAGAAGGAGTTCAAGAGTATTGCACAAGATTTAATAGTGTGTACAACGCCCTTCCCATCCATATGAAACCTCCACAAGGCCTAGCTCTAATGAAATTCCCGGATGGTTTTGATCCTGAAATGGCCTATCAACTTAGAGAAAGGGAACAACTCACATTAGAAGACATGTAAAGAGGGGCAGTCAGTGTTGAAGCAAACCTGATTACCAAGAGAGCTAGAATGAAGACTGAGAAGAGGGTATCATATAGGGATGAAGCTGCACCTTCCACATCTGACTCAAAACTGGAAAATATTGTCAAAACTATGGAAAGGATGATGGATAGGATGATCATATATGAGAGAGCTCAATCTAGAGAAAATCAAACAGCTCCCCAAAACAGAAATCAATCCCAAAACCAAAATCAGAACTTTAGGAGAAATCAACCTCAAAACAGAAAAAGAGATCTTGATCAACAAATTAGACCTCCTTTCCAAGAAAATTATGTTAATGAGGATGGATAAATAAATGAACAAATAGAGGATGATAACATAAACATGTTGGGAGTAAACAATGAAGATCTTGATTTCCTCCATGAAAGAAAACAAGGTCTATATACACCCTGTGATGATGGAAGATTTGAAGTTGAATACTATGAACAAGACTTGGAAAAAGCCATCATAGGAGCATCCAAACAATATGACTTAAGAAGTAGAAAGAATCAAGAAACTCCCAGGAACAAAACCTCTGAAAATTCTGCCAAAAACAGCCCTATAAATGCTCCCAAAAAGACAACAGAAAATCATAAGACAGTGGCTGAAAGTTCTGACCAAGATAAGGGAAAGAACACTCAAACCAATGAAAAACAAAGTGGTGACCCTAGTAGCACTAGAACTTTAGATAATTCTCCTAAAAAAAAAAATTTGACTGCTGTAAATAGTAGAAATAAGCAAGCCGATTTTTATGACAAATTGGTAACTAACAAGGCTGAATCAAACATTTTGAGAAATCAAATTCCTTTTAGCCTAGAGAATGAAATTGCCAAAATCAAAATCTCTGTCCCTCTTACTGAATTAGTCACCCAAGATGTATATAGAACACAACTGTTAAAATCTTTGAACATAGGAGAACATAGTGACTCAATTAACTTAAGTGATGATAAACTAGAGCTCCTATTTGGACCAAAAATTGAAGGAAAATTTCAAGAAGGAGAAGTCCCTCCATTCTATGTCAGTTTGAACATTCATGATAACATCTTACATAATTCCATGCTAGATTCAGGAGCATCACATAACCTCATTCCCAAGGTAATAATGGAAATATTAGGCCTAGAGGTGACTAGACCATATAAAGATTTGTACTCCTTTGATTCAAGCAGGGTAAAATGCCTAGGACTCATAAAAGATCTCTATGTTAACTTAGCACAAATTCCAGCCAAAAACCTAGTGATGGACATTGTAGTGGCTGATATACCCCCCAAATATGGCATGATTCTTTCAATATCATGGGGTGCTAAGTTACAAGGCACTATGCAAATGGATATGACTTATGCCACCATCCATGTCTTTAGTCAACCTAGAAGACTCTATAGGGAAACACACATGAAATACATGGTGAGTAACCAAGAAAAACCAGAAAACTCTCATCTTTATTCCATACACACTGACCTTGACTCATTCATTCTTTACAATGATGATATTCCTAATGAGCAAGAGTTAGTCAATGAAACATCAGGCAATATAGTGGTCACTCCACATCCAAACATAGTGACAGCCATAGAGGAAAAGGAGAGAAAGGAAAAATCATTAGATCAGTTTGCAAACTTAGAAATTCACAGCAAACAAATTGAAGGCCTTGAGGTCCAAAACAGTCATAAATATAGTGTAGATCATGATAATCAAAGAATAAGCCCTTAATACAGTGAAAATATTGAGGAAAAAATCAAAGAAAAACATAGTGCAGGCCATTACACAAAACATAGTGGTGAACAAGAAAGAGAAGACATAAGTGAAATAAATGATAAATCTGAAAACAATCCTCTTTGGAGTATGAGTTTTGATGGTTCTTGCTCTAAAACTGGTGCAGGAGCAGGCATATGGGTACACAACACTGAAAACAATCATGCAGAAGGACATTCCTACAATTTAAATTTCCAATGCACAAATAACATAGCAGAGTATGAAGCTCTCCTTTTAGGCCTGAATTTATTGAAAAAATTAGGGGCCAAAAGAATAACAATTCATGGGGATTCAGAATTGAGAATTAGGCAATTAAATTGGGAATACACTGCTAAACATCCTAGACTTAGAGCCTATAGAGATGATGCCATGGACTTGTTAAAAACATTTACTGAATTTCGAATTACCTTTGTCCCTAGAAACCAAAACATCCTTGCCAATGGATTAGCCTTTGCTGCTAGTACTTGTCTAAAACCTTATGAAAGCAAACAATACACCATTCAAGTAAAATATAGACCAGATGTCCCAAATAATGAAAAATACTAGCAAGTGTTTGAACGATATAAACAAATAGAAGACTTCCCACAGTCCAGAAATGAATTTGAAATGCCAAACTCAGATTCAGAGTAAGATGAAGATTTTTCTACTGAAGAAAACCCAATTTTTGAAGAAGAAAAGTCTCCCAAGATTGCTGATATAAATATTTTATTCAAAGAACCTGAACACACAACAGAACCAAGCACATATTTAGAAAATGAAGACTTAGAAGTGCTGCAATCTAAAAAACAAAGCTTGCCAAAAGGACTGGTCCCATTAGAAGAATTGTTTGACTGTAATGATGTTTCCAAAAATCCAAAGCTGGAACCTGTTGGGAATCTGTAATTTATTAGCAAGATTGGCAAAGTCCAATTACAGAAACAACATCGTTTCAACCAACTTTGGGATTCTAGGATCTAGCCGTCCTGAATCCGGAGAGGGATCTCTCCAATAAGTGCAAAGATGGATATATCTTTGAAGTTTGGGGGTAATGATATTAGGCTAGTTATGAAGGCCAAGGGTTTGTTTTGTTTTTTGGATGGTTGAATATGATTGTTGTTTTGAGGAGAAAAGTCCCAAAGGTAAAGAGGTTCAAAAGTTAGAAGTTGCAAACAAAAAGAGTAAGTTTTGATCAAGAAGAAAGATGATGGCGGTTTTCAGTCCATTGGGAGATGGAGTCATAAGAGGATTTAATTGGAACAGCAAGAGGCAAGAGTGGTCCATGGGGCAATTCATCTATATCTAAGGATCTCTTTAAGGTTTGATTTATGGAATGGAATGATACATCAAGAAGGGGAAATAAACAGATGCAGAACGAAGAGCAGCCCAGGTTCTGGTAAGTACTTTGAAACTAGCCAGCCTTTGACCAGGCACTTAAGAAAAACATGAAAGCAAACTAGGATCTGGTAAGTACTTTGAAACTAGCCAGCCTTATACACTTTCAATAGAAAACATACAAAAACTAAGGGAAAATTGAAGGCAACTTTTGGAGTAGAGACTAGCAGGCCTGGCTCACCATAAATCCTCTCCTAGCTCTTCTTTACTTGGCTACTTCCAATACAATCACAGAGATAACACAGAATGGCCTAAGATCTGGTAAGTACTTTGAAACTATCCAGCTTTTAACACATTCTAAGGGAAACAATCAAACAGTTATGCAAACAAGACTGGGACCAGGGCTCACCATATCTTCCTTAGTTCATCTTCACACAACATATACTGAAAGTAACATTTAAAAATAATATTCAGCTAAAACAACAGGATGAGGGAACGCCAGCATTCCTATGTTTAAACTAAATTAAATCATTTCCAAATAACACAGTTGAAAGAAAACATTTAAATAAAGATTTCTCAGCCAGAGAAGGTTACTGGTATACAGTAGACCCTAACACTGTTTAAACTGTTCTTTATAGAATAATATGAAACATAATTAAAACAGAAAATAAACGACAAGTTACAATGAGAATAACATCACCGTCGACATAGACCAGGATCCCATAAATCAGCTTGTATTGATGCTCCAAACCAGTTATAATCTTCAAGTCCAGTGTTTTAATTCATCTTTCTTTCATAACCTAACTTATCTGTTACAAGCAGAGCTCCAAGATCCAGTGAATCACTATTTACAACCAGGGGTCTTCAGCTCAGTTACATTACAATGCTTCAGCAATTACATCAACAACCAACCCCTCACTCATCTTCTACTAAAGTATTTATAGAAAGATGAGGAGGTGAGATCTGATAAAAGATCTTAAATACAATTAATACAGAGTTAATGTTTCTTGGCCCTTGGGGGGCTCAATGAAGAAACTGTACAGGTGTTTCACTGTATTAATTGGTTTACACTTATGAATTAAGCTCGGTGGGAGCTTTTGTTGACCTTTGAGGCTCTGTGTGATGCTAGGGTTACTCTGCGGACATTCTTTCATTAAATCCTTGGCGGAAGTAACTCTTCGGCTGCATCGAGGTAAAATATTTGATCCTGCTCAATAACTTATGTTCCTGATTGAATACTTTGAGGCACAGGTGGCACTTTAGTCGCTGGGAGGAATCAATTTGCCTCCTTTTGTGGCGGTGGAGGATTTTCCTGATAAAACACTTTAGGTTTTCCTTTAAACTGTGTTTTAGATTGGGGATTAGGATTTTGATAATTGTCTTAGCTGTAATCCCCGCTAATCTGTCCATCAATTCTCTGCTCTAGTTCATCATGGTCTCCGACATTGATAATCTTTGACTGTGCCTGTTTCATGGTTTTTTTTTTTGCTGTCGTGCCGGGCTGTGCAGGGTTTATAAGGCATCAATGCCTGAGAAAACATTGACGAAACATGTAATTTAACCCTGCGGATGATTTCCATGATGTATTCGAAGGCCGGAGGATCGTCATCCTCGGCTTACGGAATTTCTTCATTTAAGCGAAAAAACATTAAACCCTGCAAAAACAAACAAATGTTACAAAATCCTGTGTTTATAGGTCAATCTGCATCGGAAGGTGTGTGGAGGAGCGTGGCCGTTGGATGGCATCGTCCGACGGTCAGGATTGATCAGGGGAGATTATAGAATAGGTGGAAGAGGATCAAATCTGAGTCGTTGATCGCGCATGATCGACGGTCGGGAGCGAGCAATGGAAAGTCAGCGGCGAGGAATCATTGACTGGGCAATGGAATCGGGCAACACAATGTGGGCCGTCGATCTGCAGATCAGATCGATGGCAGAGACGTGATTGCTGCGGTACGATGGCCTGGCTATCGCGGGCGCAGCTTGGGTGCGCGACGGTCGTTGGATGGATGGGTTCAGATCTGACGACGGTGGTTAATATCGCTGGGTGTCTTGGTCCGTGTTTTAATGCGCGATTGAGGGTGGTTTTGCAAACAGTACAGAGGACGCGTGTCAAACAGCGTATGGAATCGCTGGTGATCGGGGAAAATCGCCTTTCATTGAGGAGCAGTGTGATGAAAACCACACAAGTTCAGGCAAACAGCGCACGAACGGGGGTCCACAGGAATGGCGCGCTCCACACCGTCCGATCTGCGGAGCAGATCAACGGCGGATATTTCTCCATTATTTTTACGGGCGGAAAACTTTGGAAATAAAATAAAACCCAAAAACACGAAAAAAAAAAAAGGTTTTCAATGTTTTGGGCAGAGAAATATTATTGGGAAGAATAAGCGCCCGCGAGGTTTAGCAGTTGGTTCTGGTGCTCGAGCGCATGGACGAAAAAGGGTTAGAGGCTTAGCCCGAGGGGGCTTAAGCCCAGAACATAGAAAATATGTGTTTTCCATGGTTTTTTAATGTTTTTTCAAATGAGAGGAAAGTTTCGGTAAGGTTAAAAAAGGTGGTTTTTTAACCTTATAAAATGGATTTCGATGAGGGAAAATAGCAGAAATGTGAAAATGAGGGATTTTCATGGGGAATGGAGGGATAGAAAAAGAGGTTAGTTTGGAAGAAAAGGAAGGGAAAAAGGGGTTTGCAGCAGCATTTGACTTTGGATTTTTGTAGGATTTCAGAGGTTTTTAGGATGTAAAATAGCAGTGTGCGATCTGGACAAAGGCATGAAGCCTTCAAGAGTCTTCAAGAGCCAACATTTTTTGATAGGGAAAAAATTGTTCCTTGAAGGCTCAAAAACAATTTTAGCCACCTTTGGTATAATCAAATTTTTACAGGTGGCTAATAGTGGCTCCACTTGGGGATGGTGCCTTCTTGAAGGCATCAAGAATCCAGACTTGATTTCTCTGGGAGGCCGACCTATGCCTCATCCTTTGGATTGCTCTTATTTTGCTGGATGATCTTGCTTTGCTCTGAAAAATAGTATCAGTTATGAAAGAATAATGGGCTTTCATCAATACAACTTTCTACCTACCCAATCCTACTGATCTAACATTTTTTCTTCATCAGAGTGCACTTGGATTGGCAAACTCTTTTCACAACATTTTATTCTTTTGAAAGTATAAAAAATAATCTAATTCTACTCCTTATTTCTCCCTAAACTCGGATTAAACAGTTGAGCTCAGATTTTTCTCTACCTAATCTACTGTCTGTTGGGATTAAACTGTCCAACAGACTTATATTCTCTAAATTCTACAACAAAAATTTAAAAGCAGTCAAGTCAAGATTAAGTTGTTTGACTTGCTGTGATCTATGGCATAAAGACAAGCTGCACATGGATTATTATTTGCTGAAAATAAAAAATCAAAATGGAAGGCTTGAGATCTGAAAATTGATAGCACTTCCTTCCTCTTTTCTACAGCTCTGATTTGGTTCTTATTGAGTTGTCTTTCCTTTTTCTCTGGTTCAGATTTTGAGCTAATTAGAACCAGATTTTTACATTTCTTTGACTCAGAAAATAAAACATATTTGAGTCATTTCTCTTTGCAACCTCAGGTTCATATTTTAGACATGTCTGAACCTTTCATTTCTATCCTAGACTATCTACTGATAAGCCAAGATTAGACAGTTTGGCATATCAAATTCACTATCCTATCAGCAGAAAATTTAAAGCTTATTAGTCAAGTTTAAATAGTTTGACTAACTAGAAGTGTGTTTTTGAGGAGTGGCATTTGAGCTTGCACACTTTCAGATTTGTTTCTCTTTTTTGGCATGGGGCTTTGCCTTTCTTGTTTTCATTTTTGCCCTCTTTTCTTTCTTTTCTTTGTTTTTGTATTTTTGGCTTTTCATAACTTTGAAAGTAATGGAGGATGGAATATTCATAATGAAAAAAGGAAAAAGAAGGCTTCAAAACATAAAATGGATCAAGAGAAGTAATGCTTAAGCATCCTGCCATTGACAGGACCCCCAAACAATTATGTTCCATCCAGCTCCTATAAGAAAAATGCATTATTACCAGCAATTGAATGAATAGAGTAAGGGCCAAACCATAGGTTGTCAAATTTTCCATGCTTGCCCTTTTCTTCCCTCCTTGAGTCCCACTTTAAAACTTTGTCCCCAATCTTGAAATTGTTGGCCTTTGTTCCTTTGTCAAAACGCTTCTTAATGTTGTCTTGTTTCTGTAATGCTTTGTTATACACTTCCTCTCTGGTCTGCTAAAGATGAATGGTCTGATTTATTCTTCTAGTCATGTCATTTTCTTCACTCTTCAACTCTTGGATCAACTTCATCACTGGTATACCAAGGCTATTAGGAAAAATTGCATCTGTACCATACACAAGCTGGAAAGGTGACATACCAATAGATTTCTTCAAAGTCAATCTGTCAGCCCAAAGTGCATGGACCAGCTTTGTGTGCCAAGACTTTTTGCTATCCTCTAACATTTTCTTGATTATATTCACTAAGCTTTTGTTGGAAGATTCTACAATTCCATTACCTTGAGGGTAATAGGCTGTGGAATGCCCCAATGATATCTGATACCTATGACAGAAGTCAACCATCTTGTTTGATCCAAATGCTGTTGCGTTATCAGTGATAATTTTGGTAGGACAGCCAAATCTGGAGAGAATGTTAGTCTCCATAAATTTTATGATAATTGAATCATTGGCCTGCCTACAAGGAATGGCTTCTATCCACTTAGTGAAATAGTCTGTGGCAGTAAGAATCCACCTATGTTGGGTAGAACATGGTGGATGGATTTCTCCTAAGAAGTCAAGTCCCCACTATTGAAAAGGAGCTTCAACAGTGATTGGATGCAGAGGTAGGGGTAGCAGTTTTCTTTTGCCTTCAAATAGTTGGCACTTATGATAGGCAATGATCATCTTGTGTATATCAGGAAAAAGAGTAGGCCAATAAAAACCAGCCCTTAAAATTTTGTTGGCTGTTGACTTCCAGTACAAATGACCCGCACACTCTCCTTCATGGAATTCCTGCTTAACCTTCTCTGCATCAAACTCAGGCAAACATTTAAGCAATACACCTCCTGCATTCTTCCAATAGAGACATTTATCTATAATGCAATAGTTTATTTCTTTCAACTTCAAGAACCTTGCCTTTGTTTTTGACAAACCAGGAGGTGTATTTAAATTGAGCAAAACATAAAAAATATCAGCATACCAAGGAGAATTCATAAAATGACCTTGAACAATGGGAGTTGAGAGTTCTTCTTGGTTATCCAAAGCATTAATCATATTAATATCAAGAACTTCACAATTTGACTCAGCCATTAATCTAGCTAGACCTTGGCCTTTGATCATCTTAGTGGGTTTTATCTCTAAATCACATTCAAGAATAATAGCAATCCACTTACCTCTCTTACCATCTGGGTCCTGTGTTAGAATTTCCTTAACAACTAAATTTTGGACAAAGGCAATAACGTGCGAGTGAAGGATGTACACCCTAAAATCTTTCAAAGCTTTAACCAAAGTAAAAGCTTGCTTCTCCATGATGTTATACTTTAATGGGGCATCCCTCAATGCCTTACTAAAGAATGCAATAGGCTGCTCTTGTCCTTATGGATTTTTCTGTAAAAGGACAGTAGCTATGGTATGTTCTGATGCAAATGAGAAGATATAAAAATCTTTTGAAAAATCAGGACTTATCAGAACTGGTGTTTTGGTTAATGCTTGTTTCACCAGCTCAAAGGATGTCTTTACTTCCAAGGTCCATTTTACCCCTTGCTCCTTCTTCAACATGTTTGTGATATTCCTGAGGAGCTCAGCTAAGTTAGGGATGAACCTTCTCAAAAAGTTAATCTTCCCAATGAAATATTGCAACTCCTTGATGTTTCGAGGATGAGATATTTGCAATATGGCCTCAATCCTCTTTGGATCTATCTTTATACCCTCCTCATAAATAATGTGCCCAAGAAGCTTACCCTCTTGGAGACCAAAAAGTGTTTTATTAGGGTTTAAATATATCCCAAACTTTCTGCATTTCTCGAAAACTTTTCTTAAATGTTCTAAATTCTCTTCATCTATTTTTGAAAACACAGTGACATCATCAAGATAGATAATGATGAAGAAGCCCAATTCTTCCGAGAATGCTATGTCCATGGCTCTCTGAAAGGTTGATCCAACATTCATTAGACCGAAAGGCATTTTCACGTACATGAAAGTGCCCCATGGTGTAGTAAAGGTCGTCTTTAATTGATCAGCAGGGTGTACTAAAACCTAATTGTACCCTGAGTAGCCATCAAGCAAAGAAATTCTTTTAAATCCTACCACCCTTTGTAAAATATGATCCATTTTTGGTAAAGGGTAGTTGTCTTTCAATGAAGCTTTGTTTAAATCTCTAAACTCTATACGAAGCCTGATTTCTCCAGTCTTCTTCCTAACAGACACCAGATTAGATACCCACTCAGAATATCTAATAGGGACAATAATACCAGCTTCATACATCTTCATGATTTCTCTCTTAACCAAAGGAAGTTGTACAGGTTTTATTCTGCGCAGTTTTTGTTTGAATGGTTTTTGGTTTTCTTTAAGAGGGATTTTGTGTTGTATTATTTCAGTGTCATAGGATTTAAGATCTTCGTAACTCCATGCAAAAACATCAGAAAACTCTTTAAACAGCTCAATGTATTTGAGTTTAATGTGAGTTGGCAAAGTTTTGGACAATTTGATCATCTTTGGTTCTTTCTCACTGCCTATGTTGCACTCTTCCACTTCAGTCTCTACAGGTTCCAATTTAGGTTTTTTGGCCACATCATTAAAATCAAACAACTCTTCCAAAGGTGCTAGAACACATGGAAAACTTTCATCTTTAGAATGCAGAGTTTCTAATTCTTATGTTTCTGATAGTGCACTCAATTCTGTTTCGTTTCTAAGTTTTCTAGTCTGAAGGTTAATACTAACAAGCTCAGGAGAAGGTTCTTCTTCACCAAGAAAATTTTCTTCAATGCAGTCTGTATCATAATCTGAATCTGAACTATGCAGTTCAAATTCATTTCTGAATTTCATGAAGTCTTCTAATTGTTTATCTCCGTCAAACACCTGACAATATTTTTTATTATCAGGCACAGCTGGTCTAAATTTTATCCGAGTTGAGCAGTCTTCAGTCCCATATGGCATTAGACATGTCCTGGCTGCAAAGGCTAAATTGTGGGCTATAAGATTTCTTTTCCTTGGGACAAAAATTAGTTTGTATTCCTCAAATGTTTTCAAAAGATCCATGACGTCGTTACGATAGGCCCTAAGTCTGGGGTGATGTGCGTTGTATTCTCTATTTACTTGCCTAATGATTAACTCAGAGTCCCCATACACATTGATTCTCTAGGCTCCTAACTTTTTTAACAAATGTAAGCCTAAGAGCAGGGATTCATACTCTGCTATGTTATTAGAACACTGAAAGTTTAATTTGCATGAGATGCATTCTGTGTGCTTGCTTTCAGTATTGCAGATCTAGACACCTGCACCAGCATTTGTTCTAGTGCATGACCCATCAAAATACATACTCCAGAGATGATCATTTTCAATTTTATCAGTTTGGTGAATGTCCTCTGTATGATTTGATTCCTCAATTTTTTCATCGGGTTGAGGATTGTTCTCTTAACTATCAAGATTTAATTTTAATAGATTGATGACTTGTAGTTTAAGACCTGTGTTTGGTTTGCTAATGTTTTCAAATACAGAAAACTTTTTAGACACTTCAACATTATGTTCCTCTTTCTCCCTTTCAGCCATTGATCCTGTTAAAGTGATTTGTTCAGTAAGTGTTTCATCATTAAACATAATAAAAGAATCAAGGCCTGTAATTACACAGAGGAGAGTTTTGAGGCCTATCTTGACTTGTAACCGTGTATTGCATGTGGGACTCCCTGTACAGTCTTCGAGTTTGGTTGAAAACAGGGATAGTCGCATAGGTCATGTCCATTTGCATAGTCCCCTGTAACTTAGCCCCCCAAGATCTTGATAATAACATTCCATATTTTGGGGGAACATCAGCCACAACAATATCCATAACTAAACACTTGGATGGAATCTAGGCTAAGTTAACACAGAGGTCTTTGATCAATCCTAGACATTTCACTCTGCTTGAATCAAAGGAGTAGAGGTCTTTGTAGGGTTTGGTGATCTCAAGACCTAGTCTCTCCATTATAGCTTTTGGCATTAAATTATGAGAAGCCCCTGAGTCATGCATAGCGTTGTGTAGAATTTTGTCATGAACATTTAAACTTACATAAAAGGGAGGAATAGGTCCCTCTTGAAACTTTCCTTCGATCTTTGGACCAAAAATAAGATCTGGTTGGTCATCATTAAGATTGAGAGTGTCCTTGTTTTCTACTATGTTTAAAGCCTTCAAAATTTGGGTTCTATATACATGTTGGGCAGCTAACTCGGTCAAGGGAACAGAGATTTTGATCTTTGAGATTTCCTGTTCCAGGCTGAAAGGAATTTGGTTCTTCAAAATACTGGTTTCAGCCTTATTAGTTGTCATTTTATCAGCAACAACAGCTTGTTGATTTTTTCTATTTACACTTGTCACAACAGTTGAAACAGGAGTACTAGCTGAAGTGTTAGTACTACTAATGTCTGCACTCTGTTTTTCAAGATTTTGAGTGTCTTTCTCTTTACCTTTACCAAAATTAACAGCCACGGCTTTATCCTTTTGTTTTACAGTTCTAGGCTTGGTTGTAGTGCTGTTTTGAGAAGATTTGTCAGAGGTTTTTGTGTTGGGGGTTTGTTGACTAGATTTACTTCTGAGTTCATATTCTTTTGAAGGTTCTGTGATGGAATTTTCCATGTCTTGACAACAATTTTCATTATCATCTCTTTTGTCATCATAAGGTGTGTAAAGACCCTTTTTTCTATCATAATGAACTTCGAAGTCATCATTGTCTACCCCAAATAGGTTCATATCATCTTCCTCTGTTATTTCATCTGTTTCCTCAACCTCACTCACATAGTTTTGATAAAAGGGAGGAGTGATCTGTTGATCGTCTTCCCTAGGTTTTTTTGGAGGTTGGTTTCTTCTTAAATTTTGATTCTGGTTCTGGTTTCTATTTTGAGGAGCAGTTTGATTTTGACTTGCTTGTGCTCTCTCAAGAATGCTCATTTTCTTCATCATTTCTTCCATCATCCTTTCCATCTTTGAGTTTGAGGTAGTAGGTGTGGATTCCTCTCTAAAAGATACCCTTTTTTCAGCTTTCATCCTTGCCCTCTTCTCCATTAGGTTGACTTCCACAGAAAGAGCACCTCTTTGCATGTCCTCGAGGGTTGCAAAATCTCTCTCTCTGAGTGAGTAGGTCATGTCAGCATCAAACCCTTCAGGAAACTTGTTTAAGGCTAAGCCTTTTGGAGGTTTTAATTCTGGGGAGAGTGCATTATACACACTATTAAATCTAGTACAATAGACTTGTACACTTTCCCCGGGGTTTCTATGGAGATTATTGTAGTCAGCAAGGACTTGGAGAGGATTCTTCCTTACTTCCCATTTGTTTAAGAATGTTTGATGGAAGCCTTGGATATTGTTGATGCTGTGGGGGGCTAAGGCTTTAAACCATTTTCTTGCTTCTCCCCCCAAACTCTGAGCAAATAATCTGAGTTTGACAGAATCATCATCAATTTCATTTCTGTCAAAGTAGTCATTCATCTTGTCCATGTGTTGTGATGTTGTTGTAGCATTGCTAGCATCATACAATGGGATTTTGGACTGATAGTCCTGTGGAAGATTGACTAACGGTACAGGAAGGACTAACGGAGCATACCATGCTACCATGATATGTGGTGGCGGTGGGTTTACCAGGGGTGGATTGACAAGAGGGGGTGTGGTCTAAAGTGAAGTGGTTTGAGCGGTGGATGAAGTATGAAAAGAAGTGGATGGGACTGCAGTAGATTGCTGAGCTGATCTTGGATGAGAGACACCTAGATTATAAAGAAAATGTAAATCAGGAGGTGTTGTTTCTCTACTCCCAAGATGTTCACTTGTTTCAGGAGATGAATGTGAAGACTCAGAATCGAGCTGATCCAAATCATCAAGGGACCTAGTCCTAAAGGGATTAACTAAGTCAGCTTGTGATTGTTGTAGAGATGAAAGATTTTCCGGGACTGAATTAGCTCTCAAGGGTGATCTGAAAATAGTTTATAATTGAATCCTAGGCAACTTCCTAAGAATACTTTATGGGTTATCAACTATCTCAGGTGGATTAGGGTCAGGGTGGGATCTAGTATGAGTCTTTCTAGGAGACACTATGTTGTATTTTTGGACCCAAATATCAAGAAAATTTTAACCAAGTATAACAATCTTTGAGAGGTTGACTAATCTGTTTTCACAATTTTAATCCTACAGTCCCCTAACTAGATTTGAATGATATTATAATGATAAGGGTTCTTCCCAGTGGATTCTTAAGGTCTGTTCAAGATTGTGGAGTCGCCAGGGGGGAAGTTTAGAGTGTTTTCAAAGAGGTACACTGTCCACCACAGTGCTTGTGAAACATCCCTTTTCAAGGATATCCCGAAACACAAAAAACTCTAACCAGAGATTGACTGGGGGGGCATTTACCAGATATGTCACCTCTTAAGAGGATGAGATCCAGAAGCTACCTGGCCCTTTCCAGACTCTGTCTAAGAGTATAGGGTAAAACACAACAAAGGTAAGTGAAATGTAAGAGTAAGTGTTTTACTACCAATCTGAAATGTTTTTGGTATTTTCTGAGTTATTTTTCAATTTGTGTGGTTTTTAAGAATATCCTAACTCTGTTTCAAAACTTTGCTACGGTTGTGAGACAAATACAGTCTACTCTTATGGCTAAGCTAGTTGTTTTTTCAAGGTTAGATAAAGTCTTATGAGAATCCTAGGGTTGACCTAGATTGTCACTGATTCAAACAAGTTTCATCATGATTACCATTTCTTGGTAGTGCTTGAAAAGGCTACTTTTTACTCACAAGGTCTTATGAAGGTTTTGGGTTTTATTCCCCAGCGGAGTCACCAGAAATGTTGGGGATCTGTAATTTATTAGCAAGATTGGCAGAGTCCAATTACAGAAACAACATCGTTTCAACCAACTTTGGGATTCTAGGATCTAGCCCTCCTGAATCCGGAGAGGGATCTCTCCAATAAGTGCAAAGATGGATATGTCTTTGAAGTTTGAGGTAATGATATTAGGCTAGTTATGAAGGCCAAGGGTTTGTTTTGTTTTTTGGATGGTTGAGCATGATTGCTGCTAGAGGAGAAAAGTCCCAAAGGTAAAGAGGTTCAAAAGTGAGAAGTTGCAAGCAAAAAGAGTAAGTTTTGATCAAGAAGAAAGATGATGGCAGGTTTTCAGTCCATTGGGCTATGGAGTCATAAGAGGATTTAATTGAAACAATCAGGTTCAAGAGTGGTCTATGGGGCAAGTCATCTATGCCTAAGGATCTCTTTAAGGTTTGATTTATGGAATGGAATGATACATCAAGAAGGGGAAATAAACAGATGCAGAACAAAGAGCAGCCCAGGATCTGGTAAGTACTTTGAAACTAGCCAGCCTTTGACCAAGCACTTAAGAAAAACATGAAAGAAAACTAGGATCTGGTAAGTACTTTGAAACTAGCCAGCCTTTGATACACTTCCAATAGAAAACATATAAAAACTAAGGGAAACTTGAAGGCAACCTTTGGAGTAGAGACTAGCGGGCCGGGCTCACCACAAATCCTCTCCTAGCTCTTCTTTACTTGGCTACTTCCAAGACAATCACAAAGATAACACAGAATGGCCTAAGATCTGGTAAGTACTTTGAAACTATCCAGCTTTTAACACATTCTAAGGGAAACAATCAAACAGTTATGCAAACAAGACTAGGACCAGGGCTCACCATATCTTCCTCAGTTCATCTTCACACAACATATACTGAAAGTAACATTTAAAAATAATATTCAGCTAAAACAACAGGACGAGGGAACGCCAACATTCCTATGTTTAAACTGAATTAAATCATTTCCAAATAACACAGTTGAAAGAAAACATTTAAATAAATATTTCTCAGCCAGAGAAGGTTACTGGTATACAGTAGACCCTAACATTGTTTAAACTGTTCTTTACAGAAGAATATGAAACATAATGAAAACAGAAAATAAACGACAAGTTACAATGAGAATAACATCACCATCGACATAGACCAGGATCCCATAAATCAGCTTGTATTGATGCTCCAAACCAGTTATAACCTTCAAGTCCAGTGTTTTAATTCATCTTTCTTTCATAACCTAACTTATCTGTTACAAGCAGAGCTCCAAGATCCAGTGAATCACTATTTACAATCGGGGTTCTTCAGCTCAGTTACATTACAATGCTTCAGCGATTACATCAACAACCAACCCCTCACTCATCTTCTACTGAAGTATTTATAGAAGGATGAGGAGGTGAGATATGATAAAATATCTTAAATACAATTAATACAGATTTAATGTTTCTTGGCCCTTGGGGGGCTCAATGAAGAAACTATACAGGTGTTTCACTGTATTAATTGGTTTACACTTATGAATTAAGCTCGATGGGAGATTTTCTTGACCTTTGAGGCTCTGTGTGATGCTAGGGTTACTCTGTATACATTCTTTCATTAAATCCCTGGCGGAAGTAACTCTTCGGCTGCGTCGAGGCAAAACATCTGATCCTGCTCAATAACTTTTGTTCCTGATTGAATACTTTGAGGCACAGGTGGCGCTTTAGTCACTGGGAGGAATCAATTTGCCTCCTTTTGTGGCGGTGGAGGATTTTCCTGATAAAACACTTTAGGTTTTCCTTTAAACTGTGTTTTATATTGGGGATTAGGCTTTTGATAACTGTCTTAGCCGTAATCCCCGCTAATCTGTCCATCAATTCTCTGCTCTGATTCATCCTGGTCTCCGACACTAATAATCTTTGACTATGCATGTTTCATGGTTTTCTTTTTTTTGCTGTCATGCCGGGCTGCGCAGGGTTTATAAGGCATCAATGCCTGAGAAAACATTGATGAAACATGTAATTTAACCCTGCGCATGATTTCCCTGATGTATTTGAAGGCCGGAGCATCGTCATCCTCGGCTTACGGAATTTCTTCATTTAAGCGGAAAAACATTAAACCCTGCAAAAAAAAACAAATGTTACAAAATCCTGCGTTTATAGGTCAATCTGCATCGGAAGGTGTGTGGAGGAGCATGGTCTTTGGATGGCATCATCCGACGGTCAGGATTGATCGGGGGAGATTATAGAATAGGTGGAAGAGGATCAAATCTGCGCCGTTGATCGTGCATGATCGACGGTCGGGAGCGGGCAATGGAAAGTCAGAAGCGGGGAATCATTAACTGGGCAACGAAATCGGGCGACGCAATGTGGGCCGTCAATCTGCAGATCATATCAACAGCAGAGACGCGATTGCCGCAGTACGATGGCCTGGCTATCGCGGGCGCAGCTTGGGTGAGCGACGGTCATTGGATGGACGGGTTCAGATCTGACGGCGGTGGTTAATGGAGGGTGGTTTTGCAAACAGTACAGAGGACGCGTGTCAAACAACGTATGGAATCGCTGGCGATCGGGGAAAACCGCCTTCCGCTGAGGAGCGGTGCGATGAAAACCACGCGGGTTCGGGCAAACAGCGCACAGACGAGGGTCCACAGGAATGGCGCGCTCCGCACTGTCCGATCTGCAGAGCAGATCGACGGCGGAGATTTCTCCATTATTTGTACGGGTGGAAAACTTTGGAAATAAAATAAAACCCAAAAACATGAAATAACAAAGGTTTTCAATGTTTTGGGCGGAGAAATATTATTGGGAAGGATAAGCGCCCGTGAGGTTTAGCAATTGGTTCTGACGCTCGGTCGCATGGACAAAAAAGGGTTAGAGGCTTAGCCCGAGGGGGCTTAAGCCCAGAACATAGAAAATATGCGTTTCCCATGGTTTTTTAATGTTTTTTCAAAGGAGAGGAAAGTTTCGGTAAGGTTAAAAAAGGTGGTTTTTTAACCTTATAAAATGGATTTCGATGAGGGAAAATAGCAGAAATGTGAAAATGAGGGATTTTCATGGGGAATGGAGGGATAGAAAAAGAGGTTAGTTTGGAAGAAAAGGAAGGGAAAAAGGGGTTTGCAACAGCATTTTAATTTGGATTTTTGTAGGATTTCAGAGGTTTTTAGGATGTAAAACAGCAGTGTGGGATCTGGACAGAGGCATGAGGCCTTCAAGAGTCTTCAAGAGCCAACATTTTTTGATAGGGAAAAAATTGTTCCTTGAAGGCTCAAAAACAATTTTAGCCACCTTTGGTATAATCAAATTTTTACAGGTGGCTAACAGAACCTTTTGAAACTGAAGTGGAGGAATGCAATATAGGCAGTGAACACAAGCCTAAAATGATTAAATTATCCAAAACACTGCCAACTCACATTAAACTGAAATATATTGAGCTATTTAAAGAAATTTCTGATGTATTTGCATGGAGTTATAAAGATTTAAAATCATATGATAAAGATACAATTCAGCATAAGATACCCCTCAAAGAAAACCAGAAACCATATAGACAAAAATTTCACAAAATAAACTTTGTTCAATTACCTCCGGTTGAGAAATAAATTGTTGACACCTAATCCTAAGGGTTGGGTGAGGATATTTAATATTGTATATTAAATTATATTAGGAAATAAGGAAGGCCAAGAGTCATTGGGAGATGAATCCCAATAGCCTCACCTCCATGTATAAATACATGCATATTCTTCATCTAATACACATTCTGATTTGCGGAGTTACCTCCTGGTTTGACATGGTATCAGAGCCAGTCCCACTATTGGCATTCTTGCCTGTGGTGTAACTCCCTCATTTCTGCTAACATTCTTTTGCTCAGTCATTTTTATGTCTAGTTTTTGCTACTCCATTAGATTGCTGCCATTTTGAGTTTATATACTGCAATTCTGCATTTTTTTAAAATTATCTCTGCAATTTGCACAGTTCTGAATTTGTTTTGCAGTTTCTAAAGACTCTGCAATTCTGCAACTTCTGCAGTTCCTGCAATTCAACACCTACAAAATTTGTTTCTGCAATTCCTAATTTTTTTTTGGCCTCTCGGCCTCCCCTCTGAAATTTTCTACATGCTCCCCCATACCCCCTCGTTGTTCGCTCTCCAGGCCTCACGACCCTCCCCTCGCCCTCACTACATAACCACACAACTCATCAACTCCCCACTCGCTTTCTCTACATCAATCCCTGGCCCCTAAGCTACCCCCTCCCCCTCACATCTCCTCGACTCCCTACCCACCTACCCCAACCCTCGACTCCCTACCCGCAGACCCGCCTACCCCAACCCTCGACTCCCTACCCACAGACTCGCCTACCCCAACCCTCGATTCCCTACCCGCCTACCCTAGAATTATAGTCCCTGTTAGATACTCAGAGTGGGTGTATAATCTTATATCAGTTAGGAATAAAACAAGAGAGATAAGGCTTTGCATTGACTTTAGAAACTTAAACAAAGCCTCGTTGAAGGAAAACTATCTCTTGCCCAAAATGGATCATATCTTACAAAGGGTAGTTGGTTCTAGAAGAATTTCTTTGCTAGATGGCTTCTTAGGTTACAATCAAGTCTTGGTACATCCTGATGATCAGCTTAAAACAACCTTTACTACACCTTGGGGTACTTTCATGTATTTGAAAATGCCCTTTGGTTTAATGAATGTTGGTGCCACTTTTCAGAGAGCCATGGATATTTCATTCTCAGAAGAAATAGGTTACTTCATTGTGATTTACCTTGATTATATAACTGTCTATTCCAGAATAGATGAACACCACCTAATACACTTGAGAAAAGTCTTTGAGAAATGCAGAAAATATGGGTTATCCTTAAATCCAAAGAAAACATTGTTTGGTCTCCAAGAAGGTAAACTTCTTGGACATATCATATCGGAAGAAAGAATAAGGATAGACCCAAAAAGGATCGATGGTATATTGAAAATCAACCATCCTAGAAACATCAAAGAACTTCAATCTTTCATTGGGAAGATTAATTTCTTGAGAAGGTTCATACCCAATCTAGCTGAACTCCTTAGAAACATGACAAATATGCTTAAGAGAGAAGAAGGAGTTAAATGGACCTTAGAAGCAAAGAAATAATTTGAGCTGGTAAAACAAGCACTTACCAAAACACTAGTTCTTATAAGCCCTGATTTTACAAAGGATTTCTTCATTTTTTCATTTGCATCAAAACACACAGTAGTTGTTGTCCTATTGCAGAAAAACTTGAAAGGACAAGAGCATCCAATTTCATTTTTCAGTAAGGCATTAAGATATGCACCTCTAAAGTACAATATAATGGAAAAATAAGCCTTTGCCCTGGTCAAAGCCTTAAAAGACTTCAGAGTTTACATTTTACACTCACACATCATAGCATTTGTGCCTCATTTAGTAGTAAAAGACATATTGACCCAAGATCCAGATGGAAAAAGAGGAAAGTGAATTTCAATAATATTGGAATATGACTTAGAGATCAAGCCCACTAAGCTCATAAAGGGTCAAGTACTAGCAAAACTTATGGCTGAATCTAACTTTCAAGCTCTTGATATAAACATGCTTAATGCGTTAGATGAATAGGAGGAGTTAGAAAATCCACCTATTAAAGATCATTTTATAAATTCATCTTGGTATGCTGATGTTTTGTATGTGTTGCTCAATTTAAATGTCCCTCCTGGTTTGTCTAAAACAAAGGAAAGGTTTTTAAAGTTAAAATCTGTGAATTTTTGCATTTTAGATAAATATTTATACTAGAAAAACGCTAGTGGATTATTGCTTAAATGTTTTCCTGAGAATGATGCAGATAAGATCAAACACGAGTTTCATGAAGGAGAATGTGGAGGCCACCTCTATTGGAAGACTACTACTAACAAAATCCTTAGAGCTAGCTATTACTGGCCCACCCTCTTTCAAGATGTCCATAAAATGACTATTGCTTGTCATAAATGTCAAATATTTGAAGGCAAAAGAAAGTTGTTTCCCTTACCTCTGCGACCAATCACTGTTGAAGCTCCTTTTCAGCAGTGGGGTCTAGAATTCATTGGGGAAATTCATCCTCCTTCATCTGCCCAACATAAATGGATCGTCACAGCCACAAACTACTTTACCAAATGGATAGAAGCCATCCCCTCTAGGAATGCCACAGACTCAGTTATCATTTCATTCCTTGAAAATCATATACTATCTAGATTTGGCTGTCCTAGGAAGATTATTACTGATAATGCTGCTGCGTTTGGATCTAAAAAGATGCTGGAATTCTTTCACAAATATCAAATAACATTAGTTAATTCTACAGCTTATTACCCCCAAGGTAATGGGTTGGCAGAGTCCTCAAACAAAATTTTTGTGAACATAATAAAGAAGTTGCTGGTAGATAACAAGAAATCATGGCATAGTAAGCTAGTACATGCTTTATGGGCAGACAAGTTGACAGTTAAAAATTCAATTGGGATGTCTCCTTACCAACTAGTTTATGGAACAGATGTAATATTTCCAACTAGTCTAGGAGTGCCAGTCATGAAGCTGATCCAAGAAGTACAGTCTGAAGATGATGATATGACAAGAATAACCCAGACTATACATCTACAACAAACTAGAGAGGAGGTCTACATAAGAGCACAACATTTACAAGAAAACATCAAGAAGTTGTTTGATAAAAGAACAAAAGCAAGTGACTTTAACATTGGTGACAAGGTTTTGAAGTGGGATTCAAGAAGAGAAGATAAGGGAAAACATGGAAAGTTTGATAATTTATGGCAGGGCCCTTATCTTATTCAATCTGCTATTGGAAACAATGCATTTTTTTGCAAGAATTGGATGGAGCTGAACATTTTGGAGGTCCTATCAATGGCAGGATGCTAAAACATTATTTTTGTTAACCTATCCTACTTCAAAAAAATTTATTTTTTCCATTGTATATAACACTGCTTTTGAATTTGAAAAAAATAAAAATAAAAAAAAAATAGAAAAAGAGAATAGAGGGTAGATTAAAAGAAGAAAGGTACAACCCCATATCAAAAAAAGAGGAAAATTTGAAAGTGTGCAAGCTTAAATTCCACTACTTAAAAGAACACTACTATTTAGTCATATAGCCTAATCATGACTAGATAGATTTCAATTTACTGCTGATATGTTCATGAAGAAGATTTACCAAACAATTAAATCTTGGCTTATCAGTAGAATAGATTAGGATAGAAATAAATGGCTCTAATCAGACCAAAACTTGAGCCAAAGATAGAGGAAAATGATTCTAACATGCTCAAAATTTGAACCAAGATATAAAAAGAAAAAGGATGACTCTAAACAGATCAAAATCTGAGTTATAAGAAGAAAGAAGGATGTTCTTAATTTTCAGATCTTAAGCCTTCACAATTTTGTTTTAAATTTCTGTAAATTTCAGTCTATAGGTAACTTTTTTTTTTATGCCATAGTCTTACAGCAAATCAGACAGCTTAATCCTAGTTTGTCTATATTTAAATTTATATTTTAGAATATAGAGAAGAAAGATCTGTTAGACAACTTAATCCTGACAGATAGTAGTTAGGTAGAGAAGCTAATGAGTTCAACTGTTTAAGTTGAACTCATGGAAGTTATAAGGGTAGATTTAGATTAGTGTCCTGCTTTCAATAAAAGAATAAAATGTTGATGTCAAAAGGTTTGCAAATCCAAGTGCACCTTATGAAGAAAAAATGTTAGGAAGTAGGCTGTGTAGGTAGTTATTTGGGGAAAGAAATCTGTTTGTTAATATGAATACTGATCATCTTTTAAGAAACATGATCAAAAGAGAATGAGGTTGTCAAAATTCAAAGCACTGGTCTACTCTCCAGAGATTATCTCTGAGATTCTTGACACCTCCATGAAGCTTCCCTCCCAAAGTGGAGCCACTGTTAGCCATTAGTAAATTTTGTCACAGCAAATGATGGCTAAATATGTTCTTAAGCCTTCAAGAAGCAATATTCATGGAAAACTGCTAGTTCTTGAAGCCTTCTTGGTGTCTTTTATCTTAAAAATCATCTTCACTGCTGTTTCCAAAAAATATTTTTCAAAGAGAAACTTGCTGTTATAAAAGTGACTGTTTCTAAGCCACTTCTCCATCATTTCACCTTCATAAATCTTCTCCAAAGTGACTCCATTTTTCACTCATTATCAAAGTTACAAATCCCTCTGCAAAAACCCCCCATTTTCCTTTATTTACCCTTCATTTCCTAAAAACAAAACCCCTTTAAAACCTTATAAGACTCTTTATTATGGTTTAAAACCCTTTTTTCTGACTTATCGAAATGCCTAAAAAGGTCTAAAAACCTGCTTTTTAAGCCTATTTCCACACTAGTAACCATATCAAGCTTTAAGCCCTTGCGGGCTTAATTTTTTAGCCTTTTCCCCATGCAATCAAGCCCCTTAACCAAGCACTAAGCCCATAGGCTTATCAGACTTCACAACTTCCCATTTCCACATCCCAAACTCCTTTTCTTGTCCACCTCCGTCAATATAATCTAGACCGTAGATCCTCTAGATCTAACGGCTCGCGCTCACCTTTACCTTTCAACCCCGCCCTTAACCTCCCTGCAACACGACAAAGGAGATGACATCATGCCTCCCATCCCACCACTCTTCTAATTGATCAACTCTGTCATATCGCACTCATTCCACACCGTTGATTTGGCTCCCCCAGATCCAATGGCTGGCATTCATTTTCGCGCCCAACTCAAAAATCCTCCCCAACGTGCAACTCTGATGCGAAATGGGTGGTTTTGGAGGGATACGTGTCATCCTCCAACGCATATCGCGTCCGCCCAGCCCCAAACCACTTACCACTCTTATCCTGCGCGAAAACCATCTTCGGTTTTCCGCAAACCACCTTTGCAATTTTCGCGCCAAAATTCAAATTTAAGCCCTGGTTCTTCACCTCTCTACCATGGAACTCTTCTCCACATGTTCTCCTCCCTCTGCACTGCTCCTCCACCATCCCAATGCATCTGAAAGTAGTTAAATCAAAAGAAAGCAGGTTTATATAATTGTTTGATGTTTTATTGCAGGTTTAATGGTGGCCACCCCACGAATAGGCCCTCCCACAATAAATTCAAAGTTGCAGAGCCTAGGATGACGATCCTTAGGCCCAGTTTCATGCTGAAAAGGGACCCACGGTTAGATTCAACGGTTTGGCCAATGCGTCATGAACATTGGTTAATCCAATAAGACCCTCCAGTGTAGAAAGAGATACCTGCTAGCAAACAGTGAAGATCAAATGAAGAACAAAGATTAAAAAGATTAAAGGATAAAGGCTAAAGTCAAAAGCCAGAAGATCAAAAGACTTAATCAAGTAGATTATGGATAAAGCACAGTTTAAGATAAAGAATTAAAAGTCAAAATAGTCAGTAAAGGACAAAAAGCCCCAAATATGATTAAGAGAGGCCTAATAGCATATCAAAGGCCTAATTCAAGTTTAAAGTGACAAATCAAGATAGATCACCCAAAAGAATGCTTTGAATGACACATCAGTGGAGCAATTACTCCCTCCAAGGACCAAAAATGCCACCTACAAGTTTATTTTCCTCAAAAGCATACAATTTTAGTGCACAGTCAAAAATATTTTACATAGACAGCTCAGAAAGTAATTGTCAGCTACCCAAAGCCTCAAAAGTCAACAAAAGTGACTTAAGTAGATGAAAGTTAATGTAAAAATAAATTAACAGAGTTAAGACATTAGATATCTTCTCCATTAGGCCTCCCAAAGGTCGAGAAGCATTTACTCTGTATTAATTGAATAGTTAGACCTTCCTTTCACTCCACCTCCTCAATTTACCTATATATATCATATGAGGAGCCCAATATTGTTGTTGGTTGGATACTTATTGAATGTAAATAGTTGTTGAAGTTGTTGAAGCTCTGTTGGGTAAATGAAGAATATTAGGTATAGAAGAGAAGTTGGAGCTGTAAAGACCTATTGAACTTAAAGATTGTAACTGGTTTGAACATCAAATATACAAGCTGATTTATGGGATCCTGGTCTATGTCAATGGTGATGTTTTTCTTACTATAATTTTTGTTTTTCTTATGTTTTCATACTGTCCACTTTCTCTGATAAGGAACAACAAATTTAGATTAGGATTTACTGTAAAAGGTACCCTAATTCTCACTGATAAGTTTTATCTTTATGTTTTCTTCTAATTGTGCATTTGAGGATAAATCAATAGAGTATAACTAGTCAAGGAATGTTGGTGAACCCATGTCTTGCTGAGTAAAACTTGAGACATTGTTCTTGAATGATATTTTCACTGCATGCTAAGTAAAGTTAAACTAGGGAATTCTATGGTTAGCCCTGTCCTCTAGTGATTTCTCCAACAGTTGTTTTGAAAGCTTCCCTTGAAGAGTATGCCAAAAGTAGGATAGGTTCAAAGTCCTTACCTGATCTTAGGCTACCCTTTGTTTTCTTATATGTTTTCTTCTTTCTGAAGGTAATATGTTAGATTGCTGGATTGTTGTCTGAAAAGTGTGCTTTAGTAAAAGTTTGCCCAAAGAAGTCTATGGTTTGCCTTGTCCTTTGGCCTGCTTCAAACAGGTACTTTGAAAGGCTTTTATTGTTTAGTGAAGTTAATAGATTCTTAAATGGTTATTAGCTTTGCTTCTTTCGCAACACTTTTAACATTCCATATCACAAATCAATCTAAAGAGATCCTTTGATATAGATGACTTGCCCCACTAACCACTCTTGAAACTTGTTGTGCAATTAAATCTTTTTGTGACTCCATAACCCAATGGATTGATAATTTCTCTTACCTATCCTATCAGCTAAACCATTCTTTCAACTTACTCACACATTTACCCTTCAAAAGACTTCCTTTATTTTGATGATATCCTACCCAACCTAAACCAAAACAAGTTCCCTTGAGCTTCATAACTAGCCTAATATCATATCAAGAGCATATAAGAATATCATTCTAAAACAAATATAGAGAGATCCCTCTCTAAATCTAGGGAGGCTAGATCCTAGGATTCCATTTCACAACACTTTAATGTTCCATATCACAAATAAATCTAAGTAGATGCTTTGATATAGATGACTTGCCCCATGGACCACTCTTGAAACTTGTTGTGCAATTAAATCCTTTGTGACTCCATAGCCCAATGGATTGATATTGTCTCTTACCTATCCTATCAGCTGAAACATCCTTTCAACTTACTCACACCTTTACCCTTCAAAATAATTCCTTTATTTTGATGAGATCCTACCCAACCAAAAACAAACAAATCCCTTGTGCTTCATAACTAGCCTAATATCATAAACTAAGTATAAATAAATATCTTTTAAAAACACTTATGTAGAGAGATCCCTCTCTAAATCTAGGAAGGCTAGATCCTAGGATTCCAAAGTGGTTCTGACGTAGGCTCTAAAGCATTTGTTCTTTCCAATCTTGCAAACTACAGGAGCGCTAACAGGGAACATGGACCTTTTAGCCATCCATAATTTTGACATATTCAAAGATGGCTAAAATCAACATATGGCTAAAATTGAAAAGGAACATGGAACTGTTAGCCATCCATAATTTTGACATATTCAAAGATGGCTAAAATTGTGAATAGAGAGAGATGGGTATTGAGATGGAGGGATATGAGTATTGAGATGGAGGGAGCTAGCTAGGTTTTTCGTTTGCATCTCACAATAGGTCATTGCCATAGGGTTTTAATCTTCCTTTGATGCACATGGTATCCATAATGGTTGTGATCGACGTACATGTAAAGCGAATGGAATGGATCTGGTTGGTAGGTTGGTATTTTCTGATAGGGCTACATGCTTCTTGATCTTTAGTGTCGCAATAGTTGAGGCCAGACCGAAAGGTGATGTTTCAGAAGTGCTTTTCATTCATTTTTTAGGGCGCTACCCAGTTGTTGATCATCCTCTCATATAGAGGGATCTGGAGGTTCCTTCACCCATCCAATGTTTTTTGTGTCGATATGGTCGCTTCTATGTAGATCCATGTCACCATGGTTGTTTTTCAGTGGACTTGTGTTTTTTTTGGTAGATCTGATTAGGTGGCGTCTTTCCTTGGTATGTGCAATGTTGGATAGAGTTTGGGATTTGCGAACTTCATATGATATTATATGGAACCCCTCCCAATATTTGAAGCCATGGGGTATCTCCAAAAATATGAAGGAAATCGACTCTCATAACCCAAATATGGCATCAAGAGCATATTTTCAATTTTTTGTTAAAACCCTTATTGGGAAATCAGTAATCATAAGGGTTTGGGCTAGGGATCTTGTGAAATATCTTAAGAATAAGCTTTAATAAAAAAATTATATTCCAGTAAAGCTTCAAAATCTGATTTACGCAAGGAAATCAATGCAAGATGACACCATGTTGCTGGATTATGGCATTGAATGTGATTCATCCATCATCTTAAAATTGAGGTTACATGGAGGATGTCCTAGATCTGGTAACAATAAAGGTCTAGTCTCTTTCAAGGATGGAGTAAAAATGAATTAGGTGCCAACATACAATAATTCTTACAAAGGTCATTGATCTTTACTCTGATTTTCATTCTCGAGTAATTATATGTAGATTATTTTCTCCACCTAGACTAAAAATTGTGATATTCATTTATGTTCCAAGGGATTTTTTGTTGTAAAATTTGATATATCAAAATATTTGGATTATGCCTTAAAAGAGGGACCATGGTTTTGGGGTAGTGCGAGCCTTTTTATGACTCCATGGTTATCGGTTTTTAATTCTAATTCCATGGTGGTATCCAAAATGCTAGTTTGGGTAAGTTTACATAATGTCCCTTTGCATTTATGGCATAATGAATTTTTAGAAGGGATCAAATATGCTCTGGGGAAGTTTCTAAAGGTGGACTCAAAAAGAGTCACAAAAGGAATTATTAATTTTTCTAAGATATGCATAGAGCTATAACTTCGTAAAGGTTTACCCAATAATATCATCATGCTTCATAATAACATTCAGTGGTCCCAACCTTTAGACTTTGAAAATAATGCATTTAGATGTCATATTTATCTTCAAATAAGACACTTACAAAACATGTGTCCTCTGGTAAAGGAAGTGCCTAGAATAAAAAATACACAAGCCCAAAATCCAAAGGGTTGGAAATTATTTGATCAACATGTTTCCGAAGTAAAGGATGAAGAGAATACAATCAATAATATAAATATTGATGAATAAATTTCCAAAGAAGTTTTAGTGGAAGGGGGGGTTGAGCAGACAGGAACTATGGTTCCAAGTTAGACCAAAGTATTTGTAATATTCCTAATTAGCTTTCTACTTGTTAGAATATTAATTTTTTCTTTTGTCAATAAGATAGATGAATAAGAGGGTAGAGATACCCATAAATATATTTAGTAGGAACAAAACCACTTCTAGTGTGAATGTGGATGTATCAGTTGAATTAAGCAATATTAGGTGTGAATATGGGTTAAATCATGTGGATGGGGTCAAGGTTGACCAAATCAACAGCGTTGTCATGGAGGTAGTGGAGAGTTATTGGAGGACAACACAGTCATAATGGGAGAAAGTCTCCGTGAGAGTAGCATCTTTAATGAGTGGGAACAAGGGTGAGGAAGCTCACAATGAATATGAGGAAGGGGATGTCAGTCATAGAGGTAATTCTAAATATTTTTATGTTTGGTATTTATGACTTTCTACATGCTTCAGCTATTTAGTAGAGTCTGTTGTGATGTTTAGCACAAGGTTGTTTCCGAGCGTAAATCCCACCCTCATCCTCAGGGGACTTCGAGTGCCCACTCAGGAGAGGTTCGTTGAGCTTCATTTCCACCATTTGGAATCAGGCCAATCTTTAGCCATCTTCAGTAGAACATTATCCTTCAGGAACTGCGTTATTTTGCAAGGCAATTGCAGTGGAGGGTCAAGTACCCAAGTTTTTGAGCTTGTTCTCTAGTGAGGGGAGCAGCCCTTCATCCAGAGGATCAATAGGGAGGAGGATCATCCATTTTCACATCATATCAGCCACCTCCTAGAATTTATTCAGTTTCAGTGTGTAATTTATCCCTAGGGCTGCAACTTTCATATTGTGTATTTTCGGAAACCCCTTCTAGGTTGTCTTGGAATTGTGCTAGAAAGCCTAGATCTCTAATCCCAACATTTTCTAAGCACTATATCAGAAATTATATGTATTCTTAGTTTTCCCATATATTTATTCTCCATATGATTGTGTAATCATGGCCTTTCAACATTTTTTATAGCAGCAATATTTGATGTTTTATGTACTGGGTCATTTGAGGCTTGTTTGGGCATAGCTTGAGTGTCTTTTTCCTCAAGATCTTGTACTCATTTCCTGCTATGAAATCTAATAAAATGGCTCTATGATCTTCTCATGTTGATGTATTGATATCTTACTATGTTTTCCCATTTTATATTCTGTATTCATGTTTTTCCTAATTTGTAATATTACAGTGGTATTAGAGCATAATCTTGGCTCAGCCTGTGGGGCACTACATCTATAACATCTGGAGCAATGGATGAAAGAGATTTTCCAAAAATTCTTCTCGATACTATGCAATATATTTCCAAATAAATCAAGGATATGATGATAGAAAGACATAAGGAATCCCCTAGAGGATTTCGACATGGAGAGAGTTCCGACACCTCACATTATTGGTGTGAGCAACTAGCATTACAACCAGTTTCACAATGTTCCACCATGCTTACATTCCTAGAAATAGGAAATGAGGTAGGAGGATAACAAGAGGAGGAGACTCTTCGTGATAATTTCCTAGAATATGAATTTCAATCCCATAGGTTCAATTAGCACCTGAACTTCCAAGAGTTATGTTGGATCAAGCATAATAGAAGACCCGACAATCACAATAGAGGTGGAGGGTACATGCAGAACAATGATCTGCAATGTACTATGGGTATATTCTTTCTTCCCACTTTTGATGGGACACCCAAGTGCACAACTAAGGCTTAGGTAGAGAAATTAGATACATATTTTCAGCTAAAACGAGTTTTATATATGGAGGCCATTAAAATAGTAGTGTTGCACCTTGAAGGTGAAGCACATGAGTGGTGGTTTCATGGTCTATCTACTCTAGGGCATGCTAGTGTCACTGCTTATGTAGAATTTACATGGATTTTGGTGGAAATATTTGACCGTAGAGATCTAGAAGAAAATTTTGTTGAGCTAGCTAAGCTCAAGAAAATAGGAGATCCAGAGACTTATATCTCTGAATTTCTAAAACTTTCAGTTATGTTGCTCGATCTATCCACAGCTAGGAAAGTTTATATGTTCATTGATGGGATATCAGAGCCTCTGCATGGGTTGGTCAAGTCCACTAGACCAACTATGCTCCAAGATGACATTGAGAGGGCTAGGGACTTACCAGATGCCTTGCTAAGGGCAAGAGCTCCATTTCAGCAAAAGCCCACTTTTCAGTCAAAGGGGAAAGATGTGAGTGTTCTTCCTCCAAAGGAGAAACAGAACAAAGGACCTCTTAGTGATGATATATGAAGAGAATTGAGGAGTAGGAATCTTTGTTTCACATGCCAAGAACCATGTGCAGTAGGGCATCAGTGTGATGCAGGGAAGACACACTATATTAAGGTAATCTCTGACAGTGAAGAAGAGGAAGAAGAAGAACCAGAAGGAGACATTAGCTTTGTGGCACCAGGAGAGGATCCACCACCACCAGGAGGTGGAAATGGGGAATCTTCTCCAGTTGGAGGGGCCCTTTAATATTTGTGGGGAGTACCCAAGTATCTGACTTTGAGAGTCTGAGGTATAGTTCAGGGGCAGCAGGTATCAATATTGATAAATAGTGGGGCTACCCACAATTTTATTGATGATCAGCTAGTGCAGAGAAGAACAATACCCACTGATGCTTTTGAAGGATTCTCAATTTTGGTTCCAGGAGCTAGAACCATGCAATGTGTGAAGTATGTTCCAATATTGTCTGTAACCTTGGGGACATACACTTTGACATATCACTTTTTTGTGGTCGATATTCCTAACATCAATGTGATATTTGGTGTGCAGTGGTTGATTACACTGGGGAAGGTCACTACATATTGGGAGACCTTGCAAATGGAATGGATAGATATGAAGAGTGGTAAGCATCAAATGATCAGGGGCATGCACACCTATCCACCTCAGGAAGCCTTCGCACATAATATGGAGACTAATTTTCATAGAGGAAGCAAGGAAAAATAATTCCACTTAGATATATAGTCTATTCTATACCATGATGTTATATTATTTGGAGGCATTTCACCAGGAAGGGCCCCGGATCGGAAGTTGGTTAAAGAGTTCTCATAACAAGTGGCACCACTCACAGATCTGGATAAGAGGAGAGCCTTGGATGGGACCAACACAATGCAGAGGGCCTTTGATTGGCTCAAGGAGGAAATGAATATTTATTCGGTATCGATATTACCAACTTTCACCAAGATTTTTGCAATGAAAGGTGATTCTTCAAGAGTGGATGATGTCACAAGTATGGTGCAAGAGGGCTATTCCATAGCCTTTGAGCATCAGAAGATACTTCCACATCGAAAGGAGTCTTCCATATATGGTAAAGGTTTTTTAGCCTTCATACATACATTGGCTAAACTCAGGAAGTTTTTGGATGGGCAATAACTTCCGAGTGAAGATTGACCACCATAAACTTCAACTTTTATTGAGAAAAAATAACTGCAAGGGAGGCAACAAAAGTGCGATAGAATAATTCCGGCATGTGGCTCTGGCATTGAACATGTCAAATAGGGAAGTAATGAGGTGATAGGTGCCTTATCACAGAGGCCAGTAGCGCTGTCATTGATGAGTGTGGATCTTGATTGGGAGTCCCAGCTATTGGTGGAGTATTCCAAGAACCACTTCACATGTGAGGTAATTGATGGGAATGTGATTGATGAGAGGTATAGAGTGATGGATGGAGCCATCTATTACTAGGATCGGATCTTCTTGACTAGATAATCTAAGCTCAAGGAGAATGTTCTACATGCAACACATGATTCACTCATTTCCGACCACCAAGGTTTCATCAGGACATATCAGGCCATTAGGGAGATATTCTCATGGGAGGGTCTCAAGGAGGATGTGCTCTAGCATATCAGGGAGTGCATAGTTTTCTTGAATAATGAGGAGGAAAACAAACATCCTTCAAGGTTGTTACAGACACTTCCTTTTCCAGGAGGAAGATGGGAGAGCTCATCTATGGAATTCATCATCAGCTTGCTAACAGAACATAGTAAGGATTGCATATTTATAATCATTGGTCAACTAAAAAATCATTTACATTCCTTTACCATTTATTTACAACTCATTTCTCCATAAGAGGGAAAGCCTCTCCTTGGACTTCATGGTCTTCTTGGGACCACAGTCATTGATAGAGATAGCCACTTCCTAGATGACTTTGGGCATGTGTTGTTTTGTTTGGGGTGTACCCAGTTGACACCAAATATTAGTTAATACCCCTAGGTAGATGAGCAGATAAAGGAAATAAGAATGAAAAAGGTCTATCAAAAAATATTGATGGAATATGGAAAAAGGTAAGGTGAACTGGTGTAATGTTCCCTTTTCAGGATTTTCTGCAATATGGTCCAAAAGGACGTTGTATAAGGAAGATAATGTAAAAATAATATGAAAGGGGACTTGGATCCCTTTTTTTACCCTTCATACATTACACTTCCATAATATTAGCTTAAAGAAATAACCCTAGGTGGTTTATTCAGATCTCCCACACCTCGGTATCTCAGGAAAGTGCTCAAAGACTGAACTACAGTAATATATGAACATAATCATTAAACTCTGAAAATATGAACATGTCAATAAATGGGATATAATGCAGCCATCATTCTCATTAAGATATCAGCAACAATATAAAGAAATATCTTGAGGGACAAGCCACTCAAGCAATGGGAATCAATCTCCAATGATTAAAACAATAGAAACATGAGATACTACAACAGTGTAAAATGCCGGAGAGCAGTGACTGCGCAGTATATGTTAGATTAGCTGTTGATGTAGAGGAATATACATGAAATATGACTGAAATATACAAATAAATTGCCAATAATAGAAGAATGGGCTCCAATACAAGATTTCTAGCCAATCTAGGAGAGATTGCTAGAAATGCCAGAGAATGTACAATGTGACAATTAACTTGTCACTACAACTAAATAAAAATAGGAAATGAGGTTGTAGCAGATCTGATATGATGATTCCCTCCTCTGATAGTGAATCTAAGAAAAAGGCTTATCCCTTTACTCAGAAACAACTCCTCCTGATGAGCTCTAATGACCCTCCTAGCAACTGCCTGCAAAAATAACGTAGATCTAGCTGGAGACTACGTTATGAGGGAAGAAGGATGGTTGGCCTAATTCCAATGATATGAAAATAAGTTTTGGAGTCCTCCTCACTAATCCTCCAATATATAGACAAGCCCTCCACTGAAAAACAAGCCAAGGAACAACTCAAGAGATCCTCTGTTGCTGCACCCTGCAGCACAAAGTTATCCTACTCCAGGAATAACACTGTGACTGAAGGAGGTAGCTTTGGCCAAATGACAGAATGAGGAAATGCAGCTCTAGAACCTCTCCTTCCCTGAGGATGAGGTAGGGATTCCCGATCGAGAACACCCTAGTGCTATGCAGCACTGCACTCTTGCTAAATAGTGAGAGGAGCGTAGTCTCAACAGACCAAGAAAATAATAATCAAGCATGAATAACAAAGGCTCTCCTCCTCCTCATATATAGCAAGTGCTCCTCTACACCATGGGTCCCATCCACATGTGCCTTCCAACTCATGCAAGTGATCCTTATCTAAAACTACGCAGTCCATCAAGGAGATACATTGTATCAAGACAGTGCATGTGGACTTGGTCAAAATGACTAGATAAAACCTGATCCAATCCTATTAACACCATGTGGTGCTCAAATAAGTTACTTTATTCTTCCTCCTTTCAAACAAGGAGTGTTATTTCTCCATCTAAGGGGGCTAAGGTGTCTCCTTACCCATTTTATTCAACAAAATGGAAATATGAAAGTTATAATGTTCCATTTAGCTTGAAGCTAAAATTTGGGAAAATTACACCTGGACAGAAGTGAATGAACTTGAAAGGGATATAGAGAACATAGAAGACAACACTCATGATTACTGTAAAAAGAATTGCAAACACTTAGAGTTTTGGAAGAGGTGGCCAGAAAAGGTGGAAAAGATGAGTTGGGTTTCATGGTGGAAACTACGGAAGATTTTGAAGATGCTAATTGGTGTTTTAAATCCCAACGTTGTCAAAATGAACTTGTCATGCATCAAGGAGAAAAAGAAAAGTTAAATTCATGACTTCAGCAATCCTGCATGCAAAAATGTGTAAAAGGGTTAGTGAGAAAAGAAAAAGGAATTTTGACATTAGAAAATGGTTTTTCAAAGTTAAATTAAATCTACAAGTCTATAAAATCCCATTTTACATTTCATATGAATCATTGTTGCCTTTCAAAGCATTAGAAGTTTCATGGAGAGAAGAATTTGTGAGTTTGCTGAGCGAATTTGGGCAAATTGTCTTGGCGTTGTGCGCTTGGCTTGGCATTGCGCACCTAGGAGTTGGTGCTGTGTGCTTGGAAATTTTACTCCATACATTTTCTGAAGGTGTTGCGCACCTGGGAGCTGGTGTTGCGCACTTGGAGGAGTGTTGCGCTCTTGGCCGACAAGACCCTGTGAAGAAATATAAGGCACTGCGTGCTTAGCTTGGCATTGTGCCCTCAGCTGCTGGCGCTGCGCGCTTGGACATAAGCATTTTCTAAGTGATCCATCCATCCAAATCAAGTCAAATTTCTTCCAAACTATTACCAAGGTCCTCCAAACACTTTAAAGAGGTAAGTGCATACCATAAGCCCATCTTCAAGCTATTTTGGTCATCATTTAATCAATGGAAATCAAACCCTAATCAAACCCTAGATACAAAGCATATATCACTGTCTATATGCTTATTTCATCCTCCTTAAAGCAATATCAGTCATGAAAATGATAATTACATTTGTTTAGAGCTTTTTTATTCATCTAAGCTCATTTCCTACACCTATACCCATTCACTCATTCCCTTCATTTTGCAAAGCTGCCATTTCATTACCCTCCCTTCATATCATTTCACATCAGCCCTAGGGTTTCCAAAAACAGAGTTTGAAAATGCCAAAGGAATAAAACAGTGGCAATGGTATGGAGGCAAAAATGCCAAGGAAACATGATCACAAAGGAGGGAAGATAAATATATTTGAACCCCTCAATACAAGGGAACTCATGGCATCTCCTCTTACTGTTTCCTACTTCAAACATGTAGGCTGCTTTGAATTTTGTGAGAAGTTGCAACAAATCCAAAACCATCCGGAGCTAACAAGACTATTCATTATAAATTTGCATGACAAACAAGTTAATATTTCCGGGGTCACCTTTGAGACGTCCACTGATGCCATTGTTGCCGCTACAGGGATATCAAGTGTGGGAGAAAAGTGTTTCAAGCAAGAAAACCTAGACATGAGTTAATTTGAGCCATACCTTAAACCTAGGTATAAAGACCACCACAAGTTCATCTTCCGTTTTTCTCATCTTCTTGATAGATATGCACCCATGATGAGGATAATCATGAAGTATTTCACATGTGAGGGAAGTTTTTCCTGCCTCTACTCATACCACATCCGGCTTCTTATGCATTTCACCAGAGTTAGGATGCTGCACATACCATATTATCTTTTTGGAAGCATTGGAAAAATGGCCTACATTGTGCAAAAGAGAGACTATAATAAAAAAATACAAAACCTATTTCATCACTCACTCATCAATATGGTGGTTATGCACCATCTCCAGTAGAAGAACATTCCATGGGAGACCTTCATTGCCCATGATATTTTCACTAGTCCACATGGCCATCATCAGCAAGATATCCCTTCCTCATCTCATCCTCCCATTCCTACTTCTCCATCACATCCCACTACTCATGCATCACCATCCACTCACATCCAATCATGTCATGATGACCCTTCCACATCACCTTTCCACAACCCTTCACCCTCATATCATGATGAAAAAGCATCAAGTAGTGATGAGAACATTAAGACAAATGACACTAAAATGAGTGACATAGAGCCTTTTACTTTGGCATACCAGAGGGGCTATAGGCATGTGTTTGCTGAACTTGAGGTGCAAGGTGCCATGCCTTCTTCATAAGCAAAACAACTTGATAAGGGCAAGGAAATGGTTACAGAGCAGGTCATTGTTGAAGAGGAGGATGCACATGAAACTGAGCAAGAGTTTCAACTAATTGACCTTGAAGATGAGGATGAATAGAGGATCACAAAAATATTTCTCAAAATCAAGGATGCCAAGATTAGTGAGCTTCAAGCTAATCTTGGTAGGGAAAATAATTTAATTAACTATTTTGATTTATAAAACCAACAGTTAGAGACAAAGAAGGCCATCAGTGAGGTCAGAGCAGTCAGAGCTCAGAAAGAGGCTAGAAGAGCCAAGGATTTTCTAGATGAGACCTTGGGCACTTTTGATGATAGTGAGGATGAGGAAGAATAACTTCCTAGGAAGAGACCAAGGAAAATTGGGTTAAAGAACGCTTTAACCCGGGAAAGAGAGAAAGAAGCAGAATTGGCAGAGCAACTCACTCCAAGTGAGCTGCTTTCCATGTAAATTGATGGAGATAAGGAGTATTGGCTAGAGAGGGAAAAATTGCACCTAGAGGGTCAGCTAGAGAAGGCCAAGGGAGACACAGACATGCAGAGGAAGATGGAAAAAAATTATGCCATGAGAAACGGGATTGCAAGGGCCAAGCTCAAACGAGCCCTTGCAAAGATTCAAGCTTTAAATGAGGCAAAAGAGAAGGAAAAATTGAATATTCTTGTTGAGGTGTCTGTTGGCTCGAGGGTCATGACCCAGGTTCGGAGCTCAAGGTTTGCCAACAAACCCCTATACTACTGGCCCTTTCAGCAATGACCTACTTGCGCAGTTCAAACTCTCACCCGAAGTAGTATGGGTGGGTGCTGGAACCAGGTTTTCGCACCCTGATAAAGGATAGGTAAGGTAAGCAAAGCTGCATTTGGCCCTGTGATACCCATATTACCTTGTTATGTGCAGGGCCAAGTGGGTCTCTATTCACATCCATGTGCACTAGATCTATAATTATATGCTTTTACGATAGTATCACAACATTTCATAAACAAAACATAACAGATCTAGATACAGAAAACACACTTACATAGATCTTTGGAACTTAAATAAAGAAAATGCACAATGCAGTAATTAGCAACGATTCACACAAAGAGTACTCACAGATTCAGTTCTCTATCAACCTTTCTTATTCATCAATTCATCAATTCCTTCTTACAATTCCCTTCTCAACCTACACACACAACAGCAGGGTCCGCACACAGCTGGACTTTGATCTCCGAGCACACAACCAGCAGGAGTCCTTTCCCCAAAAACCCAAACAGATAACTTAAACCATAATTCGCATAAATAGCTCTTCATTTCTCTACTTTACAATACAAAATGTTCCTCTATTTATAATAATCTAGCCTACACTTTCCTATGGTCCGCAAATCGTGGTTTTTGGACCCCTGGTTTACCCTTTTACCCATTACAATGCTTTCGGGGCTTTGACCCACCCCAAAACCACTGCGCTAGAATAAATTTAATCAAAAGTATTCAAAATGGACCAGTTTTGCAGCTTGTAGGAGACCCTATTCCAATAGTACCCCAACCCAATCTTGTGACTCGTCCCTAATCACTGCGGTGGTGCGGCCTCGATCTGCGCACGCAAGGTATCAAGAGCATGGAAGAGTGGAGGGAGCACTTCCTAACTCTGGGTAGCAGCTCGCTATGCAATGTTGACAAGAATCATGGAGGCAAGGCCTTCTAGAGCTGCGGTAACCTATTCTAACATCCGGTGGAGGCTTGCAATGGCGGTATGAGCATCCTGGGAGATCTGGAGGGCGGTGTCGCCCCATGGTTTCAACTGTTTCCTGACGACATGCTTGGTGCGGCAAAGATTCGCAATCGTGTCCATGACGGCTAGATGCTGTGCAGAGACATTGGAAGGCAAGGGAGGTCTGACCTGATTGAAAGCAGCTTCCGCCTGCCGTAAGTCTTCCTGGATACGCTGAAGCATAGAATGGCACCGAATCATTGTCTAGAGCTGTGTAGCTGTTTTGACCAATTGCGTGCCTTGAGTAAGCTACTCATGAATAATATTTGTTGCTTCTGTGACCAATGCAACCCGCTGTGCCCGAACTTCCAGAGGTATTTCACACTGCTGCTGTGCAGCCCGGTCACAGTGGCGGACCTCTTGCAACATAGTAGTGTATAATCCTCGTAACGCCTCTTGGGATAGATGCGCCAAATCGATTTGTGGGTCCGTAGTTTTTGAGTTGTGATCTTTAATGATGACAGTACAAGGAAGCGAACAAATATGCCTTTCGCTAGTAGGTAATCTGGGACTGCGAAGAAGTCGCAACAGATTCCTATATCGCTTGGTTCCTTCCTTAAACAGGATGAGCTATGACTTGAATACGATAGCATGGGTGGTGAACCACAACAATTGCGAATCCTTCTTCGTAGTTCCATCCGAGGCCATCCAACTGGGTCCTACGATCGTTCCTGGGCTGTGAAGGTCAGGAACCCCCGTCGTGCAGCTGTCATGCTTCTCTACGTGAGGTGCAAAGTCAATTCCTCCTTTAGGGGGCTAGTGACCAATCATTTGATCAATCTTGGCATCCCCAAACCCTCTCAATATGATGTTTGCAGGTGTTGGATGGATAGGGACCGAAGCATTCAGCGGATTAGGGGTTGCCATAGCAACAAAAGGACAGGCGTCCCCGAACACATCAATGATTCCAATAAGCCAGTAGGAAGATAACAGAGGCATGGTGTAGAGACAATATGTAGCCTGTTGCGAAGCTATCCTGTTAACTGCACACTATCCGGAGCTTTCTAATGGCAGAGTAACCTGTACTTGAAACTTACCATTCGCTGTCCGAAGAAAACTTACCATAAATTGCCACATTGATGGCCAACCGCCCAGTGTGCGTAACGGTAAGGTTCCCTTCCTACCAAAATGCGGTGTTCTGACAGTCGTTAGTCATACCTGAGGGCTTTCCCATGGATCTCCATTCTTCAAATGATGCCTACGTGCTGTTTGTGTACCCCGAATTAAAGTTGACACCAGGTGTTCTGTAACACGGTTCAGGTACAATTACAGCAAGTTGACCACCATACTTCTTTACAGGCGCGCTTTTCCCTTGGTCAGGGAATCCGTGTGTGGTAGGGCTACGTCAAGCATCCTCGTGCCATCTTTTCCCTGAAATGTTCACAATTTTCCCCAATTGCGTGTGGGTCGGTGCAGCTTCGTAGTCGAACGCAAGCCTAGGCCATAGGTAACCAGGTGAGCTTTTTCGGGAAAGTTCCTATCGCACCATTGAGTTTCGCATGTCAGAAAGTATCTGCGTGGGTCTTCTGACCTTGGAATCTGTCGGTCAACTGGGGTTCCCAGGTGCAGGATCATCCTAATCTGACACTCCTCCCAAGTGTGGAATACTGGCCCTTGTGTATCCCACCAATGCACAGGTGCTCCACGCAGGGCTAGCAGCAGTGCCCCTAGCCTGCGGTCCTTGGGAATTTTGGCTTCAAAAAACTTCATAATAGTACCTATGTCATCACGATAGGGCAGGTCTCCTACCTTGGTAGAGATGCAGCGGAAATTCCTGGTGGTCCAAAGACATCGTAGCGCTGAAACCTCGTGCAACCGTCCTTGCCAGTTTTCCAATTCCTCATCAGAGTCGGAAAAACATTCACTGTCCTTTTCCCAGCAGAGTACTCCTTCGACCGTGGGGTTAACTCGATCTTCATCCTACGCAATCAATTTGTAAATGTGATCTATTTCCTCCTCCTCGTAGGCTGGCTCTGTATACCGTGCACCTTCTATTAGATCTAGTGGTACTATTACACACGTACCGTTGTTCTCAAACACCATGCTACGATTTTTGAGATTGATGACACCCCCCATGTCTATAGCCCAGTCTAGTCCTAGGAGTGCGGGGTAGGGATCCACATCTTCCACAATTTCTATTACTTCAAAGTCATCTAGGACCTTTACTCCTGTGATATCGACCATGACTTTTGGTAGCCTACCCAGAGGAATGATTTTTTGTTGATTTTCCATTTGCAGCTAGATGGTGGACCATTCTAATTTGGGATCTCCCATTCATTGCCATGTCTTCTTTGGTAATACGTTCGCATCCGATCCAAGATCTAAGATAACTTGATCCATCTCGTAGTCACCAATCTACGCAGTCAACTGCATTTCTCTTCCAGTGTGTCTTTTATAGCTGTATAGTTTGTGTACATCCTTTGTCCCGAGAATCAGATTGGGCCAAGCTGCATAGGTATTCATTAATGCTTGGAGGTTCTCTACAGCCTACGGGTTTCGTAGAAACTTCATACATGCTTGCAGGAAGGGCCCAGCCCCCCCCCATATCTTGAGGTGTGTCAGCAGCTACACGAGGGCTGCCAGTGGTTCCTGTTCTTTGAGGTTCACTCCTTCCTGAGAGGCAAGCCCCTCCTTTTGTCCTTGGGTGACCATCCCACTACGTTTCATGAATTTTACACTCGGATCTACATTCCTTAGCTCATTTTTAACTCTTTTCACATTCTGCGTAGGGGTGGGTTGTTTTTCCTGTATCTTGGATATTAAAATTGGGCAATCCTCCACCACATGGTCTAGCTACCTACAATACTTGCATGATGGCCTGATGGGATTTGGGCATTCTCTGGCGAAGTGTCCTAACTGTCCACATTTATAACAGATTAGCTGCCCACGTCCTCGTCTTGCACTTCCCCCCGACCTCCTCTACCTCTGGTTGGTGATCCTTCGAAGTGCACAAAACTTTTTGGCAACGCAGGGTCTGATTGTACCCTATACAAGTTCCCACGATCTATCATCAAGTCATAAGTACAATAGTTCTGCTCATCATGTCCCACCGACTAGCAGAATTTGCACCATTGTCACTTCAGTTTTGGGACATACGCACCTAGCCGAGGGCAATGGTTCATATCATGCAATCCTACTACACGACAGTCATCTCACCATAGTGAAAATTCGATCGAGCCTGGTCGTGATAGGATGGGTTCCCCACTTGCTCCTGGGCGTACTGGACTAGGTCCTCCCACCTGTATGTAATCTGCCAGTAGAGGGCACTGATCCTTCGTATGGCCAGATACCCGACATCATATGCACCATAGATCTGCGCAACCGTCCTTTCCTCGCTCCTTTTGTAGGTTATGTATTTCCATATGCATAGCCCCAAGCTATTCCTGAATTTTCTGTACCCCTACTAATGTATCTTCTCTGGGTGTAGCTTCTAATTTCATAGCGACTTCCACAACTTTCTCCTACAACTCAAAGGTTTGGTGACTCATTGGCATGCGCAGGTGAGGTAATAACATAGTGATGAACCATTCCATATGTTTTCTATTGTCATACTCGAATCTTCCTTCCTTGATTACTCTCTTCAATCATTGATCAGCCTCCCACACCGACTCAGATGCACCTTGTTTGAAGTCCTTTACTTCTGCTACTAGCTGAGAGTAAGATTTTGGCTTTTGAAACTATTGCTTCAGATCATTTTTGATATCTTGAATAGACGCACTCCCATTCTGGGCAATGTATCTCATATACCAGTCTAGTGCCCTATCCTTGAATGCCAGGGACAGCTACACCCTCTTCACCGTATCAGTTTCCACATTCTGCGCAGTCTAGATGGAGTCTGCAACAAACCAAAATAGGTCCATATCTTCATCCCCTACCCCCTTGTAGGTAGGTAGTCTTAGGTGCACAGCCATATCGCTATTCAGTGGGGTTGGTGGTATGGGTGAGTTCATACCTTTGTGCAGCCTGGGTGGTGGTGTAGCTGGGGAGATCCTATACAGCTAGTTATTGCAACAGATTATAGGTGGATCTCCCCCCGTCAAGGTTGGTTTGATAGTATTTACCATTGTGCGTCGCACTCCCGTCTAGATCCGAGGTCATTCAGTCAGTATGACTACATATAATGCTCTTTTCACACAGTAATATCTTAATCAGTAATGGTAATTTCCTCAGAAATTTTCCCCAAAACCCTTTAAAGAATCATTGTTCTGCCTCAGAGTAGAGAGAAACTGATCAATGGAAAATTCTATCACAAATCCTCCTAGCACACTGTCCACCCAGTGATCTACTAGGCGTGTGATAGTATTATCAGTCCTTTCTAGCTGCTGGATCAGCTCCGGGGTCCACTGAGTGATTCGTCCATCCTTCCAGCACTTTTGGAATTCTACAAGTTTGACCAGCCACTCTTGAAGCTCGATCACAAATTTCACAAAGAATATTTTGTAGCTCTCTATAAGAATGTACCTATTTTTCCACCATTTTGCTGTTAACTTCTCATTGCGATTTTCTTTTACCGCTAATTATTGGATTTTCCTTTCAAACCATTCTTTGATTTCCTTTCTTTTAGGCTTCTAGTACTCTCTTATCATTACCCGATCCCTTTCTCAAAATTCTCCAGGTCCCGCAACGGAGCCATTTGTTGGCTCAAGGGGTCCTGACCTAGGTTCGAAGCTCAAGGTTTTCCAACAAACCTCTATACTACTGGCCCTTTCGGCAATGACCTACTTGCACAGGTCAAATTCTCACCCGAAGTAGTATGGGTGGGTGCTAGAACTAGGTTTCCACACCCTGAGAAAGGATAGGTAAGGCAAGCAGAGCCGTGTTTGGCCCTGTGATACCCAGATTACCTTGTTCTGCGCAGGGCCAAGTGGGTCTCTATTTGCATCCACGTGCACTATATCTATAATTATATGTTTTTATGACAGTAGCACAACATTTCATAAACAGAACATAACATATCTAGATACAAAAAACACACTTACACAGATCTTCACAGCTTAAATACAGAAAACGTACAATGCAGTAATTACCAATGATTCACACAAAGAGTACTCACAGATTCAGTTCTCTTTCAACCTTTCTTATTCATCAATTCATCAATTCCTTCTTACAATTCCATTCCCAGCCTGCGCACATAGCAGCAGGGTCCGCACACAGCTAGAATTAGATCTCCGCGCACATAGCCAGCAGGTGTCCTTCCCCCAAAAACCCAAACAGATAACTTAAACCACAATTCGCATCAATAGCTCTTCATTTCTCTACTTTAAAATACAAATGTTCCTCTATTTATAATAATCTAGGCTACACTTTCCTATGGTCTGCAAACCATGGTTTTCAGACCCCTAGTTTACCCTTTTACCCATTACAATGCTTTCGGGGCTTTGACCCACCCCAAAACCCCTGCGCTAGACTAAATTTAATCAAAAGTATTCAAAATGGACCAGTTTCGCAGCTTGTAGGAGACCCTATTCCAACAGTGTCCCTCCAAGCCTCCCAATCATGATTAGCAAAGAAAGTTCCATTTTTGGCATTTGTTTGCAAATTTTGAAATTTTGACAGTTTAACTTGCAGAAATTGGGCCAAACGCGCAGTGCCATTGGCATTGCGATCTTTTTTGGGGTGCTCAAATGAAAAAACCTCAACATACTCATGTTCCTCATGCCAAGGAAATCATCCTCAGAACATTTCATACCATTTGGAGCAAAATTGGTTCCTCAAAAGGGCCAAAAACTACCAAAAAATCACCTTTCTACCCTCTTTTCAACACTTGCGCTGCACGTTTAGCAGTCTTGGGAGAAGTAATTTTGGACTAGGGAAATGGGAACCATTCTAGAAAGTAAAGGCATATCTAGAAAATAGATAGGACAAGCTTTCCAATGAGCTATCATGGAGCTCAATTGGACACCGGGAAGGCCTCCAAAAGTCAATTGCAAAATAGGTCATTTTTCCAGTCTTGGTGCTACGCATTTGCACTGGCACTGCCCCTTGTACCTTGGAGCTATGCCCTTGTTAGGAGTTAGTGAAAAATATATTTTGAAGCCTTAAAGTCAAATTTTTTCCAAAATCAACTCAAATAGTTATGTTAGAAGTTATTTTTTCCATAAATGAGTTTAGATATTTTTGCCTTGGGCCTTGCATGGTCTCAAAGATCAAAGTGACTTAACTATGTAATAAATGACTTCTAAAACCCTAGCTAGGATTTACTGCCTCATTTTACAGATAAATATTTCATGTACGCTTCAATTTTTTTTTTTGGTTGATTGTTGAGCTCAATATGATATAGATTTTGAGTTGTGAAGAAGTTGACTTTGGATTTTTGTGACTGCTTTGGACTAAACATCAATGGAGTAAGCATATTCATAGGATTCATGAACCTTGTTTAAATGGTGATGTTGTTCTGATTTTACACTTGTCTTCTTATGTTTTCCATATTGTTCATCTTTCCCTTATGACAGAGTAGAAAATTTAGATTAAGATATGTTGTTGAGAGGCACCTTAATTCTGTCTACTTTCTATTGTTTAGATGTTTTCCTCTACCCGGTATGATTGGAGAATTCTTAGTTTCTCTCTGGTTCCACTTAGCTTGTTGACTTAAAAATGATTTAATGGATTTGAGCCAAAGAAGTTTACGGTATGCCCTGTCCTTTGGTGTAGCTTGAAACATTGTTTTTAAGGCCTTTTATTTGAAGTTTACTAATTAGGGTTTGGCTAAAGAAGTTTATGGTTTGCCCTATCCTTTGGTCTATCTTGAAAATTCACTTTGAAGGTCTTTCATAAGTCTGATTAAAGAATTTATGAGTTCCCTACTCTTTGATCATCACTTGTTTGTTATCTTAAATGTTTTATTTTTCGAAGGTAAATATCTAGAGAAATTAGGAGTTCCCTGCTCTCTAGGGTTTGCTGGATTGTTGTTTTAAAGTTTACTTGGTAAAGCTAGGTCAAAGAAGTTTATGGTGCACCCTATCCTTTGATTCTTTCTTAAAAATAGTAATCTTAAAGACCCTTCTTGTTATAGTATATGTTAAAGGATTCTTAATTACCCCTTAAACCTACTAAATTCACAACTTAATGTTCATTTCACACCCACATAAGCTATTAAGATCCATTTGGCTTTGTTAACTTGCCCTATGAAACACCCTTGATTCATTGTTGTACTTTTCAAGCCTTTCACAGACCCCATAGCCCAATGGTTTGAGTTTCTCTTACCCTATCTGTTCTTCTTGACAAACAGGCCAACCAAACAAAACAAAAAAAACAAACCCTATAATTTTAACTAGCCTAAAATCAACATCCTAAATCTATCAAGTCATATCTTTTATACAAATATAGAGAGAGCCCTCTCTGAGTCTAGGAAGGCTAGGTCCTAGGACTCAAAAGTTGGTTTGATGTTACCCTTGTCTATTTGGTCTTGCCAGTCTGTCAAATTACAGGGACCTAATATAATGGCAACTCCACTAGGGACACTCATTAAGAACAATAGTGTTATATAAATAACTCAAAAAACCCAAAAATATCTCTAGATTGGTATCCAATTTTTGATGGTGGACAACAAAAAAATCCTCAAAACAGTTAGCATCATCCACCTGGTGACTCCACTAGTTTTCAGTAGGCCTGCTGACTCCACTAGTCCTCACCGACTCCTCTGGGAATGTATTAATCAATCCTAATAGTATAAAACCCAACCATATACTGTGTGAATTCACTAATCTTTCAGATAGGTATGTTTTTCAAAACCCTTACAAACTTTCAACCTCTCTGTGTTGTGGGTTTGAAATCTAGCTTCATAAAGAATCGACACCAGATCTCACCTTAACCCAAACCCTCCTACTATAGTTTATTACCCAAAAATAATCTTAAGAAAAATCTCTAGGACTGAAGATTCAACTATTGTTAGACCAATTCACAAAGCAAGTTCTTTTCTTGAAAATCTTACATCCTTGCAAGATACCCAATTTGACTTACACCATAGAAGAAACCTATTCAGATCTAAGTCTCAAAGTTGGATAGACTAGACAAACCTTGAGCCTGCAAGCTTACAGTAGAGTCCTAGTAGAGAAGCCTCTCCTTCCACTCCCCCTGATTTTCATCTTCTCCAACACATTGACTCCTTTCATTCCAAATCTGCTCAATATCAGCTAGTTGGTCCAAGTACATCTGCTACCCCCACTCATACATCCACTATGCAAACCACTCCATTTCATCCTCCACATCCCTTCATAAACCGTCCTCTTATAAATCCTCCTTTGGTTCCATTACCTCCTATCATGGTAGCATGGTATGCCCCTCTGGTACTACTACAACCTTTACTGCCTATTCCATAGGACTATCAATCTAAAATCCCTCACTTTAATGGAACTGATTATACAACTACCCAACAACATGTAGACAAGATGAATGATGATTTTGACTACCAAGAAATAGAAGAGGAGACCATAAAAATGAGAATGTTTGCCTAAATTTTAGGAGGAGAAGCAAAGAAATGGTTCAAGGACTTAACTTCTAATAGAATTCATGATCTCCCTTCCCTTTATCAAACATTCATAAACAAGTGGGAGACTAAGAAAAATCCTCTTCAAATCCTATCATAATATGACAACCTTAAAAGAAATATTGGAGAGAGTGTCCAAGACTACTGCACTAGGTTCAATAATGTATATAATGCACTCCCTCCCCACATGAAACCCCCACAAGGCCTAGCCCTATTAAAGTTTCTAGATGGCTTTGCTCTGGAAATGGCTTACCAATTAAGAGAAAGAGATCCCCTTACCCTTGAAGACATGCAAATGGGAGCAGTAAGTGTAGAAGGAAATCTAATTGCTAAAAGGGCTAGAATGATAAAAGAGAAGAGGGTTACATACAAAGAGGAATCTATGGCCTCCACATCTGATGCTAAAATTGACAGCCTAGTTGGGACAATGGAAAGGATGATGGAGAGAATCAACTTAAATTAAAGAGCACCTCCTAGGTAAAACCAAACAAATCCTCAAAACAAAAACAAAAACCAAAACTTCAGAAGAGATCCTCCTCAAATAAGACAAAGAGAAAATGATCAGCAAATCAGACCTCCTTTCCAAGAAAACTATGTAGATGAAGAGGAAAGAGAGACTGAGGAGCTAGAAGAAAACCATGTAAATCTAATAGGCTCTGATAGTGATGATGTTGTTTTTCTCACAGAAGAAGAACAAGGTCTATTTTCCTCAAACCAAACTGAAAGAACATATGAGGATTCTAAAGAATACAAATTAGGGTTTAAAAATGCTATCATGGAGGTTCATAGGAAATATGACTTTAGAAGTAGGAAAACACAAGACATCCCTAAGAGGAACAAACTAGAAAATTTTGCTAGGAAGACCCCTCAAAACACTCCTAAAAATACTGCAGGAAACACCAACACCATGGCTAAGAATCTTGATCAAAGCAAAAAAAAAATCAGCCAACATGATGGTGACCAAAGCTTCCCTAATACATCAACTAGTGGCCCTGAAAAAACTGCTTTAACTGAAATACCAAATAAAACTCAGCAAGCTAAAGTTGTTGAAAAGACCATGTATGATAAAACTTATCTAACTCTTCCAAGAACACAAACACCATTTAGTATTGAGGGTGAAATTTCCAAGATAAAAATAGCCATACCCCTTACTAAAATAGTGACTCAAGATGTATATAGGTCTCAAGTTTTGAAGGCTTTAAACATAGGAAATGACACCGATACTCTAAATTTGACTGATGACAAGGCAGAATTATTGTTTGGACCAAAAGTAGAGGGAAAGTTTCAAGAGGGAGTTGTGCCTCCATTCTATGTTAGTTTGAACATCCATGACAAAATCCTACACAATGCCTTGTTAGAATCTGGTGCCTCACATAACCTCATGCCAAAGGTAGTGATGGAAAGATTATGCCTCAAAATAACCAAACCATACAAAGACTTGTACTCTTTTGATTCAAGTAGAGTTAAATGTCTAGGCCTAATCAAAGGTCTATGTGTCAATCTGGCACAAATACCAGCCAAGAGCCTAGTCATGGATATTGTAATGGCTGACATTCCCCCAAAATATGGCATTCTCTTATCTAGATCATGGGGAGCCAAACTCCAAGGAACCCTCCAAATGGACATGGCATATGCTACCATTCCAGTATTTAACCAAACAAGAAGAATATACAGAGATTCTCACATGAAATACATGGTGAGCAGCCAAGAGAAGCTAAACAACACTCCACTCTATTCTATCCATTCATATCTTGATTCATTTATTTTATACAATGAAGATGACATTAGTGAACAAGTAGCTAAAAAAGAGGAATAGAAAGACCTGTCAGAACAGGAAAACCAAACACAAAATGAAGAACATGACAGACAAAACCCTAGCAGCCATGCACAACAACATAATGGTGAATATGAACTTGAAACAATTTGGAACATGAGATTTGATGGCTCTTGTGGAAAAGTTGGTTCATGAGAAGATGTTTGGATATGTAAAACTAATAAAGGTCACTCTTACAAACTATATTTTCAATGTACAAACAATATTGCATAGTATGAAGCTCTTCTCCTAGGGTTACAATTGTTGAAAAGTATAGGAGCCAAGAAGATTTATGTTCAAGGAGATTCCAAGTTGATTATTAGGCAAATTAAAGGAGAATATTCAGCCAAAAATCCTAGGCCAAGAGAATATATAAATGCTGCCTTAGACCTCCTAAAAACATTTGAAAAATATAAACTTACCTCTGTCCCAAGAACTCAAAACAGCCTTGCAAATGAAGTAGCCTTTGTTGTCAACGCTTGCCAACTACCTCATGCCAATGAAAAATACACAGTAAAGGTCAAAAGCAAACCAACAGTCCCTGATAACATAGATTATTGGCAATTTTTTGAAGGTGAAAAACAAATTGAAGGCTTCTTGCAATCCAAAAACGAATTTGAGATGCCAAAACCAAACTCAGATCATGAAGAGGACTGCTCTACTGAAGAACAAACACACAAAACTGAGTGACCTTATGTTGCTGATGTAAATTTGCTAGAAAACCCTCATGAGGCAGAATTGTGTGAAGATTTAGACAAAAGGGACCTTGAGGTATTTCAATGCAAATACAACCTATTTCTAAGAGGACTTGCCCCCTTACAAGAACTATTTGATTTCAATGATGTTGCTAGGAAGCCTAAAATGGAATCCACCGAAACAGATGTAGAAGAATGCAACATAGGCAGTGAAGAAGAGCCTAAGATGATAAAGTTGTCCAAAACACTACCATCTCTTATAAAATAGAAATAAATTGAGCTTTTCAATGATTTTAAGGATGTGTTTGCATGGGGCTATGAGGACGTGAAATCCTATGATACAAACATCATTCAACACAAGATTCCTCTCAAGGAGAACCAGAAACCATTCAAGTAGAAATTGCGTAGGATAAACCCTGTCCTAATACCTCTAGTTGAGAAAGAAATTAAAAAGATGTATGATGCTAGAATAATAGTCCCACTCAGGTACTCGGAATGGGTCTCAAACCTTGTATTAGTGAGGAAGAAAACAGGCGAAATTAGGTTATGCATAGACTTCAGAAATTTAAACAAAGCCTCCATGAAAGACAACTACCCTTTACCTAAGATGGATCATATACTGCAAAGGGTGGTAGGTTCCAAAAGAATATATTTTCTCGATGGTTTTTCAGGATATAATCAGGTACTGGTACATCCAGATGATCAGCAAAAAACAACCTTCACTACACCTTGGGGCACCTTCATGTATGTCAAAATGCCTTTTGGGTTAATGAATGTCGGGGCCACTTTTCAAAGAGCCATGGACATTGATTTTTTCCGAAGAGATAGGTTAATTAATTTTGATATACCTTAATGACATCATTGTTTACTCAAAAACCAATGAAGAACACTTAGATCACTTAATAAGAGTCTTTGAAAAGTGTAGAAAGTATGGTTTATCTTTGAATCCTAAGAAAACTTTGTTTGGTCTTCAAGAAGGGAAAATTTTAGGCCATATCATATCTGAAGAAGGGATTAAGATAGACCCAAAGAGTATTTAGGGAATATTGCAGATCAATCACCCAAGAAACATCAAAGAGATGCAATCCTTCATTGGAAGATCAACTTCTTAAGAAGGTTCATATCAAACCTTGCAGAAATCCTAAGAAACATAAAAAACATGCTGAAAAGACAAATAGGAGTCAAATGAACCATAGAAGCAAAGAAATCCTTTGAACTAGTGAAAAAATCACTTACCCAAACACCAGTTCTAATCAGCCCTAACTTTACCAAGGACTTTTTCATCTTCGCATTTGCATCAGAACACACAATTTTTGTAGTATTGCTACAAAAGAACATAATGGGACAAGAACAGCCCATAGATTTCTTTAGCAAAGCACTAAGAGATGTACCTCTGAAATACAACATTATGGAAAAACAAGCTTTTGTCTTAATCAAATCCTTAAAATATTTCAGAGTTTACATCTTGCATTCACATGTCATTGATTTTGTTCCTCATGCAGTTGTTAAGGACATAATAACTCCGGATCCTTATGGTAAAAGAGGTAAGTGGATTGTATTCATCTTAGAGTATGATCTAGAAATCAATCCCACCAAGCTAATTAAAGGGCAAGGACTAGCCAAACTGATGGCTGAAGCAAACTTTCAAGCATTGGACATAAACACGATACATTCCTTGGATGAAAAAGAGGAATTGGAGATTCCACCCATTGAAGAAGAATTTCTAAATTCACTCTGGTATGATGATATAGTACATGTGATTTGTAATCTAAATTCTCCTCCTAGTTTGTCTAAAACAAAGGCCAGATTATTCAAACTAAAAGCTGTAAATTTTTGCATTCTAGATAAAGCTTTATATTAGAAAAATTATGTTGGTATATTGCTTAAAAGTTTACTTGAAGAGATGCACACAGAATCATGCATGAGTTTCATGAAGGAGAGTGTGGAGGTCATCTATATTGGAAAACCATTGCCAACAAAATCCTTAGAGCTGGTTTCTATTGGCCCACTCTTTTCCCTGATATCCACAAGATAGTAATGACTTGCCATAAATTCCAATCCTTGAGGGAAAGAGAAAACTACCGACTTTTCCTTTACAACCCATCCATGTTGAAACTCATTTTCAACAATGGGGTTTGGATTTCATTGGAGAAATCCACCCTTCCTCTTCTTCCCAACACAAATGGATCCTCAATGCAACTGAATATTTTACCAAATGGATAGAAGCCATCCCTTCAAGGACTGCCACTGACTCAGTAATCATCAAATTCATTGAAAATCACATCTTTTCCAGATTTGGTTGTCCTAGAAATATTATTACTGACAATATTGCTACTTTTAAATCCAAGATAATGGTGGACTTTTTCCACAGTATCCCATTACATTAGGACATTCTACAGTTTATTACCCCCAAGGTAATGGGTTGGCTGAGTCTTCTAACAGAAGTTTGGTAAACATGATCAAAAAATTGTTGGAAGAGAACAATAAGTCATGGCACAACAAATTAGTGCATGCACTATGGTTAGACAGATTAAAAAATAATAAGTCAATTAACATGTCTCCCTATTAGCTAGTGTATGGTATAGATTTAGTTTTTCCAACATCCTTGGGAGTCCCAGTGATGAAACTTGTTCAAGGGGTACAATCAGAGGAAAATGATATACAAAGGAGGCTGAACCAAACCATTCAATTGTAGCAATCAAGGGAAGAAGTATAAAACAGAACACAAGAAATGCAAGAGAGCATCAAGAAGCTTTTGACAAGAGGACTAAGGCTAATGATTTCCAGATTGGAGACAAAGTGATGAAGTGGGATTCAAGAAAAGAGGACAAAGGCAAGCATGGAAAATTTTAAAATCTGTGGAAAGGTCCATACATCATCCATCTAGCAAGAGGTAACAATGCATTCTTTCTACAAGAAATGGATGGAACAGAGTTATTTGGAGGTCCTGTCAATGGCAGGATGCTCAAGCACTATTTTTGTTAAAGTTCTTACTTTAAATCTTCATTCATTGTACATAACATTTCTTGAGTAAAAGATCGGAAAAATGAAACACAAAAGAAACAAAGAAAAGAAGAAAAAGAGTGCAGATATAAAAGAAGAGGTAAAGCCCCATACCAAAAAAGAATATTTCTGAAAGTGTGCAAGTCGAAATGCCACTACTTTTGAGAAATAAAAGTCTTATTTAGTCATAGAGCCTAACCATGATTGAACATGTTTTAAATTTCTGCTGATAAGTTAGAAAATGAAGATTATCCAAATAGATTAAACTTGGATTATCAGTAGATTAGGTTAGGAAGAGATATTGGTTCCCAAAGCTCAAATCTGAACCAAAGAGAAAAGAGAGGGATGAGTGACAAGTTTTGAATTATAGCCCTCAAGTTTCTAGTTTTACTTGTGCAAAAATAAAATCTGTGTGCAACTGTCGAAAATTCCACAGCTCATGACAAATCAAACTGCCTAACCTTGATTTTGTCATGTTTTAAATTTTATGTTAATTGATTAAATAATGAAAATCTGTCAAACTGCTTAATCTTGACAGATAAGTAGAGTAGGTAGAGAATAAAAGATCTCATCAGTCTAATCTAAGCCTTTGGATGATATAAGGGTAGAAGTAAATAGTTTTTATGCTTTCAAAAGAAATGATGATGTTTAGGGTTTTCCAATCCAAATGCACCCAAATGAAGAGAAAATGTTAGGAAAAGTATGATGGGTAGGTAGAGTTGATATTGAAGAAATCATGCTTTTTCATATTTTAAGATCACATCTTCAAGGAACATCAGCAAGATCAGCATTGCAAAATGAAGGAAATCAGCTAACATGTGAGGCATCTCATCTGCAAAATCAGAGATCTGAGGTTCTTGACACCTCGTAAAGGAGTTTCCCTCCCCAAGTGGAGCCACTGTTAGTCATCGGTATTTTTCACTATCTTTAGATGACTATAGAATGGTTATAGCTTTCTAAAAACAATATTCCTTGAATATATTGAGTTTCAAAAATCTCACTACCTTCGTTATTCTTATTAAACATATTTTCACTATTCTTTAGTTGGTCTTCTCGAAGTCACCCTGTTGCTATTAAGAGACTCATTATGGGCTTATTCTTCTCATTTTCATCTTTCTTTCCTACCTGAGACTTCATTTCCCTATTTCCCCCTATCCATAAACTCCACTGTTGGGTGCTAATAGGTGTCTTTAAAAACTCTTAATTGCCTCACATTAATTATCAACCAGGGTAAGTCCTTTTATCTCAAGCGTGTACAAAATATGTGCAAGATATTCATACAAAGAGTAATGCTAAAGCCAATCATTTAATATTGATGCAATCATAAATCTTGAAGCTTTAAAGAAAGTGATTCATCTAAGCATTATAACCCAAAACTGTGATTCATTCTTAATTCAACTAATTCAAATGATAATCAACCAACAGCACTGAAGCATTAACAGAGATCTTTTAGCTGGATTTGAACTATTTAACATAAGGAAAGTATTTGAAATCACTGTTTACACTTTAAATAATCAAAACCAATTATTTTAACTAGAAACTAATTCCTTAAGGAAATAAATTGGAAATGCGTATTCAATGGAAATAAATACCAGAAATCTGAATTATCAAAAGTACTTCAACTGCAAAGTAGAAAAGTAGAATACACTTGCAATAAATGTAAAAGTATAACACAAGGAACAGAAGTGAGATCCACTAGAGATCGGGCCCTTAGCCACCAGCGAAAACTACTTAATTACTCCAGAATATTTGAATGAATAGCAACGCGAATTATATATTAATCATCGCAGTCAATTGACATCACAATACAATCTTTTTGTTCAGAACTATGTTCTGTGTATTACAATTACAAATTATGCAAAAGTGAAAGATAAATCATATTTGAGAAATAGCTCTCCCTATCCCTTTATAGCTAAAAGGAAAAATAAATGTGATCCCTTAGGATTAGGGAATCCTGAGGGATCCATGACAAAATGCTATCCTCAGACAGTTCATTCATTCTTGTGCTGATCCTTACTGATTTATCTTCGATTCAACCGCATTTAACATATCTTCTTTCCTTTGATTAAGTCCTGTTGTTCCTTCTATTATTTTCAGCATAAAAAGAAATGGGAATTAGTTTGGACGGTTAAATCATATCAGGATCATTTTTCATTCATTCTTCATCAAAATCCTTTCATTATATTATTATATCATGGCATAAGATGGATAAGGAAGAGGAAAAAGGACATTAATCAAGAGTAAATACATACCTATTGCAAGGCTCAACATACTCCCTTGCTTACCTTTTTTCATGACCCCATGAAAAAAGGTTTAATTCTTATACAAAGAAGTTAAGGAGTAGGCTGGAGAAGATCTGTCTATAATAGGCCTGAGACCATGATGTCATGCCAGGTTTGCAAAGGCTATCGCTTCTTGTCCTTCAGGTAACTCATATTCAAGATGATACCCTTCAGGAGGATACCAAATAATGGGGCTTCTAAAGCAACATCCCACCCAATAGGGTACTTCTTTTAAGAGAAGATTGTTGTATGGGACTAACCGTCTCGCAGCAGCTTTTAAATTTCCATAATTAAATGGTTCTCTTTCCTTAAAAATGTTGCTTGAAAGCATCCATCTCATTTTGGATGCAACCAGGCATCTTTCCTGAATGAAGACGAAATATGTTGTTCCTTCCTGCACAATTTCCTTATGTATGGACCCTAAAATTTTAAACACACCTTCTTGTGTCATCAGTCTTTTATGATTAGTAAAAAATTGCAGAGGGTGAGTAGGTTCACTTCTTACCAAAAGATCTAAGTTGTGTTGCTATCTTTGGAATGAATTTTAAGCCTTCAACCACTTGATTTGGTTGACTGCAAAAGAGATAAAAGCCTGAAATTGAATATCTCCAATAAAAGGGCTAGGATTCACATCCACTTCTTTATCTAATATAAAATTATGCAAATAAAGTTCACAAAGAAGCCTTTGGACCTTTACTCCATGTGTCTTACAACAATTTATAAAATCCTCCATTGTCTTCAACTCAACTGGCTTGCCAACTCTAACAACTTTGGTTTTTAACAATAAATATCATTCCAATAAGAACAAGGCATAGTTCATAGCAGGAGATCGACAGGTCAAGATATCTGAATATAATGAACAAATGGTGTCCAAGTGATCCCTGACGCTATTCAGCTTAGTTTTCATCCTCTTTAGTTTTTCTTCTTGCTGTCTAGCCCTATCAAAAGCCTCGTTCTCTGCTAAGTCTAATTCCATCAATTGTTTTTTTAACTTCTGGTATTGTTGCAGGGAGACTGTTTGTTGTTGATGTTTCTCTAAAGCAAGTTGGGCTTGCGTCAGTTCTTCCCGAAGTTTTAAAATAATAGGGTTATTCCTTGACAAGATGTCCTTGGATTTCTCTTCTTTCTGAGTGCCAATGTTGCGAGAGAATACCACTTCAGTTTTTATTTCCTTATTGTGGGAGGACCAACCCTCTATTTGAACAGCTGCATTTACCAATTTTTCATACAAATTAACTTGGGTGGCTATTGGTCGAGTGGGAGCGAGTTCGGTTTGAATTTCTATTGATTTATTCTTGCATATTCTTGTTTGTGTAGCTAAAGAGGTTACCTCAGGAGAGGTGTTCTGAGTTTTACATTTTTTAACTTCTCGTTGTAGCCTTCTGATTGTCTTTTGGAGCTTCCAATATTTTTGTCGCACTTCTTAATTTTTGCTCCGACTACTTGGCTCCTTTGAGGAGCGTCCACTCCACTAACAAGTTTATCAATGGTTTCTAGAGCTGCTTCTTGGTCATCAGGGTTGTGTTCCAAAAGAACCGTATTGCCTGACTGATTGTCTGAATGGTGACTAACTTCTATGTCTGCAGACTTCTGCTGGTCCTCATGGCTGTATTCCAATAGAATCGTGTCACTGGACTGGTTTTCAGATTCCTGAACAATTTCTGTATCCGCAGCCTCTGGAGATGGCAGTGTTTCTATATGCCTAGAATTCTTTGGGAATTATGTTTCCATTCTGCTAAGATCAAGTAGTCCTCCAGGTTTCATATATACATTAAGATTTTCCAGGACCTCGGCCATCCCTATCTCAAAAACTTCCAAAGGATCATCCAGTCCTGCTTCACTTTCCAGTTCATTATTATAATTTTGTTCTTGTTCTTGTTCTGAATTGGCCTCTTCTTCAGGCTCTGATGCGGAATTGGGTTATTCTTATTTGGGTTCTGATGTGGAACTGGGTTCCTCTTCTTCGGGTTCTGATGCAGAATTGGGTGCCTCTTCTTCAGATTCATAATTTCTTATCCTAAATGGACTAGTTGTCTCCACAGGTTGATTGCTTTCATCCCGAATATTTGCAGACATCCTTTGGGCTAGTTCAATTCTTATAGACTTCCTGCGTTTATGGGGTTCAACCTTTGGATGGGAAATCTCTTTTATTTTTGAAGCAGGGTTCTGCTGGCTAGTCTCCGCAATTTCGAGACGTTGGATTACAGGGTTTTGCATGCTCTCTAGGGCCGTCATGAAACCATCCCAAGTTAAGTTGTATTGAACCAAGCTATGACTAATGATTAATCTAATCAATCCATGGTGACTTATTACAGCTTCAGTGTTTCTAGCCCCTCTTATTCTAATAGCAGTATCGTGCAGTAAAGAATTCAAAAGATATGGAAAATTAACAGTGAATTTTTGTTTCAAGACAGCTAATAGTTTAAGTTGTCATGGTCTTACCATATCTTGGAGGCCATCGCAAGTAATTTATCTTTGGATAATGCTTGCTAATTCTTTCCATGGTTCTACCAGAGAATATGGTTGGATGCCTTTGCCTTTCCTGACTACTTTCTCACCTTCATCTTTGAAAGTTTCCACCGTGTCTTGTAGCAATACATGCTTTTGTGACCATATAGTTCCTTCCACCGGAAGCCTATATACTTCAGCTATTACAACGTCTATGACTATAATTCTTCTACAGTTCACCATGGATTCCCCATTCTGCAGATGCTATAGAAATTCAATGGCAATTTCCTCATTCGAGGGCTGAAATCTTGTAAGATAGGATATCCACCCTGCATGGATCAAAATTTCCCTGGCTCTATCGGAGACCTCTAACACTAAAGGTTCACGGGCGCATTGCCTTACCACCCATAATTCTTGAATTCTTCCTACTATTCCAAAGGATGAGTGTAATGGAAAAATGCAGTAATACTGAAAAAGCGTAGCAATACTAAAAACACAGCAACACTTAGAGCGATAGAATAGAAATTTATTGTAACAGCTAAGTGTAGTTGATATTAACTGTGTTATTAAATTGTTGCATGTTGCGTGATCATGGAATATATTATCAGTCAATGAAATAATGACAATGCATGCACGAGTGTAATGTAAATTCTCTCCCCCTTCGAAATGAGAGGTCGCCTAAGACCAAATAGATGGGGAATGGTTGTTCTGACGACGGAATATAAGGATGAAGGGTATAGTAGTAAATGGAACAGAGTACGGAAATAAATGACGGGACAATAAGAGAGATGGATAGAGTAAAAGCGTGGTGTATAATCATAGTAAATGACAAGAGACAAGATGCTTTGGTTGATGATAAGTTATGTGATAAGGAAAGAGGACAACAATATGTACAAAAGGAGGCTTTGCCGATGATATTCTGGCTGTACACTATATGATTGAGTAAAAACATGAATGCATGCATAAAGGTTCAAAGTAGGGAAGTGTTTATAGGAAATAATCTCTCGTATAAAAAGATAAATGGGAAGAGGGTATTATAAGAATTATTGATTGAGGAAATAGAACTTCAATACCATAAGAAGAGCTTTTGCTGCCAGAAGGCATCCATAGCCTTGACAAAGTTTCTTTTTAACCCATGTGAGTTAGGATCCGCAATTTATAATTGAAAATTTTCATTTTTGTTTCTACAGAAGAGACCAGTGTGCTGGCGTGGTAACCAGATAACCATATTTCCATTCACTGGGAAGTAGCAAAAGCGAGTAGGCCGGCTCATGATGAGACCTCCTGTTCCAAGGTTGTTTTAGCCATCCAATGGATCATAACCTTAGTTTGGTGGCCATAGTGGGAATGTCACATTACTACATTCTTATGAACATGGTAGGTTGGCTCTTAATGAGACCCCCTACCCTCTATCTGTAGATAAAATTTAGTTGTCATTACATATTTTTATGATAAATAGAGGGAGGCTCAGTACTCCATGAGAGTAGGGATGGTGTAAGAAGTTGAAGCATGTCAATAATAAGAAAAATTATACCCATAATCCCATTGATAATAGATAGAGAGAATGACAACCAGGGAGAGTAGAACCAGCATGGTAAAGATGATCAATCAGTATCATATACAGTAGGAAATCAGTACAGTAAAGTGAAGCATAAATAATTGTGTCCCTTTAAATTTTTTTAAGTCTATCATCAAGAATTTTTCTTTGTCAAAGATCATAAAGTTAAAAATATTCACCTGCTTTAATGAAATCCATAATTATTATCTGCATGAAGGTACTATACTTCAGGCCATAAAAGGAATCAAAGAAATAAGGCTAAAATGGGCTAGGAATAAGTCCATAAGGAGAAAGAGGTGTTTGTGAAATATATATATATATATATATAAGAAAAAGTGTTGTTCAGAACACAACAAAATTGTACAAGAAACAAGAGTTTTGTTCCAAAATTGGAACAAAAAACAAAAGAGAATGTTGTTCCAAAGATGGAACAGAAAAATCAAAAAGTGTTGTTCCAAAGATGGAACAGCGAAACCAAAAAGTGTTGTTCCGAAGATGGAACAACAAAATCAAAAAGTTTTGTTCCAATGATGGAACAACAAAATCAAAAAGTGTTGTTCCAAAGATGGAACAACAAAATCAAAAAGTGTTGTTCTGAAGATGGAACAACAAAATCAAAAAGTGATGTTCCAAATATGGAACAAAAAAATCAAAAAGTGTTGTTCCAAAGATGGAACAACAAAACTAAAAAGTGATGTTCCAAAGATGGAACAACAAAATAAAAAAGTGTTGTTCCGAAGATGGAACAACAAAACCAAAAAGTGTTGTTCCGAATATGGAACAACAAAATCAAAAAGTGTTGTTCCGAAGATGGAACAACAAAATAAAAAAGTGTTGTTCCAAAGATGGAACAACAAAACCAAAAAGTGTTGTTCCAAAGATGGAATAGCAAAATAGGCAGAAAAACAAATTGAATCAGCAATCCTATTTACAGTTTTTTTTTTAAAGAGAAATGAATTTTTACAAAGATGAAGCTACCGAAGGATTATCTTCTGCAGCTAAAACTTGCATGGTGGATTCCTTGTGTATCTGTTGACAAAAATATTCTCTTGTGAGTGTTCTTTGGTAGAGGCGCACCCGATGCCCATTTGCTTTAAAGGAACAATCGGACCCATCAATGGTGGCCAATGTAAGAGTGCCATTGTCATGTACTTCCATTATTTCATAGGGGCCTAACCACCTAGTCTACAATTTACCAGGGAAGTATTGAAACCTGGAATCGTAGAGAAGTGCCCAGTCACCCTCATGAAATGTCTTTTTCTTGATCAAAGAATCATGCCATTTAGCTCTTTGTTGTTGAATAAGTGCAGTATGATGCAGAGCCAAAAGCTGGATTTCGTCTAATTCATTTATTTGTTGTAATCTATTAATCTAGGCTTTAGTTAAATCCAGTCCCACTTCCTGGGTTGTCCTTAGTGTTTGTATCTCAAACTCTATGGGAAAAATAGGTTCCTTACCAAATATCAGCTGATATGGGGAGTATCCAGTAGTATTCCTCTAGGTTGTGCGATATGCGCACTAGGCTTCTGGAATATGAGTAGCCCAGTCTCATCTGTGCGATGAGACTGTCTTCATTAGAATAGCTTCAATTACTTTGTTGGTGCTTTCTACCTGCCCGTTCACTTGTGGGTGGTATGGAGAGGTAATTCTATGAATAACATGACGATTTTTTAGTGTAGCAGTGATCTTGTGGCCTACAAATTGTGGCCCTCCCATTAGGGGAATTTTGAGGTCTAAAATGGGCCTCATAAGGAAATTATAAAATAATAGTGGAAAAAATCAAATAAGATTTGATGACATCATCAAATTTTAGACGGAAAAATGAAAAAACTACTTTTTCAACTCATATTTTCAACTTATCTCCCAAAGTTTTCACTCAAATTTCGAGCGGGAGTACTCGTTGGATGCTAAATTTAATTCCTCATCCAAGGAGTACCCATATTGCATACTTTTGATGGGTCCTACTACACGAAAAATGAGAAATACATAAAAAAGTGACTGTAATCACGTTTTTTTATGTATTTCCCATTTTTCATGTAGCACGGTTCATTGAAAGTATGAAACATGGGTACTCCTTGGATGAGGAATTAAATTTTGCATCCAACGAGTACTCCCACTCGAAATTTGAGTAAAAATTGTGGGAGATAAGTTAAAAATACGAGTTGAAAAAGTAGTTTTATTATTTTATTATTTTTTAATATTTTTACCCTTTTATTTAAAAAATGGTAAATCATCCCCCATGGTTGACATCATCATCTTGAATCCTTTTGGTTGTTATAAAGTTTATTTTTGTTGTACATTTTTCTTAGGAGGCCCATTTTAGACCTCAAAATTCCCCTAATGATCAGTGATTACTTCCCTGGGTAACCCATATTGTACAAAAATTTTGAAAAGAAAGTTTATCACGGTTTCTTCTTTGGCACTTGGTAATGCTGCTACTTCTACCCACTTAGTTACGTATTCTATTGCAACCAATATATATGATTTCTGGTTGGATGATGGGTTGATTGTCCCAACAAAATCTAATGCCCAACTCTCAAAAGGTTCCATGACTAGCTGTGGATGCAGGGGCATCTCATCAGATTGACCAGGGCGACCCATCCTTTGAAAACTATCGCAGGCCTGAACAATTTTTTTAGCATCCTTAAAAATCGTGGGCCAGTAGTAGCCCATTTGTAAAATTTTATGTCCAGTTCTGCGGTCTGCAAAATTTCCACCGCAAGGTCCATCGTGGTATGCTTTTAAAATATCATAAATTTCGTCTTCCCTGATATACCTGCGGATGTGCATATCAGCCCCTGTGTGAAAAAGGTATCCTCCAATCCAGGAGAACCAAGTGTTGCGCTGTACTATCGATTTCCTTTCTCTAGGTGTTAGATGTTTAGGTAGCTTTCCCACTGCTAAATAATTCGCCACATCTTCATACCATGGAGTTTTCACAGTTACAGCAAATAGGTGTTCATCTGGAAACTGGTCCTCTACTGCTATTGCGTCATCTGTTCTTGCTACTCGGGAGAGGAAATATGCCACAAGGTTTTCCTTCCTTGGGCGACCCCTTATAGTTATATCAAATTCCTGCAAAAGTAGCAACCAACGTGTCACTCCTCCATTCGTAATGGGTTTATTAGCTAAGTATTTGATATCAGAGTGATCCGTATATAGAATTACAGGGTATCCAGTTATATAGTGTCTGAATTTGTTAATAGCATAAATAATAGCTAAAAAATCCTTCTCTGTTACTGTGTAATTCAATTCAGTAGGGGTTAATTTTTTTATAATATAATATATAGCGTAGGGTTTCTTGTCTTCTTCTTGGCCAAGAACTGCTCCAATGGATGTGTCTAATGCATCTGATGAAATCTGGAATGGTATATCCCAGTTCGGGCCTCGTAATACCGGTGTTGTTGATACTAGCCATTTTAAATCTGTAAAGGCAGTGTCACATTTGTCAATCCATATGAAATCACTATTTCCTATTAAGTCATATAACGGTGCAACAATCTGTGAAAAATTCTTAATAAATCTACGATAATATCCAGAAAATCCCAGAAAAATACGTACCTCTGTTTGAGTGCTAGGAGTAGCTAGTAAGAGAATTACCTATATTTTTTCCTAATCTATCTGAATTCCAGCTGCTGAAATGTAATGACCCAAGATCAGGCCTTCTGTCATCATCATATGGAACTTTTCAAAACTTAAACATAGGTTAGTAGCAATACACCGTTCCAGAACTTTCTCCAATGTCTGTAATGCTTGCTCGAAGTCATTTCCATAGGGTGTGAAATCATCCATGTATACTTCCAATCCTTTATTTATCAAGTCTGAAAAAATACTAAGTATGGCTCTTTGGAATGTGGCAGGTGCCTTACAAAATCCAAAAGGTAATACGCTGTAAGCGAATGTTCCCCATGGACAGGTAAAGGTAGTCTTATCCTGGTCTTCAGGGGCATTCTAATTTTGGTTGCAGCCACTAAAGCCATCCAGGAAAGAAAAAAATTTATTCCTTGCTAGTGTATCTAGGACTTGATCAAAAATGGAAGGGGAAAATGGTATTTTTTCGTTGCTTTGTTGGGTTCTCTATAGTCAACACATATTTGCCATTTCCCATTCTTTTTGGGAACCACAACTAATGGAGAAACCCATTTAATGTTAGATATAGGATAGATAAAATTCACATCTAGCAGTGTTTGAAGTTCTTCTTTAACAATATCTTTTAGGTGAGGATTTAATCTACGCTGAGGTTGTCGAATGGTTCTTGCATCATTTTCAGTGTAGATGTGATGCATGCATAGCTTAGGGTTAATCTCTTTCATATCTGAGTAATCCCAAGCAAAATCCCCTTTATTTTTCCTAAGGACTTGAATAAGTTTCTATTGTTGGTCATCACTCAGATTACTGTTAATGTTTAGGATCTTCCCTGGCTCAATTTTGATAGGTTCGCTATTATAAACAGTGGTTGTTGGTATTGTTTGGTTATTGATATCTCTTAGGGGATCTTCTTCGATTTCATTGTCAAGGACTACTTTAATCATGTAGCATTTTGAACTTGATACTGTGGTAGGATGATTGATAAAAGTATTAATGACATCGTCTTTAGTCTATTTTTTTAATTCAAAGGCATCTACCACAGTCAATGGTGACCGAATATTTTCTATTAAGTATGTTGCAGGCTGCTTCCTGGTTTTCATAATAGTCAAGCTTGGCTGAGCAAGAGGGTATAAAGCTAAATTTTTCACATCATGCCCCCTGGTTATAGTCATACTGCCTGTCCAACAGCTGATATAAGCATCAATAGTCGCTAGCCAAGGCCTTCCTAATATTAAGGGATGTCCATCTAGCTGGTTCCTAGGGTTAATAATCAAAAAATCTGCCGAGTATTCCCAAGTGTCTACAGAGACCATCACATCTTGTAATGTTCCTTCTAGTCTAATTACTAATCGATCAGCTAGTTCCAGTAAGGTAGTTGTTGGTTCAAAGGCTGTGATGCCAAGAATGTTACAAGTTGTAGTTGTGAGAATATAAATGGCCTCCCCTAAGTCAACTAAAGCATTGGGAAAATAATGGTCATTTATCTGGACTGTGACAATGGGGTTTCTGGGATCCTCATATTTTACAGGAGTCCCTTTGCCTAGTAGTAAATTAGACAAAGTTCCGACAACATGGACAGTAGAGGTTGTTTTTTTTTTCCTCACAACCTTATTTATACACAATTCTTTAATAGTTTTGGAATATATTGGAATATCTTGGATAGCCTGGAGGAGGGGAATTTTTATACAAATGTTCTTAAGTTCACCCAGAAGATCAAAATCTAGATATTCAATCGGGCGTGGTATCAGCAATATTTCTGGGAATGGGGGGGAAGTGGTTATGATTTGTTCAGGATATTTTTGTCTGATTGTATCTTCCCCTTGTTTTATTTGTTGATCATCTACAGTCAGAGGCTTATTTGTGTGTGGTTCTTCAAGTTGCAAATGTTTATCCTCATCTAGAGTGATTATGCGTCTATATCTCAACTTAAGTTCGTTACATTATTTCAACTCATCTTCAGGGTCCAGACGCTCAATGATTTGTATTGAATGAACTGGTCTATTGTTAGGATTTGGGTTGGGTTGAGCTGGAAGTTACGGTCGTATATTAGACTGAGGATTCTACTACAACGTGTAAGGTGTTGGTAAAGTTGGTTGAGGTAGAGGAACTGTCCCCATAGGCTGGTTTGTAGATCTTTGCTAATTTGATTGCTAGTTCTAGTTTTGTGAGGTGGAAGGGGACCATTGGGAGGAATAAGGGTTGTTTTTCCAGAATGGTGGCGGGTAAGTGGAATTTGTCCAATTATTATTATTTGGATTTGACTGATTGGGCAATGGTGGCATAAAAAATTCTTGAGGTGGCAAAAATGGTGGTTGATTCTACCATGATGCCCCTGAATATTACTAAGAATTATATTTTTAGGGAGGAAAGAACAAAGATGGATCGGTAGGCATACCTGTCTGATGCGCTTTCCATTAACAATGTTTGTTCAACAGATATATTGGTTCCACTTATTCTTCCTCTTCCTTTAAGACTGATTTTAATCCTGGGAGTGATGGGCAACATTCTGTAGCGTGCTCTTTAGTGCATATGGCACATGTTCATATCGTATTTAGGGGGCATTATTTTTTACTGTGCTTCTTTCTGCAACAGGGGCAGAAAATATCTAAGTTCTGTTATGCTATAGCTTGCTTTTTCTTAGCTTGCATGACATCCAATTGTGTCGCCAGGGTCCCCAAGATATCAGTCTTGAAATCCTCCAACAGATTGTTGATTTCGCTTCGTGTAATGCTTCCTCCTGAGGCTTTGTTGTCCCTGGGGCTTGCATCGTGTCTGACTGGTTTCAGCCTTGTACTGCCCTTGGAACACTTGATGCACAAATCTATAATATTGTTATAGATTTCTCAATAAATGTCATCTTTACCCATTACATTTAGTGTCTCTACCCATTGGTCTTTCATACCTCTGATCATCGTGGTTTTTAGAACATTATCAGGCAGATTTGTGTAAGGAGATATTTGCAGATTATATTGGAAACACTCTACAGATTCTTCCAGAGTCTCGCTAGGCTTAGCTACCATTTGAAAATTTTCATCTTTTAGTTCTCTAATTCGGCAGTAATCTTGGTATTTTTTAAAGAAAGATGTTTTCATTTGGTCCCAATCATTGATGGTGCCTCCACCAAGTCCCATGAACCAACGCAAAGCTGCTCCCTTCAGAGTAGAGGGGAATAGCTTCAACTTCTCGAGGTCGGTAGTGTAGTCATAACCCCTGCATAAGACATCAAATTTGAAAAGGAATGCATCGGGATCTTCTGATGTTATCCCATGAAAGGTAGGAATATTTTTTAATGGTATAGCCTTCATGGGGGCATTGACAGTCGTGTAAAAAATAGGGTATTGCAATGTAGAAGTTTGAGGTTGCTAGTTATTAGCCATTTGGTAAAAAATATGCCAATATTCTTCAGGGATCTCCGGAGCTGGAGAGTTATTCCTAGGATTTCTACAAGAGGCTAGAATGGTTCTAGCAGCAATACCTTGATCTAGAATACTAGGTGTCCTTTGCTCAGTCACTACTTCAGGAGATCTAGGTTCTGATAATTTAATTTCAAAATTTCCTGTTTCTCCTTCTCCTTCATGGAGGCTTCAAGAATTTCCTTCTTGTGAAGGGCGAGTTTGTGAATTCTCAGTATCTTGAAAACTCTTCTTAATCCCTTCAATCTTACTGTGAATCTCAGTGTTAGCTACAGATGGTGTTCCTGCAGCTTGAAGGAAGTTAGTAGGATGTCTGGCAGCAACAATTCAGGGTCCTACTGATGACTGAGACTCAACTTTTCTTAAGATTTCGTTGATAAAAGTTGATCTTCCAAGGGTCACTGATCCCTTAGTTTTTTCAGGTTTAGAAGGAGGAATTTTTTCTTTTTAAGGTCTTTCCTTTTTAGTCATTTAGAAATACAAACATTCATTCCTACCTTAAACTCTTACACAATTCTGCTAGAAATTGGGCGGATGAGCAAGAATTTTACTCGTTCGCTACACAGGTTCTCACCTTCCGTTTTTAATACCCAATTATCCCTCAGTAGAAAAAACATCAATCATACATTACTCTTTTTACAGAGTGGAAACACGCTCCCCGGCAGCGGCGCCAAAATTTTGGGTGCTAACAGGTGTCTTTAAAAACTCCTAATTGCCTCACATTAATTATCAACCAGGGTAAGTCATTTTATCTCAAGCGTGTACACAATATGTGCAAGCTATTCATACAAAGAGTAATGCTAAAGCCAATCATTTAATATAGATGCAATTATAAATCTTGAAGCTTTAAAAAAAGTGATTCATCTAAGCATTATAACCCAAAACTGTGATTCATTCTTAGTTCAACTAATTCAAATGATAATCAACCGAGAGCACTAAATCATTAACCGAGCTCTTTCAGCTGGATTTGAACTATTGAATAGAAGGAAAGTATTGGAAATAACTGTCTATGCTTTAAATAATCAAAACCAATTCTTTTAACTAGCAATTAATTCCTTAAGGAAATAAATTGGAAATGCATATTCAATGGAAATAAATACCAGAAATCCGAATTATCAAAAGTACTTCAACTGCAAAGCGGAAAACCAGAATACACTTGTAATAAATGGAAAAGTATAACACAAGGAATAGCAGTGAGATCCACCAGAGACCGGGCCCTTAGCCACCGAAAAATACTGCTTAATTACTCCAGAATATTTGAATGAAAAACAACGCGAATTATATATTAATCATCACAGTCAATTGACATCACAATACAATATTTTTGTTCAGAACTATGTTAGAAAAATTATATATATTACAGAGCAATGAAACACATAAAATATGTGGAAAACACAAGCACACAAAACACATAAAACCAGAGAGACACAGATATACGTGGTTCACCCAGTTTGGGCTACATCCACCCCGAACAGCCAGCCCTTCCTTTCTATTATCCAACAAAATGAAGAGACAAAACCTACAATAGATCCACTGTAATATCCTTTGTTCTCTCTCACAGTCTCCCTATCTGTTTCACGCTCTGAGAAATACACATACAATACACAACCACAATACAATACCCTCATACAAGCGAGGGGTGCCTTCCAGGGCAAAAAACCTTAAACTAAACATAAATTCTATCGTCAGATCATCTCCCTAATGAACGGCCCAGATTGACTAGAAATTAATATACTTTTACAAGGAAATTTTACATCGTTTTTTAGCTTCGGGGGTGCTGCCCCCCAAACCCCCGTTAAGGAGAGGCTCATAAAGAGTGTTATCCCCCCCCCCTCGGACTCCCAAGGAAGCATTCAATTATGGGTGGCGTTGTAGCCCCCATTAAGGTATAGGGGTCCAATGCTATGATACAAAATAAACAAGATAATAAGGCTTCACACCCAAAAATCTCCCACTTGGAGACTGATTGTAGCAACTCCACTGCTGCTTCATTTGCTAGACAATGACTGCTCTTTGGACTTGGTTGTTTCTCATCTTCATATTCATCCTTGAAGACCAATTGAAACTAAGCATATTCTCAGTTTCTCCCTGGTTACAACTTTTGTCAGCATATTTGCAGGATTCTGGCTAGTATGTATCTTTTCTAGCTTCAACTGTCCATCTTCCAATACTGACCATATGAAATGGTACTTCAGCTGTATGTGTTTTTTCCTGGGATGAAATGCTGAGCTCTTTGCAAGATGAATGGCACTTTTGCTATCACTGTATAACATGCCCATATCATGCTTCTTACCCAATTCATCCATAAACCTTTGTAACCAAATAATTTATTTACTAGCCTCTGTAGCAGCAACATACTCTGCTTCTGTTGTTGAAAGTGAAAAAACACTTTGGATTTTTGAAACCCAACTAACAGCTATTCCACCTACAGTAAATACATATCCTGTAGTTCTCCTCCTATTATCTTTGTCACCTGCCATATCTGCTTCAACATATCCATGTAGATCAATTTTTGAACCACCAAAGCATAATGCTTGATTTGTGGTACCTCTCAAATATCTGAGAATCCATTTCATTTCCATCCAATGTTCTCTTCCTGGATTGTTTATGTACCTACTTGCAACTCCCACTGCATGTGCAATATCAGGCCTTGTGCAGACCATTGCATACATTAAGTTTCCAACTGTTGATGCATATGGAAATTTAGACATATAGTCCATTTCTTCTTGGGTCTTGGGGCACATCTCCTTACTAAGTTTGAAATGGCTAGCAAAAGGTGTACTAACTGGTTTTGGACTCTGTATATTAAAACTTTTCAACACCTTTTGTATATACTCATTCTGAGACAGTGTTAATTTGTGATTTTTCTTGTCTGTACGTATTCTCATACCAAGGATTTGTTTTGCAGCTCCAAAATCCTTCATTGCGAATGAATTTTCCAATTTTCTTTTGAGCACATTTATTTCCTGCATGTTAGACCCTGTAACAAGCATGCCATCTACATACAATAACAATATAATATAGCTGCCATAATTTTTCCTTTTCAGATAAACACAATGATCAGAGTGACATCTAGTATAACCTTGTTCAGACATAAACTTGTCAAATTTTAGAAACCACTGCCTTGGAGCCTGTTTTAAGCCATACAAGCTCTTCTTTAACCTGCACACTAATTTTTCTTTCCCTTTGACCTCATATCCTTCTGTTTGCTCCATATAGATCTCTTCCTCCAAATATTCATGGAGAAATGTTGTCTTTACATCTAACTTGTCAAGATGTAAATCTTCCATTGCTACAAGACTTAAAATAGTTCTCATTGAAGTCATCTTAACAACAGGAGAAAATATTTCATCAAAATCAATACCTTTCTTTTGTGCAAACCCCTTCACCATAATTCTAGCTTTGCCCTCTATTTTCCTTCGTCTTCTTCCTTTAGCCTGTAAACCCATTTATTATGTAATGTATTTTTACCTGCAGGCAACCTGACTAAGTCCCAAGTCTAGTTATGCATTAAGGATTCCATCTCTTCTTCCATGGCTAGCTCCCACTTCTTCCTGCTTTCAACCTACATTGCTTCTTCATAACATTCAAGTTCACCATAATCACTCAACAATAAATAATATAATGAAGGAGAGTATCATTCAGGGGGTCTACTTATCTTGGTAGATATTCTAACACCACTTTCAGTTATTTGAGGTGCATGTTGCTGTTGTGGTTGTTGTTGTTGATTATTATTATTTTCAGGCACCTTTACATTTTATGTGATCTCATCAAGAACTTTGTATTCTTTGTTTTCTTTTTCCTGTTTCTTTTCCTGCAACTTATTCTTATACAAGACCTTTTCATTGAATATTACATCTCTGCTCCTAATGATTTTGTGATTTTCATAATCATATAAGCAATAACCAAAATCATTAACACCATATCCAATAAAGGTACATTTCTTTGATTTTGCCTCAATCTTTGTTTTGTTTTCTTTATTAATATGGACAAAGGCATCATAGCCAAAATGCTTTAAAAAAGAGTAGTTTTCCTTTTTACCTGTCCATGCTTCCTCTGGAATACAACCATCCAAGTAACTTGAAGGCCCTCTGTTTATTAGATAAACAACGGTATCTACAGCATCTGCCCAAAATTGTAAAGGCAATCCTGCATGCAATCTCATGCACCTTGCACACTCCATGATTATTTTGTTCATCCTTTCTGACACCCCATTTTCTTGTGGTGTTCTTGGAATTGTTTTCTCTTTGCAAATTCCATGCTCTGAATAGTACCTATCAAACTCTTTGCTGCAATATTCACCTCCATTGTCTGATCTGAGACACTTCAGCTTATTTCCTGTTTCAATCTCAACCAAATCTTTCCATTTCTCGAAAGTATCAAATACATCAGATTTATTTTAATACAATAAATCCAAGTTTTTCTAGTTGCATCTATTAGCCACCTATAAAATTTGTTATATCAAAAGGTGGCTAAATCATTTTTGGAGCCTTCAAGAAACAAGTTTTATTGCTAAAAATGTTATCTCTTGAAGACTCATGAATACATCATGCCCTTTGCTAAAATCTTCACTGCTGTTTCCATCTTAAACTCTGAAATTCTGTTGATTTCATAGAGAAAAGACTGTTGCAAAAACACCATTTTTTCCCTTCCTTCCACTCAAAACTAGCCTTCATTTTTACCCCTTCATTCCCCATGGAATTCCTCTATTTTCCATTTTTCTTCGTTTCCCCTTCATAAGATCCATTTTACGAAGTTTAAAACTCATTTTAAACTTTTCCGAAACCCCCAAATCCATCAAAAACTTTGAAAATTTTCATAAAAAATAAGTGTTTTGATTATAGGCTTAAGCCCCTTTAGGCTAAGTCTTAACGACTTCCCCACCATATGCCCTGGCGCTAAAACCAAGTGTTGAACTCTTTTGGCACTTATTGCATCAACAACAAATGATGAACGCAAGTCTTTGGGCCTTTATAAGGCTTCCAATGCGATTAGCCTCTGGTTGTAAGCTCCCGATCCTTTTGTCTCATTCTCTGAACGCTGGGCCCGCAATCGGGCACTAAAAAATTGCATAAACCCAGCTCTGATGCATATTTCCATTTGTAAATTCATAAACCCACTTTCCCTAAGTTTTGGTCTAAACTCGCCAGAATGATGTTTTTTAATGAAAATGGGTAGATTGAAAAGTCCCGCATCATTATTCCGATGCGATTGGCCCTTATACATGTAAGCCTCGGGCCTTTGTTTTCTCATATATCCAGGCCCCACAACCGGGCGCCAATCTATATATATATATATATATATATATATATATATATATATATATATATATATATATATATATCCCACCCCATAGTCAAAAAACCTTTTTTTTTCGTTAAATTTTGGTTTTTTATATCTTCTAAAAGGGTTTCCGCTGGTTCATTGTTTGGAACAAATCTCCACTGTTGATCTGGAATGATCAAATGGATCGCCCGATCTTGCATCGGCAAAAATCGTTTGTGCGTTAATATTTCATGCCACCCTCGATTGGTCACTCCCCGATGAGTTCTCTGTCATCAATCTGATCTGCAAATCAACAACCCACAGTTAACCGCTTCGGCGCCCCAATGTCCATTGCCCCGCTGATTGCAAAAGCTCTGATTGCATCTGGGCCATCCACATGTCTAGATCGGACAGTCCAGAATGCATCTCCCTACTTTGGTTAAAAACATGCAGACCCGCTCTATAATAGTTTTCCAACAAATCGCAGTCGTTGATCTCTGTAGATCAATGACCCATATTAATCCTTTTCTCCGCTTTGTAAATTTGTTTATTATCCCCAGTTTCAATCCTGATCGTTGATCTATTCCATCCAACAGCCCATATTAACCCTGACAGGTCCGACCCCTGTGGGTCCTGCTTTCTTCAAGATTTGATCTCAGCCGTCCATCTTAGATCCAATGGCTCAGATTGAAACCGCCCTTCCCGCTTCTGCCCACGCATCTATCCAATATTATTCTTGCTCCCCACACTTAGATCTGAGGCCCCATATCTAACGATCGATGTTCCATATTGCGTAACTTCAAGCACGAATGTTAATCCACAAAATTTACGCTATATAAGATGTTTTGGAAAGACACGTGGCGGCCTCTAAAGCATATCACATTCAAAAAGGAAAAACCGCTTCCCTGCCATTTCACCACACGAAACCCGTGGTTTTCTCCTCCAAAACCATTTTTCCCATTTAAATTTTGTGTTATTGCCATGCTCCCTTCCATTTATATCTGTAGATCAATGGCTTGGATCTAATCTCCTGTTACACTATCGCCCTCCACCTTCACCAAAGGATTTCAATGAGTTATCTCCACCATTGATCGCCCGGGCCGATCTCATCCGACGGCCTAGGTTATGTCCGAAACCCCAATTTCAATTCTTAACAGATTTCCTCCACCCAAAAGGATTTTCGATATTTTCCTTTGTATTTCTTCTATTTTCACATAAATCGGCCCTTCTCCATTTGTATTGACCCGGTCGCTCCCGACCGTTGATCTCTGCAAGATCAACGACTCTGATATAATTTTCAAACGAGTATTCATCTACCGCTATCCTTTTGAATTCTACACACGATCTCCACCATTGGATGCTACCATCCAACGGCCATGCTCCCAACCACGACCTCCAAAACAGTTTTACCCAATAATGCAGGATTTCTTAATTATTTTTTGTATTTTTTAGGCTTTAATGGTTTTTCCATTCTATTAAAGGAAAACTAAAGGCTAGGGATGACGATCCCCCATGGCTTTGTGCATACAGAAAGATCATTCCACAGGTTCCAAACTTCACGTTTCGTCAATGCTTCATGGGCATTGATTCCATATGGACCTTTTATAAACCTACACATCAACAAGACACACAGAATTAAAATCAAACAAAAGAGTATCAGTGTTGAAGACCTTCACCACAGCAGAACTGAAGGATTGAAGATTAATTCCACATTTTAATGAATTACAGCTAAGATTGGCTATCAAAAGCCTAATCCATTAAATTAAACACAGTTAAAGGCAAATCAAAGATATTTATCAGACAGAGAATGCCTCCACAGCCACATCAGAGGCAAATTTATTCCTCTCAGCTACCTAATGCCACCTATAGCCTCAAAGCATTCAACAGAGGCCAAGTTATGATCAGAAAAGAATATAATTTCCTCAACGCAGCCGAATAGTTAATTCAGCCAAAGGAACTTAATGCAAAAAATATCAACAGAGTTATTACATAATGAAACAGAGCCTTAAATTCAACAAAAGCTCTCATCGAGCTTAATTCTTAAATGTAAAACAATTAATACAGATAGAACATTTGTAAACTTCTCCATCAAGCCCATCAAAGGCTGAGAAGTATTAAAGTCTGTATTAATTGACCCAGGATATATTTTTTCAGATCCCACCTCCTCATTTCTTCTATAAATACTCCTGTAGAAGTTGAGAAAATGTTGGTTGCAGAACTTTGAAATATACTTGTGCTCAAATTTTCTACTTGTAAATAGTGTTCAAAGGCTCTTGAAGCTCTGTTTGTGATATAATAAGTTAGGCTAAGAAGTGAAGATGATTACTGAACTGAAACATTGGACTTAAAGCTGTAACTGGTTTGAAGCATCAATACAAGCTGATTTATGGGATCCTGGTCTATGTCAACAGTGATGTTATTTCTTATTGTAAATTGTTATTTTATTTCTGTTTTCGCTTTTTCCATCTTCTCTGATAAAGAACTGCAAGCATAGAGTTAGGATTTACAGTATATTAGTACCCTTCTCTGACTGATAAGCTTTATCTATATGTTTTCTTCCAAATTGTGTTGTTTGGGAATGATTTAATTCATTTTGAACAGTTAGGAATGCTGGCGTTCCCTCGTCATACTGTCTAAGCTAAATATTGTTCCTAAATGTTATTTTTAGTTTATATTAAGTAGAGATGAACTAAGGAAGTTATGGTGAGACCTGTCCTTTAGTTTTATCCCAAAAAACTATCCGAAAGTTTCCCTAAGAATGTGTTGAAAGCAGGCTAGGTTCAAAGTCCTTACCTGATCTTAGACTATTCCTTGTTATCATATGTGTTTTCCCTTGTGTTTAATATGTTTTCTATTTAAAGTGTATCAAAAGCTGGCTAGTTTCAAAGTACTTACTAGATCTTAGATTACTTCTATGTCTTTCCTAAGTGTATGCTAAAAGCAAGATAGTTTCAAAGTACTTACCTGATCTTAGGCTGCCCTTTGTTCTTCATTTTTTTAATTCCCCTTCTTGTTGTATCATTTCATTCCTTAAAATCAAATTTAAAGAGATCCTTAGACATAGATGACTTGCCCCATGGACCACTCTTGAACCTTGTTGTTTCAATTAAACCCTATTATGACTCCATAGCCCAATGGACTAAAAACCACCGTTATATCTATCTTTTCAGCCAAAGCTTGTTCTGATTGCTTGCAACTTCACACCTTTGAAACTATTTTCATTTAGAACTTTCCACCCAAATAATAATCATGCTCAACAATCCAAAAACAAACAAAAACCCTCGGACTTCATAACTAGCCTAATATCGTTACCCAAAATATTTTAAAATATAAATCCATATTTTCACTTATTGGAGAGATCCCTTTCTGGATTCAGGAAGGCTAGATCCTAGAATCCCAAAGTGGTTGAAATAGTGTTCTCTCTGTAGTTGGACTTTGCCAATCTTGCTAATTACAGGGAGCTAACATCTCTGGCGACTCCGCTGGGGAATTCTAAGTTGAATGGAAGTTTAAGTACACCATAGGCCTCAGAAAACCCTTTATTCAAGAAACATGGTGCAGTGAGTAAAATCAGCCCTCTTCAAGCACTACCAAGCAAACGGTAATCATGATGAAACTTGTTTGAATCAGTGACAAACTAGGCAAAACCCTAGGATTCTCATAAGAATTTATCTAACCTTGAAATATTAGCTAGCTTAGCCATAAGAGCAGGCTGTCTTTGTTTCATAACCGTAGCTAAGTTTTGAAACAAATTTAGGACACTCTTAAGAACCAACAAGACTGAAAAATAACTCAGAAAAGCCCAAAAACATTTCAGATTGGTATTCAATAAACATAGTGGTGGACCATAAAACCTTTTACCTCCAAAAGAGCTAAAAACTTCCACTTGGCAACTCCACAATCCTAAATAGACCTAAGACTCCACTGGGAGGAACCATTACCATTACTACATCATTTAAAATCAATTAGAGGACTGTAGGATTAAAATTTGTGTGAAATAGATTAGTTAACCTCTTAAATACTGTCATATTTGGTTGAACTTTTCTTGTTTATTTCAGTCTGAAAACACAACATAGTGGCTCCTATAAAGATTCATACTAGAGCCTATCCTAACCATAACCCACCTGAGACAGTAGATAACCCAGAAAGTATCCTTAGGAAGTCTCCTAAGATAAAATTTTCAACTGTTTTCAGATCACCCTTGAGAGCTAATTCAGTTCCTGAAAATCTTGTAGCTCTACAACAATCACAAGTAGAATTTATAAATCCATTTAGAACTAGGTCCCTTGATGAATTAGATCAGTTATATTTTGAGTCTTCACTTTCATCCCTAGAAACAAGTGAACATCCTGGTAGTAGAGAAACAACACCACCTGATTTACATTTTCTTTCCAATTTAGGTGTCTCTCATCCAAGATCATCTCAGCAGTCTATTCCTGGTCCTACCACATCTGCTCATCCTACATCCACTGTTCAAACCACTCCACTTCAGCCCATTTTTCCTCTTTTTAATCCACCTCCACCACATATCATGGTAGCATGGTATGCTCCCTTAGTCCTTCCTGTACCATTAGTCAATCTTCCATAGGACTATCAGTCCAAAATACCATCATATGATGCTAGTAATGCTACTACAGCATCACAACATGTGGATAAGATGAATGAATACTTTGACAAAAATGAAATTGATGATGAATCTGTCAAACTAAGAATTTTTGCTCAGATTTTGGGGGGAGAAGTAAGAAAATGGTTTAAAGGCTTAACCCCCCATAGTATAAATGATCTACAAGCCTTCCATCAGACATTCTTAAACAAATTGGAACTAAATAAGAATCCTCTCCAAATACTTTCTGATTACAAGAACCTCCACAGATTCACTGGGGAAAGTGTACAAGCTTACTGCACTAGATTTAATAGTGTGTATAATGCCCTTCCCCTGGATCTAAAACCTCCACAAGGCTCAGCGTTAAACAAGTTTCCTGAAGGGTTTGACCTTGAAATGGCCTATCAGCTAAGAGAAAGAGATCCTATAACCCTTGAAGATATGAAAAAATGGGCTCTTGCTGTGGAAGTTAACTTGATGGAGAAAAGAGAAAGAATGAAGAATGAGAAGAGAGTATCCTTCAGAGAGGAATCCACACCTTCTACTTCCAACTCAAAGATGGAAAGAATGATGGAGGAGATGATGAAGAAAATGAGCATCCTTCAGAGAGCACAAGAAATTCAAAACCAAACTACTCCTAAAAACAGAAACCAGAACCAGAATCAGAATTTTAGAAGAAATCAATCTCCAAAAAGACCTAGGGAAGATGATCAATCGATCACTCCTCCCTTCCATCAAACCTATGTAAGTGAGGTTGAAGAAATAGATGAGAAAACAGAGGAAGATGATATCAACATGCTGGGAGTAGATAATGATGACTTTGAAGTTCATTATGATAGAAAACAAGGTCTTTACACACCTTATGATGAAAAAATAGATGAAGATGAAAGCTATTTTCAAGACATGGATAATGTCATCATAGAGTCTCAAAGAGAGTATGACCTTCGAAGTAAAACCAATCAACAAACTCCCAACAACAAAACCTCTGATAAATGTTCACAACACGACACTATAAATAAACCCAAAATTGTAAAACAAAGAGACAAAGCAGTGGTTGGAAATTCTGATAAAGGTAAAGAGAAAGGCACTCAAAATAATGATAAACAGAGTGCAGAACTTAGCAGTACTAACATGTCAGCTAGTATTCCTGTTAAAACCATTTTGTCAAATGTAAATAGAACAAGTCAGCAAATAGATTTTGTTGACAGAGTGGCAGTTAATAAGGCTGAGACAAGCTCTTCCAAGAATCAGATGCCTTTTAGTTTGGAGTAGGAAATTTCCAAAATTAAAATCTCTGTTCCTCTCTCTGAACTAGTTGCTCAAAATGTATATAGAACACAAATTTTGAAGTCTTCAAACATAGAGGAGAATAATGATATAGTCAATCTTAACGATGACCAGCCTGAGCTTATTTTTGGTCCAAAGTTTGAAGGTAGGTATCAAGAGGGACCTGTTCCTCCCTTTTATGTAAGTTTAAACGTTCATGACAAGATTTTGCATAATGCTATGCATGATTCAGGGGACTCTCATAATTTAATGCCTAAAGCTATGATGGAGAGCCTGGGTCTAGAAATTACCAAACCTTATAAATACCTTTACTCCTTTGACTCAAGCAGAGTAAAATGTTTAGGATTAATCAAAGACCTCTGCGTTAACTTAGCACAGATTCCAGCCAAATGTTTAGTAATGGATGTTGTTGTGGCTGATGTTACCCTAAATTATGGAATGTTTTTATCACGATCTTGGGGGGCTAATTTACAAGGGAATATGCAGATGGACATGACCTATGCGACTATCCCTGTTTTCAATCAGACCAGAAGACTTTATAGAGAGTCACATATGCAGTACATGGTTACTGGCTAGGACAGACCACAAAAATATCCTCTGTATTCTGTAAATACATGCCTCGATTCTTCTATCCTATTTAATGATGAAATATTCACTGAGCAGGTGAATTTAATAGAATTAATGGCCAATAGAGAGGAAGAGGTAAATAGCACAGAATTGTCGAAACAGTTTGCTGCACTTGAAAACTTTAGCAAACCAAACCCAGCTCTTGAACTACAAGTCATGCGTCCATCACTTTTTAACCTTGAGATTCAACAAAACATTCCTCAACGCAATAAAAAATCTGAGGAATTAAAACAGGTTCAACTAAGTGCTGATACTCAAGAACAATTTGAAAGCACTACGGTTGAAGAGGACAGTAACCAAGATAAGCAAGAAACTAGTCCTCTATGGAGTATGAACTTTGACAGGTCATGCACTAGAAGTAATGCTGGTGCAGGTGTCTGGATTCCTAACACTGAAAACAACCACACATAGAGCATTTCCTGTAGATTAAACTTTCAGTGTTCAAATAACATAACAGAATATGAATCCCTGCTTTTAGGCTTACATCTGTTGAAAAGGTTAGGAGCCAAGAGAATTAAAGTGCATGGGGATTCAGAATTAATTATTATGCAAGTCAACGGAGAATACAACACTAATCACCCTAGAATTAGGGCCTATCAAAATGATGTCGTGGATATTTTGAAAACTTTTGAGGAGTCCCAATTAATTTTTGTCCCAAGAAAAAGAAATATTGCGGCCCACAGCTTAGCTTTTGCTGCTAGAACATGCTTAACGCCATACGAAACCAAAGAATGTACAACTCAGATTAAATTCAGACCAGCCGTTCCTGATAACGAAAAATATTGGCAAGTGTTTGACAGAGACAAACAAATAGAAGACTTCATGCAATTCAAAAATGAATTTGAACTGCACAGTTCAGATTCAGATTATGAAACAGACTGCAATAGTGAAGAAAATTTTATTGGTGAAGAAGAACAGTCTCCTGAGGTTGTCAATATAAATCTACTGTCTAGAAAACTTAAAAAAAAAACAAAGACGACTGCAGAGTTAGAAACAGAGGAGTTAGAAACCCTGCAGTCGAAAGATGAAAATTCGCCAATGGGTCTATCTCCTTTAGAAGAGTTGTTCAATTTCAATGATGTGGCCAAGAAGCCAAAACTGGAGCCTGTAGAGACTGAAGTCAAGGAGTGAAATATAGGCAGTGAACTAAAACCTATGATGATTAAAATGTCTAAGACTTTACCAACTCATAATAAACTCAAATTCATAGAGTTGTTTAAAGAATTTTATAATTTTTTTGCGTGGAGTTACGAAGATCTGAAATCCTATGACACTTAAATAATTCAGCACAAAATCCCTCTCAAGGAAAACCAAAAGCCATTCAAACAAAATATGCGCAGAATAAACCCTGTTCAGCTTCCTTTGGTGGAGAAGGAAATCAAGAAAATGTATGAAGCTGGTATTATTGTCCCTATTAAATATTCTGAATGGGTATCTAATCTGGTGTCAGTTAGGAAGAAAACATGAGAGATTAGGCTTTGTACAGACTTTAGAGACTTAAACAAAGCTTCACTCAAGGACAACTACCCTTTACCCAAGATGGACCATATATTACAAAGGGTAGTTAGTTCAAAAAGAATTTCTTTGCTGGATGGCTACTCAAGGTATAATCAGATTTTAGTTCACCCTGATGATCAATTAAAGACAAATTTTACTACACCATGGGGTACTTTCATGTATGTGAAAATGCCTTTTGGTCTAATGAATGTTGGTGCAACATTCCAAAGAGCCATGGACATATCATTCTCGGAAGAACTGGGCTACTTCATCATTATTTACCTGGATGATGTCACTGTTTTTTCAAAGACAGATGAAGAGCACTTATAACATTTGAGAAAGGTTTTCGAGAAATGAAAAAAGTTTGGGATATCTTTAAACCCTAAGAAAACACTTTTTGGGCTCTAAGAAGGTAAACTTCTTGGGCACATTATTTCAGAAGAGGGTATAAAGATAGACCCCAAGATGATTGAGGAAATATTGCAAATCTCTCATCCTCGAAACATGAAGGAACTGCAATCTTTCATTGGAAAGATTAATTTCTTGAGAGGGTTCATACCCAACTTGGCTGAGCTCCTTAGAAATATAACAAACATGTTGAAGAAGGAGCAAGGGATAAAATGGACCTTGGAAGCAAAGAAGTCATTTGAACTAGTGAAACAAGCGTTAACCAAAACACCAGTTCTAATAAGTCTTGATTTTTGAAAATATTTTTATATTTTTTCATTTGCATTAGAGCATACAATAGGTACTGTCCTTTTACAGAAAAATCCACAAGGAAAAGAGTAGCCCATTGCATTCTTCAGAAAGGCATTGAGAGATGCTCCTTTGAAGTATAATATTGTGGAAAAGCAAGATTTTGCTTTGGTTAAAGCTTTAAAAGACTTCAAATTATACATCTTGCACTCACATATCATTACCTTTTTCCAAAATTCAGTTGTGAAAGACATTCTAACACAGGACCCGGATGGTAAGAGAGGTAAGTGAATAGCAGTTATTCTTGAATATGATTTATAGATAAAGCCCACTAAACTCATCAAAGGCCAAGGTCTGGCTAGATTAATGGCTGAATCAAATTTTAAAGTTCTTGATATTAATATGATTAATGCTTTAGATGAACAAGAGGAAGTCTCAACTGCCATTGTTGAAGATCATTTTATGAATTCCTCTTGGTATGCTGATATTCTTTATGTTTTGCTTAATTTGAATACACCTCCTGGTTTATCAAAAATGAAGGCAAGGTTTCTAAAGTTAAAAGTTGTAAACTACTGCATTATAGATAAATGTCTTTATTGGAAAAATGATAGTGGGATATTGCTTAAATGTTTGCTTGAGTATGATGCAGATAAGGTTAAGCACGAGTTCCATGAAGGAGAATGTGGAGGCCACCTATACTAGAAGATAACAGCCAACAAAATCCTGAGGGCTGGTAACTATTGGCCCACTCTTTTTCTTGATGTACATAAAATGATCATTGCCTGTCATAAATGCTAACTTTTTGAAGGCAAAAGGAAGCTGCTACCCTTGCCTCTGCATCCAATCACTGTTGAAGCCCCATTTCAACAGTGGGGACTTGAATTCATAGGAGAAATCCATCCACCATCCTCTGCCCAGCATAAGTGGATTCTCACTGCTATAGACTAATTCACTAAATGGATAGAAGCCATCCCTTGTAGGCAAGCCAATGACTCTGTCATTATAAAATTCATAGAGACTAATATTCTCTCTAGATTTGGCTTTCCTACCAAGATCATCACTGATAATGCAGCAGCGTTTGGATCAAAGAAGATGGTTGAATTCTGCCACAAATTTCAGATAACATTGGGTCATTCCACTACCTATTACCCTCAAGGTAATGGACTAGCAGAACCGTCAAACAAGAGTTTCGTGAACATAATCAAGAAGCTGTTGGAGGACAACAAGAAGTCTTGGCACAAAAATCTAGTGCATGCACTATGGGCTGACCGATTGACATTGAAGAAATCTATTGGTATGTCACCCTTCCAGCTTGTGTATGGTACTAATGAAATTTTTCCAACCAACCTTGGTGTACCAGTTATGAATTTGATTCAAGAGTTGCAAACTAAAGATAATGACATGATCAGGAGGATAAATCAGACTATTCATCTTCAAAAAACCAGAAAGGAGGTTTATAACAAAGCATTACAAAAGCATGACAACATCAAAAAGCTTTTTGACAGAAGAACAAAGGCCAACAATTTTAATGTTGGGGAAAAAGTTTTAAAGTGGAACTCAAGGAGAGAAGACAAGGGCAAGCATGGGAAATTTGACAACTTATGGCTTGGCCCTTATCTCATTCATTTTGCAGCTGGTAATAATGCTTATTTTTTGCAGGAGTTGAATGGGCAAAACTGTTTGGGGGTCTTGTCAATGGCAGGATGCTTAAACATTACTTCTCTTGATCCTATTATGTTTTGAAAGCCTTTTTATCTTTTTTCCATTATAAATATTTCATCCATCATTGCATTCAAAGTTATAAAAATCAAAAGTACAAAAAAAGTGAAAGAAAGAAAAGAGGGCAGATTGTAAAAACAATAAAGGTACATCCCCATACCAAAAAAGAGAAATAAATCTGAAAGTGTGCAAGATCAAATGCCACTCCTGTAAAACACACTCTGAGTTAGCCATACATCCTAATCATGGCTAATTAGTTTTAAATTTACTGTTGATAGGTTAGTGAATTCAATTTTCCAAAACAGCTTAATCTTGGCTTATCAGTAGGTAGATTATGCTAGAAATTAAACGTTCAAACATGCTCAAAATCTGAACCTAAGTATCCAAAAGAAGAGTGACTCCAATTTTTTTCAATTTCTAAGTCAAAATAGAGGTGAGATTGGTTCCAATCAGCTCAAAATCTAAACCAGAGAACAAACAAAGAACAGCTTAAACAGAAGTAAAAACAGAGCTGAAGAAAAGAAAAGAAAGTGCTTTGAACTTTCAGATCTTAAGCCTTCCATTTTGATTTAAATTCCTATAAAATAATATCTATGTGTAGCTTGTTTTTTATGCCGTAGATCAGCAACAAGTTAGACTGTTCAATCCTGACTTGTATACTTTTAAATTTATGTTTTAGAAATTAGAGAATAAAAATCTGTTAGACTGTTTAATCCTAATAGATTGGTAGATTAGATAGAGAAGCATATGGAATCAACTGTTTAATCTGAGTTCATGGAGAAATAAGGAGTAGAATTAGATTAGTTGTATGCTTTCAAAAGAATAAAATGTTGTAAAAATAGTTTGCCAATCCAAGTGCACTCTAAAGAATAAAAAATGTTAGATCAGTAGGATTGGGTAGGTAGAAAGCTTGTGTTGGACAGATATCCATTGTTTTTTCATGGATTCTAACATTTTTCAGAGCAAAAGAAGATCATCCAATGAAGAAAAAGCAGGCCAATAGATAAGGCACTAATCAGCCTCTAGAGAATGCAAGTTTGAAGTTCTTGATGCCTTCAAGAAGGCACCACCCCCAAGTGGAGCCACTGTTAGCCACCTATAAAATTTTTTATATCAAAAGGTCGCTAAATCATTTTTTGAGCCTTCAAGAAACAATTTTTATTGCTAAAAATGTTATCTCTTGAAGACTCATGAAGACATCATGCCCTTTGCTTAAATCTTCACTACTGTTTCCATGTTAAACTCTGAAATTCTGCTGATTTCATAGAGAAAAGACTGCTGCAAAAACACCATTTTTTCCCTTCCTTCCACTCAAAACTAACCTTCATTTTTACCCCTTAATTCCCCATGGAATTCCTCTATTTTCCATTTTTCTCTGTTTCCATTTCATAAGATCCATTTTACGAAGTTTAAAACTCATTTTTAAACTTTTCCGAAACCCCCAAATCTATCAAAAAATTCGAAAAATTTCATAAAAAATAAGTGTTTTGACTATAGGCTTAAGCCCCTTTCGGCTAAGTCCTAACCACTTCCCCACCATATGCCCTGGTGCTAAAGCCAAGCGCTAAACTCTTTCGGTTCTTATCGCATCGGCAACAAATGATGAACGCAAGTCTTTGGGCCTTTATAAGGCGTCCGATGTGATTAGCCTTTGGTTGTAAGCTCTCGATCCTTTTCTCTCATTCTCTGAACCCTGGGCCTGCAATTGGGTGCTAAAACATTGTATAAACCCATATCCGATGCATATTTCCCTTTGTAAATTCATAAACCCACTTTCCCTAAGTTTTGGTCTAAACCTGCCAGAACGATGTTTTTTAATGAAAATGGGTAGATTGAAAAGTCCCACATGTTGGCAATATGATGCAGAGTGTTGTCCTTGATGGAAACCCACTGAATGAAGATGAAGACATGAGATTGTTGGCATGTGTTTTCCTTGATGGCAATACACCTGATGAAGTTATTCTTGACTTGATGGACTTGGTAAATGATGTAAATCTGATGTGATATGATGTTTGTTGACAATATGATGTAGAGAGTTGTTCTTGAATGGAAACCCACCTGATGAAGATGATGGCAACTTAATTGATGAAGTTGTGCTTGATATAATATGTCTTGATGAAGCTGTTTAAAGATGAAAATCTGATGTATCTACAGAGAGTACAGAAGGTAATGAAGAAAGGAATTCAATATGTGCTAGATCTATGATGAAAAGAGTATGTCTCAAGGCATACGCGGATTTGCCTAGGAGAAGTCGCGTATGCACGCGGTAAAGTACGTGCCAAGTCGTGTATGGGCAAAAGCGCTAATAAAGTGCAAAACCAGGGGTAACCACCATGGTATTGACCCATTGTATTGGGTAATGATTCGTCTAAATGACCCCGTCCAGGAATACCATCGGAAGTAATGTAGTTTTGGGCTCATGGTATTGTTTTGGCTCATGGTATTGAAAAAAGGGCTCATGGTATTGAAAAAGGGTAAACCTATATAAAGAGAAGAAATTCATTGTGCAAATCATGAGTGTGGTGCAAGATGTCTGAGCTTGAATGAATACTTCTCTCTGAAGTATATATGAATGGAAAGGGTTACAGTTGAATGATAGATCTAAATGTATGATGCACCAATGATGAAGAAGGGGGTCTAGATCTGAAATGTACTTGTATTTGCTAGATCTGTTTATGGAATGATTAGATCTGTGATGAGGCGAACATCTGTCTGAGGTAAAGGGTAAAATCTGAAGTAATGTATCTGTGGTGAAGAATTTCAATGACATAAAAGTCTGAAGAACCATACGCTAGTTAAACGAAGAGGAAGCGTGTATATACGCGGCTTCGCTGAAGAGAAATCGCGTATGCGCAATGAAATTGGATCTGTAATATGTACAGAAGTATACGCTGATTTATGTGAACGGAAGCGCGTATGCAAACTAGGGTTTGCTGAAGTCTGTGGTAACAAATGTCTGATCTGTTCTGCTGGTTTATTGATATCTGTCAGTGAGTTATATGTATCTGTTTCATGGTTGACTGTGCTTAAATGTATGGAGTGGGTCCAGTCTAAAAATATGATGAAACATGGCCTATAAGTTGTGCTCTTTTGAAGTTGTTGGATCCAGTGTGAAAATTGATGAAACGTGGTCCATAGAGGTGCTGAGGGTTGTAGCCTTCAGTCAGGGGGTCGTAGCTCCCTTCCAGGTGAGGCTGGTAAACGAGATCAGGGGGTCATAGCTCCCTTCCAGGAGAGGTTGGTAAACGAGTCAGGGGGTTGTAGCTCCCTTCCGGAGAAGCTGGTAAACGACGCAATTAGTTGCACAACGTCTTGGTAGTCTGCACCGGGACATATGTTCAACGGAATGTTTTTTCTCTAATAAAATATTGAAGGGTACAGTATTGCGGTGGTTTTCTCCCGACTTGGGTTTCCCACCTAAAAATCTGAGTGTTCATGTGTGATGCATTGTGTGATGATTTATTCTATTGTTACTACACATGTTCTTTGATGGTAACATCGGATGATTAGATAGCGCAAAACTAAGTTAATAAATATACGCATATTTAGATCTACGCTAATACGAGTTGCATGAAGGAGATATCCGCGTATACGCGCGGGTTTACTAAAGGAAAGTAGCGTATGGGTTTAAGTGAAAAAAGTAAAAAGTTTTGAATATGCAGTAAATACTGATTCACCCCCCCCCCCCCTCTCAGTATTTTTCCCAACAATTGGTATCAGAGGAGGTTCTTTTGCAGAAGCTTGATCGCTTGAAGGAGATCCATCGTAATGGGAAGTCAAGTTTACTAAAGGAAAGTAGCATATGGGTTTTAGAGAGTGAAAAAGTAAAAAGTTTTGAATATGCAGTAAATACTGATTCACCCCCCCCTCTCAGTATTTTTCCCAACAATTGGTATCAGAGCAGGTTCTTCTGCAGAAGCTTGATCGCTTGAAGGAGATCCGTCGTAATGGGAAGTCAAGAAGGAGTGATGTCTATAAAGCCACCTCTATTCAATGGAAGCAATCTGATATTCTGGAAGGTACGAACAAAAGCATATCTGCAAAGTCTTGGTGCAGATGTATGGGCAATCGTGGAAGAAGGTTATTAATACCCGGCAAGTATTCCTACTGATGCAACTAAAAGGAAGAAGTATGAAATCAATGCCAAATCAGTAAATGTATTATTAGGAAGCATGTCTGAATCAGAATTTGCTAAAGTGATGCAGCTACATTCAGCAAAAGAAATATGGGACAAAATCATTCTGAGCTATGAAGGAGATACAAAGGTAAAAAGTGCAAAACTCCAAACTCTTAGAATTGAATATAAAAATTTGAAGATGCATAGTGATGAAAGTGTTGCCAGTTTCTTTCTTCTTCTAGATGATATTGTAAATCGGATGAGAAATTTGGGTGAAACCATAACCGATACTACTCTGGTGGAAAAAGTCTTAAGATCCTTGACTTCAAAATTTGACTCTAAAGTTTCAGCTATTGAAGAAAGGCAAGATCTGCAAACTCTTACTATTGTTCAATTACATGGTATTCTGACTGCTTTTGAAATGAGACAAGGAGGTCCTTCTCAAATCAAAGAAGCTATTTTTAAGGCGTATGCAAAAGGAAAAGAAAAGGAAGTTGTCAAAGAATCCAGCTATATATCTGAAGAAGAAGAAGAAGCAAATATTGTGAGAAGACTTCAACTAGGTACCGGAAAGTTCAAAGGTAAGCTTCCTTTCAAATGTTTTAATTGTGGAAGAGTTGGTCATTATGCTGCAAAGTGTCCTTATAAAGAAAATTCGGGTAAAAGAAAAGAAGTAGCAAGAAGGAATAAGAATCGATCTAGCACAAGAAAAAGTTATTATACTAACAAAGACAGTGATGGGTCATGTGATAGTGAGGAAGAATGTGAAGAAGATTTTAGACTTCTCATGGCATTTGAACAAAGAGAAGAAAAGGATACTTTTGTGAATGCTCTAGAGGACAATGATTTTCTTGAAGAAAACAATCAACTCAAAGTAAGCCTAGAAGAAAAGAACATAATCATAGAGACTCTTGAAAATCAGCTTGAAGCAAAGGAAAACCGCATTGAGGAATTGGAGTGTGAAGTAGTAAGTCTAAGGAAAGATAATGAGAAAGTGAAGACTCTCAATCTTAGATTTGCTAAAGGTTCATAAACCTTAGATGAGATTATCAAGATACAACGGTCTCCTCTTATAAAAATAGGTCTTGGATATACTGGGGAATCTTCCCAGACTTCAGCACCAAATTATCTGAAAGCAGCCACAACTAGTTCTCCACATTCAGCCACTCAGCAAGGGAACAAAGGATCTTTACAGATAAAGCATGATCATCTCAAATCAAGGAACACTAACAGGGAGATCTCTCAAAGAAGCAACAACCAACAGGTAAATTCAAATAAAAGATTTCATGATCGCAGAAATTTCTACTTCAATGGACAATGTTTCTCATGTCACAATTTTGGTCATAAAGCTGTTCAATGTGTTGCATATAAAACCATCATGACAAGAGAAGCAAGAAAGAAAAGGATGAATATTTAACCAAAGAAGAACACCTATAACAACTTTTCTCCTCTTCAAAACGAAGTTGAATGTACTTATTGCAATAACTTTGGTCATGAAGAATCTAAATGCAGGAGCAAGGTCCAGCCAAAAGAACATGTTCCCTCAAGCTCTAAAATATGGAAAAAGAAAGAAATACAGGTTGAAAATTGTGGGATAGCATTATTTGCAGAAGGTGAAGAAAATCAATGGTACATTGATAGTGGGTGCTCAAGACACATGACAGGTGACAAAAGCAAACTTCTTACATATAATGCTCTAGAAAAGGAAAAGAAAGTTACTTTTGGAAATGATACTCCCACTGTAATTAAAGGAAAAGGGTCAGTATTTATAAAAGAAAAGGTGAAGGCTAATGATGTCATGTATGTGGATGGATTAAGGCATAAATTGTTAAGTGTAAGTCAAATGTGTGATCAAGGAACAGAAGTGGTCTTTAGTTCAAAGGAATGTGTGGTTCGTGATCTTGATACAGGTAAAATCATTATAAAAGGAAAAAGAAATCCTAGCAACCTGTATGTACTGAACGACATAGATCAATGTTACTTGAGCAAGTCTTCAGAAAATTGGCTATGGCATAGAAGGCTGGGGCATCTGAGTTTCTCTCAAATCAACAAAGCAAGCAGACTTCAAGTTGTTCGTGATCTTCCCAAGGTCAATCTTCCAGAAAGTACCATATGCAAATCTTGTCAATTTGGTAAGCAGACCAGAGTATGATTTAATGCCAAAGAAGGATCATCAAGTAAGCCTCTTGAACTCATTCATACTGACATCTGTGGACCTATGAGGAAAAATTCATTACGTGGGGAAGAATACTATATCTTATTTATTGATGACTACTCCAGAATGTGTGAGATCGCGTTTATTAAACACAAAGATGAAGCTTTTGAAAAATTTCAGAAGTTCAAAGCACTGGTAGAAAATGAATTGGATTCAAAAATCAAGTGTCTTAGATCTGATCGAGGAGGAGAATATTCATCAAATGAATTCTTTGAAATTTGTGAACAACATGGCATTAAAAGACAGTTCTCTGTAGCAGGCACTCCACAACAAAATGGTGTAGCAGAAAGAATGAATAGAACAATTGTTCAAATGGCTAGAGCTATGCTTGTTGATTCTGATGTTCCTGACATGTTCTGGAGTGAAGTAGCACATACAGCAGTTAACATTCTCAATAAGGCTCATGTTCGGGTAAATAGTGACAAAACTCCATATGAACTCTGGTATGGCAATTCTCCCACTGTGAGGCATTTTATGGTTTTTGGAAGTAAATGCTTTATCAAAAATAATGATGAAAAGCTTGGCAAATTTGAACCTAGATCAGATGAAGGGATATTTCTTGGTTACTCATCTTCAAGCAAAGCATACAAATGTTACAATAAAAGGCTTCGAAAGATTGTTGAATGTATTGATGTTGTTATTGATGAGTCTCCTGCAGCTCCTTGGTTACTCATCTACAAGCAAAGCATACAAATGTTACAATAAAAGGCTTCAAAAGATTGTTGAGTGTATTGATGTTGTTATTGATGAGTCTCCTGCAGCTCCTAAAGAAGAAAAACAAACAACAAAAGAAGATGATGGTGACTTATGTCCTTCTACATCAAATAGAAATGATACAGACAATGGATCAAATGAAGAACCTGAAAATGATCTATCTAATAAAGCTCCATCCAGATATGTTCAAAAGAATCATCCTGAATCTCAAATTTTGGGAGATAAGGAATCAGGTATAGAACAAGGAGAACTCTTGTGGGATCTTCTATTCATCTGGCATTTCTATCCACAATTGAACCACACAATTTCAATCAAGCTAGAAAAGATGAATGTTGGAAGCAAGCCATGAATGAAGAGCTTGATCAAATTGAAAAAAATGACACTTGGGAATTGGTACCAAGACCACATGATAAAAATGTCATTGGAACTAAATGGATTTTCAAGAACAAGTTAAATGAGAATGGGGATGTTGTAAGAAACAAAGCTAGATTGGTTTGCAAAAGGTATACTCAACAAGAAGGTATAGACTTTGAAGAAACTTTTGCTCCTGTAGCTAGACTTGAAGCCATAAGAATGTTTCTTGCTTTTTCAAGTTATCAACAAATCAAAGTTTATCAAATGGATGTTAAATCTGCTTTTCTTAATGGTGATCTAGAAGAAGAAGTATATATAGAACAGCCGGAAGGATTCATTTTGGGAAATGATGAAAATCTTGTTTGTAGACTTAAAAAGGCTCTATATGGTCTCAAACAAGCTCCAAGGGCTTGGTATTATCGTCTTGACAAATATCTTCATCAACAAGGATTTTCAAAGGGGTCTGCTGATAGCAACTTATACACAAAAGTTGAAAATGATAAACTATTGATTTTGGTTGTATATGTTGATGATATCATTTTTGGGAGTAACGAAGAATCTATGAGTCAAAAATTTGCTTCTGTCATGCAGCAAGAATTTGAAATGTCCTTACTGGGGGAACTAACATTCTTTCTTGGCTTGCAAGTGCATCAAACTGCAGATGGTATATTCCTATCACAAGCAAAATATCTTAAGCAAATTATGAAGAAGTATGGCATGGAAGAATGCAAACCTGTAAGTACACCAATGATAACCGGATGCAATCTCAGTTCTCATGATGATTCTCCCACAGTGAATCAACCAGAATACAGATCAATGATAGGGAGTCTACTGTATCTCACTGGAACTAGACCAGACATTATGCATGCAGTTGGGATTCTTGGACGATTCCAAGCTAATCCAAAAGAGTCTCACCTTCAGGCTGTCAAAAGGATATTCAAATATCTACAAGGAACTCAAGACTTTGGTCTGTGGTATCCAAAGAATGCTGATCTTACTCTTCATGCTTACACTGATGCAGATTGGGTTGGAAGTGTTGATGATCGGAAAAGCACTAGTGGTGGTGCATTCTATATGGGACCCCGGTTAGTATCTTAGCTCAGCAAGAAGCAAAATTCTATTGCATTATCTACAGCAGAAGCAGAATATGTGGCTGCCGCATCTTGTTGCACTCAACTCCTTTGGATGATGCAAACCTTACAAGATTTTCAAATCAAATGTGCTTCTCCTATCTCCATTATGTGTGATAATACAAGTGCCATCAGTATCTCAAAGAATCATGTTATGCATTCGAAGACCAAGCACATTCCCATCAAGTATCACTTCTTACATGAACAAGTGCTTGAGAAAAAGGTGAAGTTGGAGTATGTTCCCTCCAAAGAACAAGTTGCTGATATCTTTACCAAACCTCTGCCCAGGGAAGCGTTCGAGTATCTAAGACAGAAGCTGGGAGTGTTCTCTGCCAGTCAAAAGAACAAATCTGCATAAATTTAGAAGATTAAATAGGATACGCGGTTTTCCTGATATACAGTCGCGTATATACGCGAGTATATGAACAAAAAGTCGCGTATGGATAGTTGCACACTATTTTTGGTTGGTGTCAGCATTCTGCAATACTGTTTGGCTTTTCTGGTTATGTTTCTGCTTGACAAATCATCTGATATGAAGAAGACAGGTACAGGAGGTATAAGTTCAGGGGGAGTTGAAGAAATGTAAAATTTTCTATGCTTCACTTTCCATACGCGGGTTAGATGAACAAAAGTCGCATATATACGCCAGTTACAGCAGACACAGTCACGTATGCATTAATGATAAGAGAATTGGGATGACAGCTGAAGATCAAGAACAAAGGTTCAGGGGGAGCATCAGTCTGACTGCTAATTATTAGATAAGGACAGATCATGCAGAGATTGTAGTCGGTGACTTGCTGTTGAAGGTGTTCAGGTGGCATAAACTAAGGGGGAGCCTTGGTCATATGGAAAGGATGCTTGGGTGCACAGTTTCAGTGGGATCATTGGCCTTGCTGAGTATAATGCATTGTTGGCATTATGTTGATTCTGAAAAATGATCTCTTTCTTGAGGACTTTTTGTTGTTGGTCATAAATGGTCATATGTGTAATTTGATGAAAAGGTCTTGTTGAGACCCATGATGTAAAATTGTAATATTTAGTCATGTAAGGACTTGTCAATTTTTCTAAACCCACTTGGGTAGGTAGCTGAGTTGAAATGTGTAAACCCACTTGGTTGGGTACTTGAGTCTCATATGTAAATCCACTTGGTTGGATATTTGATGTAAGTATGAGTCTTTGGTGATAGGAAGGTCATAGAGTCATGTTCTTCATTGAAAAGTATGTTTTAAGATTCAACATGAACTCAGGGGGAGCTTGGTCACTTCAGTATACATCAGATCTGTAGAACGCTTCTTCTACACGAGGAGAACAGGGGGAGAGAGTGTTGGTTTTGATCCTCCCTTTGCCCTTGATTTCAAAGGGGGAGAGTGACATGGTGTTTGAATGAATAGAAAGAATGGTGTCAAAAATGGGGAGAGTGACATGGTGTCATTGTATTCTTAATGTACCTATCTGTTGTGGTAACCAAACACCATCGTGGTTGCCATCAAGTCCAAAGGGGGGGATTTTTGGCAATATGATGCAGAGTGTTGTCCTTGATGGCAATCCACCTGATGAAGTTATTCTTGACTTGATGAACTTGGTAAATGATGTAAATCTAATGTGATATGATGTTTGTTGACAATATGATGATGAGTACCCACTTGATAGAGTGTTGTCCTTGAATGGCAACCCACCTAATGAAGTTGTGCTTGATAGAATATGTCTTGATGAACCTGTTTAAAGATGTAAATCTGATGTATCTATAGAGAGTACAGAAGGTAATGAAGAAAGGAATTCAATATGTGCTAGATCCATGATGAAAATAGTATGTTTCAAGGAATACGCGGATTTGTCTAGGAGAAGTCGCGTATGCACGCGGTAAAGTACGTGCCAAGTCGCGTATGGGCAAAAGCGCTCAAAAAGTGCAAAACCAGGGGTAACCACCATGGTATTGACCCATTGTATTGGGTAATGATTCGTCTAAATGACCCCATCTAGGAATACCATCAGATGTAATGTGGTTTTGGCTCATGGTATTGAAAAAGGGTAAACCTATATAAAGAGAAGAAATTCATTGTGCAAATCATGAGTGTGGGTGCAAGATGTCTGAGCTGGAATGAATACTTCTCTCTGAAGTATATCTGAATGGAAAGGGTTATAGTTGAATGATAGATCTGATTGCATGAAGCACCAATGATGAAGAAGGGTATCTAGATCTGAAATGTACTTGTATTTGCTAGATCTGTTTAGGGGATGATTAGATCTGAGAAGAGGCGAACATATGTCTGAAGTAAAGGGTAAAATATGAGTAATGTATCTATTCTGAAGAATTGCAATGACCTAAATGTTTGAAGAACCATACGTTAGTTCGCCGCAGAAGAAGCGCGTATATACGCAGCTTTGCTGAAGAGAAAGCGCGTATGCGCAGTGAAATCAGCTCTGTAATTTGTACAGAAGTATACGCGGGTTGATGTGATTGGAAGCACGTATATACGCGGTATTAGTGAAAGGAAAGCACGTATGCAAACTAGGGTTTGCTGAAGCAAGGGGTATGAAATGTCTGATCTGTTCTGCTGTGTTACTGCTATCTGTGAATGATGTATTCTACAGTTCTAGGTTGTCTGAATTGATAAGTTTCAGTTTGATGTATGATTGAGCTTAAATGTATGGAGTGGGTCCAGTCTGAAAATATGATGAAACGTGGCCTGCAAGTTGTGTCCTAGAGGAAGCTTTGGATCTAGTGTGAAAATTGATGAAACGTGGTCCATAGAGGTGTTGAGGGTTGTAGCCTTCAGTCAGGGGGTTGTAGCTCCCTTCCAGGAAAGGCTGGTAAACGAGTCAGGGGATTGGAGCTCCCTTCCAGGAGAGGCTGGTAAACGAGCGCAGGTGGGTGCCTGCGTGCTGGTAGGAGTCTGCACCAGCACATATGTTGTAAGATGTTTTCTCTATAATAAATTATTGAAGGTTGAGCAACGGCAGCGGTGGTTTTCTCCCGACTTGGGTTTCCACCTAAAAATTCTGGTGTTCATGTGTGATGCTTTGTGTGATGGTTTATTCTGTTCTTACTGCACATGTTTACTGTTTATTAAACATCTGATGAATGAATGATGGAATGATATAAGTGAAGAATTAATGACATAATTAGATCTCTGTGTATACACGAGTTTCATAAAGGGTATCCGCTTATATACGTGAGTCTGTAACAGGAAAGTAGCGTATGGGTTTTAGAAGCAAGAAAAAGTAAAAGTTTTGAATATGCAATAAATACTGATTCACCCCCCCCTCTTAGTATTTTTCCCAACATAATATGCTAGTTAAGTTTTTAAATCTCCTGGCTCATGCTTTAACCTTTAACTTTCACTGATATTCTTTGTTTTTCTTTTGTGTACATGTGGCTTGGCTTCCTTTTGCGCTGGAGAGTTTCATTGATTGCATCGATGGTCATGAAACATTGATTGGAGCTTTGAATCGAACCATTTATCCGTTTCTTTATGTATTTGGTCCTTGGATCGTCATCCAAAGACAGATAGCCACTTAGATTGGTTGTGGGATGGCCTGCAAACTTTGGGCCACCATTAAAACCTGTAACACAAACTAAAGATATTAATAAAACCTGCATTTTTGGGTAAAACTTCTTTCGGAGGTTTTGCGATGGTGGAGGAGCGATTGCAGAGGAGGAATATGTGCAGAAGCGTTTCCACAAATGGAAACATGAGGAACAATGAGCTTTTTGAATATTTGGCACGAAATGGTAGAAGAGTGGTTTTGAGGAATACTGGGTGGTTTTTGCGTGAGAGATGGGTGGTTAGTGGTATTGGCCCATATGGACATGATACCATTCAGGCACTGACACCTGTCCAAGCCAAAACCGCCCTTTTCTCTTTGAAAATATGTGTTAACGTGTTCTGGTGAAATGAGTGTGAAAACAATCCCGGGCCGTCAGATCTAGGAGATCCAGATCTACCACAAAGGGTTAACGTGATGAGAGAAGGTGCTCGGAAATGGAGAATGGAGGAGGACAGGTGGCGGATGGTAAATGGATCAGTGAGAGGGTAGTGGAAGGTGGGCCATGGTGATGGCATCCTCAATTTTTTCGGGGAGTGAAATGATGTCGAGTGGGGTAAAAGGTGAGAGTGAGCGTGATCGCCCGATGACCATCAGATCAGCAAGATCTACGATGGATATCGATCCAAGATAATACATAGCATGAAGAAATGAAAGATAAAGGATGGGGGCTAGAGGTAAGCGTGGAGGTAAGGTCCTGTGGGGAATAGGATAGGACCGAGGGTTAAGAGACATGGGCAGAGGCTTAGTGGAGGGTCTCGAGCTCTCTGTCTTATGACGAAAAGGAGAAGAAGGCTTAAGACCTAAGGGGCTTAAGGCCTAATTTTCAAATGGAGCATATTCAGGCCTAAAACAAAGGGTTTTAAGCCTTTTTTGATGTTCTGATAGGATGAAAAAGGGTGATTTAAACCATATAAAGGGGTTTTTATAAGGCTTAAATGGTTTTTATGGGAAACAAGGTTTAATGAAGAGGAAAAAGGACATTTTAGAGGAAACATGATTTGTTTAGGATAGGTAAAAATGGATGAAAAAGTGAGTGAAATTGAGTTTATGTGATGAACTGATGGAGAAGGGCTTGAAAATAGTTTTCTTTGTGTCTTGGCAGGGTAACTTAGAGGCTTTTGAGTGAATATTTCAGTGGAATGATTCTTTTGAAGATAGTGAACATAGTGGGCCTTCAAGAACTCACAGATTTTCAAAAAATTTGTTTCTTGAAAGCTAAGGAACCTATTTTAGCCATCATGAGGTATAACAAAATTTATAGATGGCTAACAGTGGCTCCACTTGGGGAGGGCAGCTCCTTGGAGGTGTTAAGAACCTCAAAGATAAATCTCTAGAAAGTAGACCAGTGCCTTGTGTTTTGTTGCACTTTGACAGCCTTTTCCTTCTTTGATCATGTTTCTTTAAATGATGATCAATATTTATCACAATCAGATGATTTTCCCCCAAACTTCTACCTACACTTCCTGCTTGTCCTAACATTTTTTCTTTAGTGAGTGCATTAAGAATTGTAAACCCTTTAACATCAACATTTTATTCTTTTATTTGAAAGCGGTAAATAATCTATTTCTATCCTTATATCTTCCATGAGTTCAGATTAAACATTTGAACTCCGTAATTCTCTACCTATTCTAACTATCTGTCAAGATTGAGCTGTTTGACAGATTTTATTCTCTATTTTCTAAAACAAAAAATTCAAAACATATTCAAATCATGATTAGACAGTCTAATTTGCTATGGGGGCTATGGCATTATGTACAAGCTGCACATAGACTTTATTTGTAGAAAATGTAAAACAAAACTTTGAAGGCTAAAGATCTGAAATTTTGTAAGCATCCTTCCTTCTTTCTTTGGCTTAGGTTTTGATCCTTTTGGAGCCATTTATCTTTCTTTTCTTGGTTCATATTTTGAGCTTGTTAGAACCATTTCTTTCTTTATCCTAATGTACTCTACTGATAAGCCAAGATTATACTGTTTGGTAAATCGTTTTCACTAACCTATCAGAAAAAAATTGAAATTTACTTAGTCATGATTAGGTTGTATGACTAAATAACAGTTTCTTTTCAAGCAGTGGAATTTTGACTTGCACACTTTCAAATTTTTCTCTTTTTTGGTATGGGGTTGTACCTCTTCTTTTTATCTGCCCTCTTTTCTCTTGTTTTTGTATTTCATTTTAAAAATTTCTTTCAAGTTATGTTATTTAAAATGAATAAAAAAAAAAATTTGAACAAAAACCTTAACAAAAATAATGTTTGAGCATCCTTCCATTGGCAGGACCTCCAAAAAGTTCAGCTCCATCCATCTGTTGAAGAAAAAATGCATTGTTTCCAATAGAAAATTGAATGATATAAGGGCCTTTCCATAAATTTTCAAACTTTCCATGTTTTCCCTTATATTTTTCCTAGAATCCCATTTTAACACTTTGTCGCCAATTTTAAAATCACTTTTCTTTGTTCTTTTATCAAATAGCTTCTTGATGTTTTCTTATACTTGTTGTGCTCTTTTGTAGACTTACTCTCTGGTTTGATGCAACTGAACAGTCTAGTTTATTCTTCTCATCATATCATCTTCTTCAGATTGTACTTCTTGGATCAGCTTCACGACTGGAACTCCTAGACTAGTTGGAAATATTGCATCTGATCCATAAACTAGCTGATAAGGGGACATTCCAATTGAATTTTTGACTGTCAACCTGTCTGCCCAAAGTGCATGTACTAGCTTGTTGTGCCATGATTTTTTATTCTCCTCCAACAACTTTTTTATTATGCTTACCAAACTTTTGTTTGAGGATTCTTCCAGCCCATTACCTTGAGGGTAATAAACTATGGAATGGCTTGTTTTAATCTGATATTTATGAAATAAATCAACCATATTTTTGGATCCAAATGCAGTAGCATTTTCAGTGATAATTTTCCTAGGACAACCAAATCTAGACAGGATATGATTTTCAAGGAATGAAATGATGACTAAGTATGTGGCATTCCTAGAAGGGATGGTTTATATCCATTTGGTAAAGTAATCAGTTGCTGTGAGGGTCCATTTATGTTGGGAAAATGAGGTAGGATGGATTTCCCCAATGAAGTCTAGACCCCACTACTAAAAATGGGCTTCAACAATGATTGGTTGTAGAGGTAAGGGAAGCAATTTTCTTTTGCCTTCAAAGAAATGACATTTATGAGAGGCAATGACCATTTTGTGGATATCTTGAAAGATGGTGGGATAGTAATAGTCAGCTCTAAGGATTTTGTTCACAGTAGTTTTCCAATAAAGGTGGCCTCCACATTCTCCTTCATAGAACTCATGCTTGATCCTATCTGCATCATTTTCAGGCAAACATTTAAGCAATAATCCAGTAGCATTTTCCAAAACAAACATTTATCTAAAATGCAGTAATTTACAGCCTTTAACTTTAAAAACCTTGCCTTTGTTTTAGACAAACTAGGAGGGACATTTAGATTAAGTAGCACATACAAAATATCAGCATACCAAGATGAATTCAGAAAATAATCTTCAATAAGTGGAGTTGCCAATTCCTCTTGTTCATCTATTGCATTAAACATGTTTATATCAAGATCTTGAAAGTTGGATTCAGCCATAAGTTTTTCTAGTCCTTGACCTTTGATGAGCTTAGTGGGCTTGATTTCTAAGTCATATTCCAGTATTACAACAATCCACTTTCCTCTTTTTCCATCAGGATCTTGTGTCAAATTGTCCTTTACCACTGAATGAGGCACAAATGATATGATGTGTGAGTGTAAAATGTAAACTCTAAAGTCTTTTAAGGCTTTGACCAAAGAAAATGATTGTTTTTCCATTATGTTGTACTTCAAAGGTGCATCTCTTAATTCCTTGCTTAAAAATGCAATAGACTACTCGTGTCCCCTAATTTTTTTCTGTAGAAGGACAGTAGCCACTATGTGCTCTGATGCAAATGAAAATATGAAGAAATATTTTGTAAAATTAGGGCTACTAAGAAATGGTGTTTGTGTAAGTGCATGTTTTACCAGTTCAAAGGATTTTTTTGCTTCTAAGGTCCATTTAGCTCCTTCTTCTCTTTTAATCATATTTTTCATATTTCTAAGGAGTTCAGCTAGGTTGGGTATGAACCTTCTCAAGAAATTAATATTTCCAATGAAAGATTGACGTTTCTTGATGTTTCTAGGATGATTGATTTGTAATATACCTTCAATCCTCTTTGGTTCTATATTTATTCCCTCTTCAGATATGATATGTCCAAGAAGTTTACCTTCTTGGAGACCAAACAATGTTTTCTTGGGATTTAAGGATAAACCATATTTTCTACACTTCTCAAATACTTTTCTTAGATGTATTAGGTGTTCTTCGTCTGTTTTGGAATAGACTGTGATGTCATCTAAGTAAATCATAATGAAGTAACCTATTTCTTCTGAGAATGCAATATCCATGGCTCTCTGGAATGTGGCACCAAGATTCATCAAACAAAAAGGCATTTTCACATATATGAAAGTGCCCCAAGGTGTGGTAAAAGTTGTTTTAAGTTGATCATCAAGGTGTACCAATACTTGGTTATATCCTGAAAAATCCATCTAACAAAGAAATTCTTCTAGAACCTACAACCCTTTGTAAAATATGATCGATTTTGGGCAAGGGATAGTTGTTCTTTAATGAGGCTTTGTTTAAGTTTCTGAAATCAATAAAAAACCTTATCTCTCCTGTTTTCTTCCTAACAGATACAAGATTAGATACCCATTCTGAGTATCTCACAGGGACTATAATTCCAGCATCATACATTTTTCTAATTTTTTGCTCTACCAGAGGTAATTGAACAGGGCTGATTCTGCACAATTTTTGTCTATAGGGCTTCTAGTTTTCTTTGAGGGGTATCTTGTGCTGAATTAGTTCTATATCATATGATTTCAAATCTTAATAACTCCATGCAAACACATTAGAAAATTCTTTGAACAACTCAAGGTACTTCAGTTTGGTGGGATCTAGCAGTGTCTTGGATAATTTGATCAGTTTAAGCTTTTCTTCACTACCTATGTTGCACTCTTCTAATTCTGCTTCAGTAGGTTCTATTTTTGGCCTTTTTGCAACATCATTAAAATCAAACAATTCTTTTAAGGGTACCATCCCCTTTGGCAAGCTTTCAGTTTTAGAATGTAGCACTTCTAGATCTTCTTTTCCTAAATCTGTGTATTTTTCTGTTTTACGTTTTGATTCTTTGGTTAACATATTTATTTCAACAACCTCTAGAGATTCTTCTTCCTTTAAAAGTGATTTTTCCTCAGTAGGACAGTCTTGTTCATACTATGAATCTGAATTTGACATTTCAAATTCATTTCTGGACTGTAGGAAGTCTTCTATTCGTTTATCTCCTTCAAAAACTTGCCAGTATTTTTCATTATCTGGGACTTCTAGTATATATTTCACTTGAACTGAGTATTGTTTTCTTTCATAAGGTTTCAAACATGTACTAGCAACAAAGGCTAATCCATTGGAAAGAATGTTTTGGTTTCTAGGGACAAAAGTAAGTAGGAATTTAGAAAATGATTTCAGGAGGTCCATGGCATCATCTCTATAGGCTCTTAGTCTGGGATGTTTGGCAGTATATTCCTCATTTACTTGCCTAATTATCAATTATGAATCCCCATGAACTACTATACTCTTAGCTCCTAGTTTTTTAAGCAATTGCATCCTAAGAGGAGTGCTTCATACTCTGCGATGTTGTTGGTGAAAAGAAATTTTAATCTATATGAATGACCTTCAACATGATTCTTTTCAGTGTTGTGCACCCATATGCCTACTCTTGCACTAGTTTATTGCAAGACCCATCGAAACTCATGCTCCAAAGAGAACTGTTTACATATTTTTCATCCATTTCCTTTTTGTCCTCTCTATTTTGTTTATTTTGATCATCACTATGTTCTTTTTGAGGATCTACACTGTGTTTATTCTTGTCTTTTTCCTCAAGGTTTTCAATGTAGTGAGGCCTTTCTCTTTGTTTGTTATGATTGCCACTAAGTTGGTGACTGTTTTTGTAGCTCAAGACATTTATTTTTTTTTCTGTGATTTTTTGAATTAGCAAATAGTTTGGATGTTTTCTCTTTCCCTTCATCTTTTTCTATGGCTGCCACTATGTTGAATGATTTCTCATTTTTTAACCGTTGCTCATTAAGAATCTCATTGTTGTAAAGAATGAATGAGTCAAGGTCAGTATGTATAGAATAAAGATGGGAATTTTGTGGTCTTTCTTGGCTACTCACCATGTACTTCATGTGTGTTTCCCTATAAAGTCTTCTAGGTTGGTTGAAGACAGGGATTGTGGCATAAGCCATATCCTTTTGCATTGTGCCTTGCAATTTAGCACCCCAATATCTTGAAAGAAGCATACCATATTTTGGGGGTATATCACCCACGAAAATGTCCATTACTAAGCTTTTGGCTAGGATTTTTGCTAAATTGACACAAAGATGTTTTATTAGGCCTAGGCATTTGACTCTGATGGAGTCAAAGGAGTATAAATATTTATAAGGTCTGGTTACCTCAAGGCCTAATATTTCCAGTATTACTTTGGGCATGAGATTGTGTGATGCTCCTGAATCAATCATGGCATTGTGAAAATTTTTATCATGGATGTTTAAGTTGACATAGAATGGAGGAACTCCTCCTTCTTGAAATTTTACTTCAATTTTTGGTCCAAACAGAAGCTCGGGTTTGTCGTCGTTTAAGTTAACAAAGTCATTGTGATCTCCTATGTTCAAAGCCTTTAACAATTGGGACCTATACACATCTTGAGTGAATAACTCAGTGAGAGGGATAGATATTTTTATTTTGGAAATTTCACTCTCTATGCTGAAAGGAGTTTGAGTTTTGGAAACGCTTAATTCAACATTTTTAGTCACTGTTTTCTCAGCAAAACCAGCTTACTAGTTTTTATTATTTACAGCTATTAAAATGGTTTTTTCAGGAGCAATAGCTGAGGTGCTAATGTTGCTAAGGTCACCTCTATTTTTGTCATGAATTTGGGTGCTTTTTCCCTTGTTTTGATCAAAAATTTCAGCCACTATGTTATGAATTTGTGTTACATCTTTGGGTTTGTTTATAGGGCTGTTTTTAACAAAATTTTCAGAGGTCTTCTTCTTGGGAATGTCTTGGTTCTTTTTACTCCTCAAGTCATATTGTTTGTGTACTTCTATTATTGCATTTTCAAGGCCTTGTTGGTAGTCTGCAAACTCTAGGCTCTCTTCTTCATAAGGTGTGTATATGACTTGCTCTTTCCTAGTGAGGAAGATACTATCCTCATCATTTTTTCCCAACATGTTTATGTGATTTCCCTCTGTTTCTTCAATTAATCCCTTATCCTCATCAGCATAATTCTGTTGGAAAGGGGGTCTGACTTGTTGATCAGGGCCTCTTTGTCTAATTTGAGGGGGATTCCTTCTAAAGTTCTAATTATGATTTTTATTTTTATTTTGAGGAGTTGTTTGATTTTCTTTAGGATAAGCTCTCTCATTCATGTTTATTATTTCCATCAGCATCTCCATGGTTTTGACCAAATTATCAATTTTGGAATATGATGTGGAAGATCCAGCTTCATCTTTGTAGGTAACCTTTTTCTCTGCTTTCAATCTAGCCCTTCTAGCATTAAGGTTAGCTTCTACATTTACTGCCCCTTTTTTCATATCCTCTAATGTGAGGGGTTCTCTCTCCCTTAATTGATAACAAATTTCTGGGTCAAATCCTTCACGAAAATTTATTAAGGCTAAGCCTTGTGGGGGTTTCATTTGTGGAGGGAGTGCATTATAAACAGTACTGAATCTAGTGCAATAATCTTGGACACTTTCTCCAACATTTATTTTAAGATAATTGTATCCTAATAGGATCTGAAGGGGATTTATTTTGACTTCCCATTTGTTTAGGAATAATTGATGAAAAGAGGGGATTTCATTGATACCATTAGGGGTTAAGCCTTTAAACCATTTTCTTACTTCTCCCCCTAAACTTTGAGCAAACATCTTAAGTTTTATAGTTTCATCATTGATTTCTTGTCTGTCAAAGTAATCATTCATTCTATCCACATTTTTTTGAGCTTTAGTAGAACTACTAGCATCATATAATGGAATATTGAACTGATAGTCCTGTGGTAGAGAAACTAAAGGTAAAGGAAGGACTAAGGGAGCATACCATGTTGCCATGATATGAACTTGTGGAAACAATGGGGGGTTTACAAGTGGAGGATTTGTGATAGGAGGTAAATGATGTGACGAAGTGGTTTGAATAGTGGATGTATGAGTGGGTGTAACCGAAGTGATTGGACCAGCTAAGAACTATTGAGCAGATTTAGGATGAGAGAAACCAAAGTTATGAATGAAATGAAGATTAGGTAGAGTAGATGGGGAGGTTTCTCTCCCAGTATTATATTGTTAATTTTCAGACTCAAAGTCTATCTGATCTATAACACTAAGTGACTTGGTTCTAGATGGGTTTCTTATGAAAGGTAAGTCAACTTGGGTATCTTGCAAAGCTGTAATATTTTCAAGAACTGAACTTGCTCTATGAATTGGTATGTCAATAGTTGGGTTTTTGGATGTAGGATATATCCTAAGGATACTTTCAGGATTATCAACTATTGCAGGAGGATTTGGGTCAGGATGGGATCTAGTATGAATCCTTATAGAAGCCAGGATGTAGACCCAATGATGAGAAAATTTTCAACCAAGTATGACAGTCTTAAAAAGGAAAACTAATCTTTGTAAGAAAACTTATCCTCAATTTTTTCTTATCTGGGTTTTTGATGTTATGATAAAATAAGTTTCCCAGTGGAGTCTATGAAAAACTAGGAGAAATTAGCAGGCCTACTGACAACCAGTGGAGTCACCAGATGGAATATTTTTACCTATTTTCTAGGACTGGTTGTTGTCCATCATCAACAATCAGGAACCAATCTTGGCAGAGTTGTGAAGTTATCTATTACTCAGTATTCCCCAATATGGTCTCCATTTTGTTGGTTCCCTGTGATTTACAATATTGGCAAGAATAAACACTGCAGGGGGCCGCATCAGAACCACTTTGGAATCCTAGGACCTAACCTTCCTGGATTCAGAGAGGGATCTCTCTATTAAGTGTTTTCAAAAGATATTTCTTTATGTTTTGTTTATGATATTAGGCTAGTTATGAAGATCTTAGAACTTATTTGTTCGGTTGGTTGGGATGGATATCATTAAATGAAGAGGTCAACTAAAGGGTTAAGGTGAGAGTAAATTGAAAGAATGTTTCAGATGAAAGGATAGGTCAAGGAACAATATTAACCTATTGGGCTATGGAGTCACAAAAGGATTTAATTGTACAAAAATTCTTCAAGGGTTTCCACAGGGCAAGTCATCTATATCAAAGGATATTTTAGATTGAATCGTGATATGAAACAATAAGATATTGTGAAAGAAGAAAAGCTAATAATCAATAAATAATCTATTAACTCCACTAAACAAGAAAAATCCTTTCAAAGTAACTATTTGAAGCAAGCCAAAGGATAAGGAAAACTATAGACTTCTTTGGACAAAATTTTATTAAAGAAAACTTTTCAGAAAACAATCCAGTAATCCAAAGACTACTTTTAGAAAGGATAAAACATATAATGTAACAAGGAAAATATCCTAAGATCAAACAGAAACTATGAATCTAGCCTGATTTTGGCATACTCTCAAGTGATATTTCAAATAAATTGTTAAAGAATAGCTAGAGGATAGGGAAAACCATAGACTTCCCTAGGTTAACTCTACTTAGAAAACTTTTAAAAGAACATTAAAAAACAAAATCTCAAGTTGTACACAAAAAGACATGGGCTCACCAAAATTTCTTCACTAGTTATAATCTATTGAATAATTTCTAAAATAACAAACTGGATAAACCTAAAGGGCAATTAAAAATCCTCTAAACATACCTTAGCAGAAGAAAACATAAAGATAAAGCTTTCAGGTAGAAGTAGGGTACTTTTCAGTAAATACTACTCTAAATTTTTTTTTCTTTATCAGAGAAATTGGACACCATGTAAAACATAAGGAAAGACAAAAACAGTGAGGAATAACATCACCATTAACATAGACCAGGATCCCATGAATCAGATTGTATTATTGATGTTCAAACCAGTTAAAATATTCAAGTACAATAGGTCTCTATAGCTCAAAACTTCTCTTCTCAGCCTAGTATTCTTCAACTACTCAACATCACTTCAACAGCTTCAACAACTATCTTACACCTCAATGATAATCCAACCAACAACAAAAATGAACTCCTCATATAGTATTTATAGTTAAATGAGGAGGTGGAGTGAAAGAAAGGGTCTCTAATGGTTCATAAATGACAGAGTTTAATGTTTTTAACCTTCGAGACCATGCAAGGCCTAAGGAAAAATGAATTCAAGTCTAACTCTGCATTACATTAACTTTTTGAACTACTTAGTGGATTTTTTTGACTTTTAGGCTTTTTAGGTAGGCTGGAAATAACTTCTGAGCTGTCTTTACAAATATCTTTGACTTGGAGTAACTTTATGTGTCTTTTGAAGCAAATTAGGCTTGTAGGTGGCATTGGAGGAGTAATTACTTTTGTAGATGTGGCATTTGAAGCTTTCCCTTTGTTGATCTGTCTATTTGCTAACTTAAACTTTGATTAGGCCTTATTTAATCATCTTTAACCTTTGTCACTTTTGCTGATTATTTTGATTTTGATTAATTCATCTTTACACTGTGTGCTTTATCATTAATCTGTTGGTTAAGCTTTTAAATCTTTTGGCTCATGCTTTAACCTTTAACTTTCATTGATCTTCTTTGTTTTTCTTTTGTGTACAGGTGGATTGGCTTCCTTCTGTGCTGGAGAATTTCATTGATTGCATCGATGGTCATGAAACATCGATTGGAGCTTTGACTCAAACCCTTTATCCCTTTCTTTATGTATTTGGTCCTTGGATCGTCATCCAAATACATAAAGCCACTTAGATTGGCTGTGGGATGGCCTGCAAACGTCGGGTTGCCATTAAAAACTGCAACACAAACTAAAGATATTAATAAAACCTGCATTTTTGGGTCAAACTTCTTTCGGAGGTTTCGGGATGGTGGAGGAGCGATTGCAGAGGAGGAATATGCGCAGAAGGGGTTCCAAAAATGGAACTAGGAGGAACATTGACATTTTTGAATATTTGGCGCGAAATGGTGGAAGAGTGTTTCTTAGGAATACCAGGTAGTTTTCGCGGGAGAGATGTGTGGTTAGTGGTATTGGCCCATATGGACGTGATACCATTCAAACAATGACACCTGTCCAAGCTGAAACCACCCTTTTTGCATTGAAAATGTGTGTTAACGTGTTTTGGTGAAATGAGTGTGAAAAAAATCCGGGACTGTCAGATCTAGGAGATATAGATCTATGACGAAGGGATAAGGCGACAAGAGAAGGTGCTCACCAATAAATAATGGAGGAGGATAGGTGGCGGATGGTACATGGATTAGCAAGAGGGTAGTGGAAGGCGGGCCATGGTGATGACATCCGTAATTTTTTTGGGGAGTGAAATGATGTCGAGCGGGGTAAAAGGTGAGAGTGAGCACAATCGCACGATGACCGTCAAATCAGCAAGATCTACGATGGAGATCGATCCAGGATAATACATAGTGTGGAGAAATGAAAGATAAAGGATGAGGGCTAGAAGTAAGTGTGGAGGTAAGGCCCTATGGGGAATAGGATAGGACCGAGGGTTAAGAGACAGGGGCAGAGGATTAGTGGAGGGTCTCAGGCACTCGGTCTTATGAGGAAAAGAAGCGGAAGGCTTAATCCCTAAGGGGCTTAAGGCCTAATTTTCAAATGGAGCGGATTTAGGCCCAAAACAAAGGGTTTTAAGCCTTTTTTGATGTTCTGATAGGATGAAAAAGGGTTATTTAAACCATATAAAGGGGATTGTATAAGGCTTAAAGGGTTTTTATGGGAAACAAGGTTTAATGAAGAGGAAAAAGGACTTTTTAGAGGAAAAGTGATTTGTTTATAATAGGTAAAAATGGATGAAAAAGTGAGTGAAAATGAGTTTATGTGATGAAATGATGGAGAAGGGCTTGAAAAAAAATTTCTTTGTGTCTTGGCAGGGTAACTTGGAGGCTTTTGAGTGAATATTTCAGTGGAATGATTCTTTTGAAGATAGTGAACATAGTGGGCTTTCAAGAACTCATAGATTTTCACAAAATTTGTTTCTTCAAAGCTAAGGAACCTATTTTAGCCATCATAAGGTATAAAAGAATATATAGATGGCTAACACCCTTAACCTAACCTTAACCTCAACTATAACCTTAACCTTAAGGTTATGGTTAAGGTAAGGTTAAGATAAGGTCAAGGGTAAGGTTACAGTTAAGGTTAGGTTAAGGTTATGGTCAAGGTAAGGTTAAGGGTAAAGTTAAGATTAAGGTTAGGTTAAGGTTAAGATAAGGTTAAGGCTAAGGTTAAGATCAAGGTCAAGGTTAAGGTTAAGGTTAAGTTTAAGGTTAAGATAAGGTTAAGGTTAGGTTAAGGTTAAGGTTAGGTAAAGGGTGAGATAAGGCTAACCTAACCTTAACCTTGATCAAACCCTTAACATTAACCTTAACCTTAACACTAACCTTGACTTTACCCTTAGCATAACCTTACCCTAACCTTACCTTAACCACAACCTTTACTTAACCTTAACCTAACCTCAACCTTGACCTTAACCTTAACCTAACCTTAACCTTGACCTTAACTATAACCTAACCCTAACCTTGACCAAACCCTTAACATTAACCTTAACCTCAACCTTAACCTTGACTTTACCTTTAACCTAACCTTACCCTAACCTTACCCTAGCCATAACCTTTACTTAACCTTCACCTAACCTTAACCTTGACCTTGACGTTAACCTAACCTTAACCTTGACCTTAACTATAACCTAACCCTAACCTTGACCAAACCCTTAACCTTAACCTAACCTTAACCTTAACCTAACCTTGACCTTAACTATAACCTTAACCTTAACCTTAACATTACCATTAACCTTAACCTTAACCTCAACATTAAGTTTAACCTTAACCTTCCCCTAACCTTAACCCTAAACTTAACCTTAACCTTAACTATAACCTAACATTAACCAAACCCTTAACCTTAACCTTAACTTGACTAAACCCGTAACCTTAACCTTAACCTTACCCTTAACCTTCACCCTTAACATTAACCTAACCTTAAACTTAACCTCAACCTTAACCTTAACCTTCACCCTTAACATTAACCTAAGCTTAACCTTAACCTTAAGGTTAAGGTTAGGTTAAGGATAAGTTTAAGGTTAAGTTTAAGGTCAAGGTCAAGGTTAACCTTAACCTAACCTTAACCTTAACCTTAACTTTGACCTTACCTATAACCTAAGCCTAACCTTGACCAAACCCTTAACCTTAACCTGACTAAACCTGTAACCTTAACCTTAACCTTACCCTTAACCTTAACTTATCCTTAACCTTAACCTTAACCATAATCTTAAGGGTAAGGTTAGGGTAAGGTTAGGGTAAGGTTAAGGTTACAGGTTTAGTCAGGTTAAGGTTAAGGGTTTGGTCACAGTTAGGGTTAGGTTATAGTTAAATTCAAGGTTAAGGTTAGGTTAAGGCTAAGGTTAAGGTTAAAGTTAAGTTTATGGTTATGGTTAATTTTAGTTTAAGGTTAAGATCAAGGATAAGGTTAAGGTTAGGTTAAGCTTAAGGGTGACGGTTAAGGTCAAGGTTATGGTTAAGGTTATGATTAAGGTTAGGTTAGGGTTCAAGATAAGGTTAAGGTTAAGTTTAGGTTATAGTGAAGGTTAAGGTTAAGACCTGTAACCTTAACCTTGACCTTACCCTTAATCTTAACCTTAACCCAACCTTAACCTTAACTTAACCTAACCCTAAACTTAACCTTAACCTTAACAAAACACTAACCTTAACCCTAACCTAAACCTTAAATTTACCCTTAACATAACATTAACCTTATACCCTTACGCTAATCTTAACCTTTAACCTTGACCTTAACCTTAACTTAACCTAATGTTAACCTTAACCTTATCTTAACTTTATCCTAACCTTAACCTAACTATAACGTTACCCTTTACCTTGACCTTGACCTTAACTATAACCTAACACTAACCTTTACCAAAACCTTAACCTTAACCTTAACCTGACTAAGCCTGTAACCTTAACCTTACACCCTTAACCTTAACCTTAACCTAATATTAACCTTAACAAAAACCTAACCCTAACCTTAACCAAACCTAACCCTAACCTTAACCTTAACCTAGATTTAACCTTAACCAAACCTTAACCTAACTATAACCTTACCCATAACCTTAAACTTGACCTTAACTATAACCTAACCCTAACCTTGACCAAACCCTTAACCTTAACCTTAACCTGACTAAACCCGTAACCTTACCCTTAAGGTTAGGTTAAGATTAAGTTTAAGGTTGATGGTTAAGGTTAACGTTAATGTTAAGTTTAAGTTAAGTTTAATGTTGACAGTTTGGTCAAGGGTAGGATTAAGGTTAAGGTTAAGGATAAGTTAAGGTTAAGGGTGAAACAAGGTTAAGGTTAAGGTTAAAGTTAGGTTAAGGGTAAAGTGAACGTTAAGGTTAGGTTAAGGTTCAAGTTATGGTTTTAGTCACGGTAAGGTTAGGTTAAGGCTAAGGTTAAGGTTAAGGTAAAGGTGAAGGGTAAAGTCAAGGTTAAGGTTAAGGTTAGTTTAAGAATAATGTTAAGATTAAGGTTAAGGTTTGGCCAAGGTTAGGGTTAGGTTATAGTTAAGCTTAAATTAAGGTTAAGGTTAAGGTTAAGATAAGGTCAAGGTTTGGTTAAGGTTAGGGTTACGTTATAGTTAAATTTAAGGTTAAGGTCAATGTTAAGGGTAATGTTAAGGTTTGGCTAAGGTTAATATTAGGTTAAGGGTAAAGTTAAGGTTATGGTTAGGGTAAGGTTAGGGTTAAGGTTAGCGGAAAGTTAAGGTTAAGGTTAGATTAAGGGTAAAGTCAAGGTTAAGGTTAGGTTAAGGGTAACGGTTTGTTCAAGGTTAGGGTTAGATTATAGTTAAGGTCAGTTTAAGCTTAACGTTAAGGGTTTGGTCAAGGTTAGAGTTAGGTTATAGTTAAGTTTATGTTTAAGGTTAGGGGGTAATGGTTTGTTCAAGGTTAGGGTTAGGTTATAGTTAAGGTCAGGTTAAGCTTAACGTTAAGGGTTTGGTCAAGGTTAGAGTTAGGTTATAGTTAAGTTTAAGTTTAAGGTTAGGGGAAGTTTAAGGTTAAGGGTTTGGTCAAGGTTAGGGTTAGGTTATAGTTAAGGTTAAGGTTACGGGTTTATTGAGTTTAAGGTTAAGGTTAAGGTTAGGTTAAGGTAAAGGTTAATGTTAAGGTTAGGTTATGTTTAAGGTTAAGGTTAAGTTTAATGTTATGGCTAAGGTTAAGATTATGTTTAGGTTAAGGTTAAGAAAATGTTAAGGTTAAGGTTAGGTTAAGGTTAAGGGTGTAGGTTAAGGCTAAGGTTAAGGTTAAGGTTAGGTTAAGGTCAAGGTTAAGTTAGGTTAAGGTTAGGTTAATGGTAACCTGAACCTTAACCTTCCCTATAACCTAACCATACCTATAACCTGACCCTAACCTTAACAAAACCTTAACTTTAACCTTAAGTTAACCATAACCTTAACCTTAACCTTACCTTTAACCTTAACCTTAACCTTAACCTTAAACTAACCTTATCATTGACCTTAACTATAACCTAACCCTGACCTTGACCAATCCTTAACCTTAAACTTAACCTTAACTTTCCCATAACCATAACCTTAACCTTAAATTTACCCTTAACCTTAACGTTAACCTTAACCTTAACCTAACCCTAACCTTGAAAAAACCCTAACCTTAAACCTAACCTTAACCTTAAATTTACCCTTAACATAACCTTAACCTTAACTATACCCTTAACCTAATCTTAACCTTAACCTAACCTTAACCTTACCTTTAACCTTGACCTTAACCTTAACTTAACCTAACCTTCACCTTAACCTTAACTATAACCTATCACCAACCTTGACCAAGCCCTTAAGCTTAACCTTATCTTAACCTTATCCTAACCTTAAATTTAACCTTAACCTAACTATAACCTTACCCTTTACCTTAACCTTGACCTTAACTATAACCTAACCCTAACCTTGACCAAAACCTTAACATTAACCTTAACCTGACTAAACCCGTAACCTTAACCTTACCCCCTTAACCTTAACTAAAAAATAACCCTAAGCTTAACCAAACCTAACCCTAACCTTAACCTTAACCTTAACCTAACTTTAACCTTAACCTAACCTTAACCTTAACCTTAACCTAACTATAACCTTACCCATAACCTTAACCTTGACCTTAACTATAATCTAACCCTAACCTTGACCAAACCCTTAACCTAAACCTTAACCTAACTAAACCTGTAACCTTACCCTTAAGGTTAGGTTAAGGTTAGGTTAAGGGTAAAGTGAAGGTTAAGGTTCGGTTAAGGTTCAAGTTACGGGTTTAATCGGGTTAAGGTTAGGTTAAGGTTAAGGTTAAGGGTAAAGTCAAGGGTAAATCCAACGTTAAGGTTAAGGTTAAGGGTAAATTTAAGGTTAAGGTTAAGGTTTGGTCAAGGTTAGGGTTATGTTATAGTTAAGCTTAAGATAAGGTTAAGGTTAAGGTTAAGGTTAATATAAGTTCAAGGTTAATGTTAAGGTTAAGGCTTGGTCAAGGTTAGGGTTATGTTATAGTTAAAGTTAAGGTTAAGGTCAAGGTTAAGGGTAAGGTTAAGGTTAGGTTAAGGTTAATATTAGGTTAAGAGTAAAGTTAAGGTTATGGTTAGGGTAAGGTTAGGGTTAAAGTTAGCGGAAGGTTAAGGTTAAGGTTAGGTTAAGGGGAAAGTCAAGGTTAAGGTTAGGTTAAGGGTAAGGGTTTGGTCAAGGTTAGGGTTAGCTTATAGTTAAGTTCAGGTTAAGGATAAGGTTAAGGGTTTGGTCAAGGTTAGGGTTAGGTTATATTTAAGGTTAAGGTAAATGTTAGGCGAAGGTTAAGGTTAAGGTTAAGGTTAAGGGTTTGGCCAGGGTTAGGGTTAGGTTATAGATAAGGTTAAGGTTAGATTAAGGTTAAGGTTAACGTTATGATTTTATTCAGGTTAAGGTTAAGGTTAGGTTAAATTTAAGGTTAAGGTTAAGTTTAATGATATGTTTAAGGTTAAGATTATGTTCAGGCTAACGCTAAGAGAAGGTTAAGGTTAAGGTTAAGGTTAAAGTTAGGTTAAGGTTAAGGGTGAAGTTTAAGGGTAAGGTTAAGGTTAAGGTTAGGTTAACGTCAAGGTTAAGGTTAAGTTAGGTTAATGTTAGTTTAAGGGTAACCTTAACCTTAACCTTCCCTATAATCTAACCTTAACTATAACCTAACCCTAATCTTAACAAAACCTTAACCATAACCTTATCTTAACCGTAACCTTAACCTTACCTTTAACCTTAACCTTAACCTTAAACTAACCTTATCCTTGACCTTAACTATAACCTAACCCTAACCTTGACCAAACCTTAACCTTAACCTTAATTTAACCTTAACCTTAACCTTCCCATAACAATAACCTTAACCTTCACTTTACCCTTAACGTCAACCTACACCTTACCTAACTATAACCTTACCCTTATCCTTAACCTTGACCTTAACTATAAAGTAACCCTAACCTTAACCTTAACCTTAGCCCTAACCTTAACCTTAACTTTACCCTTAACCTAATATTAACATTACCCTAACCATAACCCTATCCTTACCCCTATCATTAACCTTAACCTGAGGTGAAGATGATGGATAAGGCTAAGTTTAAGGATAAGTTAAGGTTGAGGGTAAGTTAAGGTCAAGGTTAAGGGTAAGGTTAAGATTAAGGGTTTGGTCAAGCTTAAGGTTAGGTTATAGTTAAGGTCAAGGTTAAGGTTAGGTTATAGTTAAGGGAAAGGTTAAGGTTAAGGTTAAGGTCAAGATCAAGGTTAAGGTTAAGTAAAGGTTAAGATAAGGTTAAGGATAAGTTTAAGGGTAAGGTCAAGGTTAAGGTTAAGGTTAAGGTTAGGGTTAGGTTATAGTGTGTTACACCATTTTTTGGTCATCTAACCTTTCATCATTAGATGGACCCAAGTACACCATGTAAGACCAGTTTTACCCCAAGTAAAACTGCTTTCACTATGTTAATTAGGAAACCCCTAAAGGAAATATTAAACAAACCTATATTTGTTTGATTTTCCTCAAGGAATAATTAATTAAACCATAATTTAATTGTTATTCCCAGTCATGTTTAACCCAAACACAAAGAAATTAATGAGATAAACCCATAGTTATCTTATTATTTTCTAAGAATAATTATTTAAATATTATTTAGATAATATTCCTTGTTAAATATGACCAAATCAACCACCATTAATCAAATAAATCATTATTTATTTGATTATATCCCAACCACTTCCTTAAAAAGATAAATAAATCATTTATTTATTTATTCTTCACTAATCAAGGGATTTGACCCAAGTCAAACACCCTTTCCCTCCAACAAATAATAATAAAATATTCCATAGAGGTGGATCTAGATTTGATTAACATTATTTTAATCATGCACCAAGATCTAGAATGATCCAATATTTTGTTATAAATAGGAGGGTTTTCCCCATCATTCTTCACCTTTTGTTGCCTATTAGATCACTCTGGATCTATACACTTGGTCTCATTTCTACCATTTTGCTCCCATTGAGCTCTATCTTCTACATTGGGTTTTCTACATCTACAAGAGAGAGAAAGCTTAGATCCGAAGTGCTGAGGACTACAAAGAACCCATCCCATTGAGGAGATCTGGATACACCTTCTTGTTTCCTCCCAGGTGCCCTGTAATATAAAAATTCATTCAAAAAAATCGTGTTCTTGTCTTGTCTGTTGGATGCATGGAGCAAACTCTTTATTTTACTGCTTAATATCTTTCCATTTATAGATCTGTTTGTTGCAGCACTTTAACTACTAATTGCAGATCTGAAGATGTTTTGCAGCCATTATTGTTGTTAGGGCTATTAGTTATGCGTAGATAAAGTGGTTCTTTTTCGTACGCTTCGACAAAGAATTCATACTAACAAATGGCGACTCCACACGGGTTTTAAATTACGACCGCTGTCGTTTTTCCTATTCCTGCATATCCAGCTACTTCAGGCCCTAGGGCTTCTTTTCAGCTGCTTAGTTTTCCTCTTTTTATGTCATTTTTCTCACATAAAACCCTAAAAACTTAAAATTTCTAACTTCCGTGTGTTTCTGGCCCTATTGCGCAGGTAAGCGACACCAGCCGCAACTGAGATGGCAACTTTTCTGAAAATCTGCCGCCGAGACAACCGGAACAGGGGGGTCGCACTCTTTGGCCCTAAACCTGCGACCTGGACCTCCAGGTCGCACTTTTCAGCCTATTTTCTGCGACCTGAACTCAGATCAGGTCAGAAACTGCGACCTGCCTTTTTTCCAGCATTTTTTCTGCAATTTTTCTGGGTTCTGCTGCAGCTTCTGCCAGGGTTTTTCCAGCCTCTGTCTCAGCCCGCCTTGACCAAGATCTGATCTGTTTTTACTCATCTAAGTGGGAACCCAGCCCCTTAGGGCTTTAGTACCCTCCAATTTTTGTGGAAGAGTTTTAGCTGTTTCAGCCGTCGGTTTCAGAGCTTCAGCCCCCTCTTTTCCAGATCTGTTACCTCACTTTCAGATCCATTGAAATCAGCCTCTTTTCCTTTCAAATCACCTCTTGTCGTTTTGTTTGGACCTCCTTTTGACGGCCTCCGCCTCACCCCCTCTGGTTTTTGCTGATTTCCTTCCCTTTTTCCAGCCACCTTGCCTCTGTCTCTTGGCTGTGATCTGCACCTCTTACCCGCAGCTTTATCCTCCAGATCTCTGTCCCTCTTGACCCTAGGTCTGTTGAGCTCCCTTTGTGTGTGTTTTACATAGTTTTTCCTTTCTTTTTAGCATAGTTGTGAGAGACCCACCTTTCTGGGTTAGATAGATGCATACGTAGCTGTTATTTTTCTGTCATTTCAGCATTATACTCTGTTCTCTGTAGGTTTATTTTCAGCTACGCAGCACACTTTTTCTTGCTCTCAACAACGGAAAGGGTTTAAAAATTAAAATTAATGCACGCCACACACTGACCCTAAGTGAAGAAGCGCCTGGTTTACACCGCCTGGCAAAGACTCTAAAATCAATTGTCACTGCACCTTTTCTGCCCTTGACCTTCTTGATTTTGTCCCTTTCTGCCCTCGTCGGTTTCCTTCTTCCTGTCATCATTGCGCCCCCAAGGCGCCTTTCCCGGAGACTTCTTGGCCTTCACCCTCAGTTTCCGGTTGATCGACCTGCTCCGCACCGCCGTCGTCGAGCCAGTCCACCTTCGAGTCCGCACTCCGACTCCTCCTCTGATTCCTCGGGTCCTCCTTCCCCTCCCGGTTCTCCTGCCCCCTTCACCATGTCTGGTCCAGGGCCTAACGCTAGCGGTTCTCCCGGCCCCCATGCCGGCCCTACTTCTAGCGGAACCGTCACAACCACTACCCCGGCCACCCCTGTGCTGCCGTATATCGCAGGCCTCAGCCTCCCCGATTTCCATCAGTTGATTAATGATCCCATTCACCACAATGCTACCTGGCCCACTATGCCCACCAAGCTGCCCTCTGATATCCCCAAGTTCGAGGGCCTTAATGGAGAAGATCCAACCAATCACGTCCGATATTTCCACATGTGGTGTTCCTCCAATTCCATTACCGATGACTCCATCCGTCTTCGTTTGTTCCAACGCACGCTTACCGGCGAAGCTTCTAAATGGTATGTTGAACAAGCCACCTCGACCCATACCACCTTTGAGACTCTTGCCCAAGCCTTTTTGTCGTACTTCCAGCTCCCCCTCCGATACGATACTGGCACGGAGCTCTTGACTTCCTTTAAGCAAGCCTCTTCAACACGCCTTTCCGCCCATGTTCAGGAATGGCGACGAAAACGGAGCTTATGTCGAGCCCCTCCCTTCGAAGATCGGGTTTACATGGACTGGTTCCTGCGCACCCTTCCCGCTCCCATCGGCAAAGATGTCGCCTCCCACTTTCCTCAAACTGAAGAAGCCGCCCTCCAAATAGCTTTGAAATATGACCTGATCTACGCTCAGTCTGGTTATGTTTATACCGTCCTTCCTGACATCCCCAGGCCCGGTGGCGCTAACGCCCCGGGGGCATCTCATTCCGCCGACGGTATCGTTGGAGCCATTTCCCATCCATACGCCCAACCTCCTATGGGCTATGGTCTCCCTCAAGGAGGGGCCAGCTCCTCGAGCACTTTTCCCTCTCCCGGTAACATGCATCCAGGATACGGCATGCCTCCTCCTTTTTCCCAACCTCCTGCTTACCCTAATGTTGCCCACCCTACCCATTACCCTTATCCGCAGCCTAGTGCGCCAGCTCCTCCAGCATATGCGCTTCCTCCTCCCTTGCCTCCTCAACCCCAGCAACAGCACCTACAGCCTCCTCAAGGGCAAGTATTTGCACAGCAGGGCGCGACTAATCCCCCTTCTTCTCAAAGAAGGAGGAGAGGCAACCAGAACCAATCTGCCCCTGGTAACCGAGGACCCAATTCTGGTATGGACCCTAACACTAGCAACCAGCAACAGGGCATTCCGCCCAAGCCGGACAGGCCGCTTCGTACAAACAAACCCTGTTCATGTTGCGGTGTTTATGGCCATTACACGCACGATTGTCCTCTCTTACCCCAGATGTGGCAGATGTGGGAGTCTCAAGCCACATTGCGCGGACAGCACGCTTCCCCTCATGCTCCTCCCAATGTGGCCACTACCCAGCCGGCTGTGTTCACTGATCCTTTCCCTCAACAGGGATTCGTGGCCACCCAACCGCCCGACAGCCAGGTAGCCACCCCCCCTTCCATTTCTGGTTCCTCTGATTACCAGATCCTTATGATGCACTCCGATCCTTTCCCATCCGTCGACCTTCACCTTCAAACTCGGTCTCGCCAGTACCCCAAGCCTCCTGCTCAGTCTGCTCCCGAGTCTCCCTCTTCAGGTTCTGCAGAGCCTCTTTCGACATCCAATGGTCCCTTACACATCCCTCAACCCAAAGTTGAGGTTCATCCAAAGATTCCAAAGGGACCATTACGCCGAAATGCTGCTTCCGGTCGAGCCGCTCAGTCGTATAGCATAGTAGATGATTTGGCACAGTCCCCTGCTGCCATTTCCACGCTGGAACTCCTCTAGTCATGCCCTTCCCAAAAGAAGGCTCTACTATCTGCCGTGGGCGCTGTAGATCCTGCTGACGACCAAATGATTGTTTTCGACGCCACCCAATCGGACCATCCCCCTCTTCCTCCTTCCGTCGCTTTCCAAATCCCAGTCAAAATCCGGAACGCCACTGTATCCCGGTGTATAATTGATGAGGGGGCATCCACCTGCGTGATGTCCGCTTCGGTTTGGAAGCAACTCGAATCCCCTGAGCTGGCCCCTTCCACGATCACCCTTCGAGCGTGGGACGGTCATGCCTCCCAGCCTATTGGCCTGTTTCGTAACTGTCCCATCACCCTCGCCGGTAAGACTGTTTGCGTTGATGTCGAAGTCATTGACGCCCCACTAGACTACAACATTCTTTTGGGGCGAAGCTACACCTATGCTATGTCTGCTGTCCCATCCGCGGTCTTTCGCAAGATGTCTTTTCCCCATAATGGAAAGATAGTCACCATTGACCAGTTGACATATCATGAGCCTCCCTCTCAGACCTCCTCTGAGACCACCATCTCTTCTGTAGCCAACAAGCAAACCGTCGATTCCCTGACCAGTGTCTCCCCCGGCGTTTACAAGGACTCCTCCCTGCTTGGAACTTTTCCTTGTCTTCCCCCTCCTCTTATCCCTGATCCCAGCTTGTCAAATGTTTGCATGATGCAATCGTCTCAGGCCGCCCTCAAACGGCCTGCTTCGGCTAGTCCGCAACCGCCCCTTCGCCCTCCGCAACCCGCTCCTAGCCATACTTCTCTTCCAACCGGACCCCCTCCTTCTGGCCTTCCCCCTACAGCTGGTATCCCTGAACCCCTTTACCCCCCGGGCTCGGTTCCCCCTGGCCTTAACCATCTCGGAGCCGTCCCTCCCGGCCATTACCCTGCTGGACAGATCCCTTTCCTGGCTCCCCCTCCCGGCGTATATTCTGTCCCCATCATGGCCACCCTCTCCCTTCCTAACCTGACCTTGGGCATTCCGGTCTGGTACCTTGATCCCCCAGCCGCCACCCCTCCTGGTCACCCCAAACCCTACATGGCTTTGACACCGGTCCAACCGGTCCCCCTCGCTTCTTCCGTTGCTACTGTGCCTCCAGCACCTCCGCAGGATCCCTCTCCTGTCGTGGCAGCTCCTGAGAAAAAACACAAAGCCCGTAAGGGGGCACCAAAAGATAAGACCACCACGACCGACCCGACCCCTCCCCAACCTGCCAAGCCCTGTGCCTTGTGCGATGTCGCCGGTCATGCCACCCATGCTTGTCCCGAGTTGCCCCGTATCCAACCCATGGTTAAAGTCGCGTTCCCCGAATCTACGGCCCCTAAAGCCTCCTCTTCGTCCGTAACCAAGAACCCCAAGACTCTCCGCACCAACAAACCGTGCGCCTTGTGCGGTGTCCATGGCCACTACTCCCACCACTATCCTCACCTGACGCATTATCGCGCCTCTTTAGAGGTCATTCGAGAGTACGAGGTTGAACAGAATCAATCTGCCTCTCCCATCCTCGCGCAGTATGCTTCAGGCCAACCCGAGGATCCTCCCGCTCCCATTGTCATTCCTCCCCCCGATGTCCAGATGACGGAGTCTACGGTAACCATCCTTTACCTATCCTCCTCTGCAAGACACTCGGAGCCTAGCCCGTCTGCATCCTCCCCTGTTGTGTCCCTTGATCACTCTATTCCTCCTCATACTCGAGATCACTCCACTCGTGTCTCTGTTGACCTCCGCAGCCCGAGTCCTCACCATGTTTCCGATAGCTCTCATACACCACCTTGTTTGAGGCTTGCTCATCCTGCCACTTCCCCCTCCTCCTGCCATTGCCGCTCGATGACTTCTATATTCTCACGCTGCCGTCATTTCCTTTCATCCCCTCATTTATTGTCTTGTCACACCATTTTGCAGGACCCCCCGTCCACACCCTTTATCGGTTATGCCGACGGTGCAAGTCGTTACTCCAGGAATCTAGCCTCGGTAGGTTGGGCCATTTTCACTCCCTTGCATGCCCTTGTTCTCTCAAACGAGGTCTGCATTGGTTCTGCCACCAACAATCAGGCCGAATATGATGCAGTGCGTGGTCTCTTAGCCGATGCCCTCTTTCATTGCATCCTCCATCTGCACGTTCGTTTGGATTTCCTACTTCTTGTAATGCAACTCAATGGTGTTTATCGTGTGCATAACCCTGTGTTGTTTAGATGCTATTTACGAGTGAAACTCTTGATACGTGCATTTGAAACCATAACTTTCAACCATGTACCTCGAGAACAGAATCACTATGTAGATAGTATTGCAAACCATGTTCTAGATTGGCATTTATCACACAAATTTCATACAGGACAATAACATTAATAACCATCAAAAAACGATGCATATCCATAATACGTGTCACAAAACATGTGTTTAGAGTCCATCTACTCTGATACATACGACATGCCCATAGCATGTTACAAACAGAAACCCAAAACTGGGGGCACCACCTGCCCCTACATACATCATAGGGGGCACCACATGCCCCACCCCTAATCGCTATCTGGAGGCTCCCAGGCCAATGGCTCTGCCCCTGCAGCATGTAGATCGTGCATAGCCTGATCGGCCATCGCCATGCGCCGCATGACACCTCGCCACTCCGAGGGTAGACCAACACATGGCTCTATGAACTGGTCGTCTAAGTCCTTCCACCCGCGCTCTGATACTCCGGTCAACAACCTTTCGCATCTACGGCGGATGTCCTCTGCACTGGCAAACAGATCCTCATTTTGCGCCGCTTCCGAACCACTTGGACCAGCCCCGTACGTCACTATTGTCCGGAGATCCGCGTTTCAATTCTGCTATATATGCATACCAAAAGTACATGAATCAGTATCTTACATTACTATTCAACACACTTTAACACGCCCATCCAAGAATAGCAATCTGTCACTTACCATCGGGCCCCCAGACTCGACCAGGCGGAAGTGGCAGGTCTGGATCTCCACAGTAGCTCATCCCACTATAGGGATAGTCATCTATGTACAAAGGCATCTGATCCCAATGGGCAAAAAACTCCGGTCGAAATACTCGCTCGACAGCCCCTCCTCCTCCTCTGCACAGTAGCCGTCCCCATCGGCGCATCCTGGGCTCCCTGGGGCCCCCATCTGGAAGCTGTACATGAGGCCTCAAGGTCGGGATCTTCTCAAAGAAGAAGGCGCACAACAAAGTCCCATATGCGCAGTTATGGTTCACCTGCCGCCTGCATAGTGACAACTGTCACTTTAGCGACACCAACAGCATTTGGGCCCACCCATAGTAGGTCCCACCCAATACACCTTCCACTAACATCATCTGCCCCCCAGTGATGTGATGGAACGCCTGGCTGCCCAGGATTCGCAGAAAGCATCAACCTCATCGCAGACGAAGTTTTCAAGATTTCTCAGATTCCCTGACACAGAGCCCGAGTCCCTCAAATTGGAGACCTTGGCCGACCATGATTCCCATGAAACTCCATGATATGTCGCCCCCGCGGCAACACTGGCTGTGTGTTTCCCACCATCCCCAATGGCGGGAGACCAGTCAGGAAGTACACGTCCTGGACCGTCAGTTCGATCCTGTGCCCCTACACCACAAAGATCTCTTGATCTAGATCCCAATAACTGATAATCCGGGCTAGTAACGGTTCCCCTGCTCTCATCAATGGGTTCTCCACAAACTTAAGAACCCCAAATCTGGCCAATACACGACGGACACCCTGATCTGCCTGGATCTCTGTCCGTAGCGTCCCCAGATCTCTCTCTCTCCAATTGACCCGTAAATCTGCCATACCTGCACAAACACATCATTTTTGTCAGCGTACAGATCAGGCAAACCATAACCAAACACCAAAACCCAACTTCCAGCCATAAAACAAAACCAAAACCCCCTCATCTCCCAGGTCGTAGTTTTCTGCTCTTTTCTGGACCAGGTCGCACTTTTTTTCCTGATACCTACGTCCTAGGTCGCACTTTTTGCCCCAAATAGTGCGACCCGACCGTAGAGATGAAGGAGGGTCTGTTTCTGGGATTTTGGGCCCTAAACTGAACTTTCAATCCATCAAAATGAAAGAGTAAGGTTAGGCCTCTTACCTGCAACTGACGGATCTCGATTCCAACGGTCGGTTTGTCCGCTACGCTCGCCGCAAGATTTAGGGCCTTCCCTCCTCTCTACATTCACCACAGCAACAATAGAAAATGAATTATTTTGGAGGGAAAACTGCCTTGTTAAAAGAGAACCCATGTTTCTTCTTTCGACTGCTGCGACCACACCGTAGCCCCGTTCGACGAACCGTCAGCACCGCCAGAAAGATCTCACCGAGCTCTCAAATGGGTTTCTATTAGTTTTTGGTGACTTGATACTTCACCCGGACACATTTTGTCCAAGAAGGGTCACTTTACCGCTCCTTAAAATCGAATTTCCTCACTTACGAGCCACTTGTATTGGGGGCACCATACTGCCCCCTTACTTGTCCATGTTCGTGACGATTTTCGTCATGAGTACCCACCTTGTACTCATGTTTCCATGGTCCCCCATTGGGGCCTTTACTGTGTGGAAGCACTATCGTGTCACCCTTGTTTAGAGCATCCAAGTTGAGTCATCATCGCATTCATGGATTCTATCCTGCGTACCTTTGTACCCCACCATAACCCTCCTTCCGTTATTGCTTGGTTCCTCTCTTGTGTCGCATGTCATGACCTTCAGCCTCACTGTCCCCTATCCCTTCTGATATTGTGTCAGTCGCTGCCATGTCATTCATGCCCTTTATGCTCTAACATGGGAAGTCGTCCATTCGCCACCCCATCCTTTCCATTCCGCCATCATCATTAGTGTCAGTCTGTCCGTCACTCTACTATTTTCTCTCGTGCCTTAGTTGAGGACCTCTCCTTGCCTCACCTATGGTGGACCTCCTTCTGTCGACATCAGCTCATTCATTCCAGAAGCAAGGTCTAGAGGGCGGTGTACCTTGGTTCTAGCTTCCGCTCTTGTTCGGTGCCTCGGATCAGGCAGGGGGATCTCTCATTTCCCTTTGACTTGATTGTTTCTCCAGCTCCTCAAAGATGATCGGATCCAGATACCGATGGTTCCGTGATCCAAAGAACAGCCTCGCATGATTCCCCGGGGTGTGTGAGATGTCTCTGCACCCTCTCATGAGGTGGCCCTGTTGTAGCCCCCACATGGCTCTTGATGACCTCTTCTTTGGCAAAATTTCTTTGATGCCGCTCCAGATTTTGATGATGTTGGCCTTAGCTACTTGCAGCACCTCTATGATTTGCATGTATCAGTCGGATTTTGTGAGCCCTTCCCCATTTACAGGGGGCATTTGGGTTGTATTTATCTCATGTACTCAGATATTATTGTACTAGTCCTGGCTGTTATCCCAGGCACAGCATGTATGTGAGACTCTTCATTGTATTCTTATCTGGCTACTGCTTATGCCAGCTGTACTCTATGGTTCGGTCCCTTGGTTACCGGACACACTATTCTTTTGTACTTTGTCTCGGCGGGTATAGGTATGCCTCCCCCGCCGCCTTCAGCACAGGTACCCTCTCATAAAAAGAGACTTGTTGCACCTGCGAGTCTCGTCTCCTCAGGGTCTAGTCCTTCAACACACTATCTACCTCACATTTCTCTCTCTGACACCCCTTTTTGTTGTCTAGTGATGGTATACTTACAACGTACTTCGGTCATACGATTTGCTCCTGACACTCGCACGCTGGGGGGCAATCTGTTACACCATTTTTTGGTCATCTAACCTTTCATCATTAGATGGACCCAAGTACACCATGTAAGACCAGTTTTACCCCAAGTAAAACCGCTTTCACTATGTTAATTAGGAAACCCCAAAAGGAAATATTAAACAAACCTATATTTGTTTGATTTTCCTCAAGGAATAATTAATTAAACCATAATTTAATTATTATTCCCAGTCATGTTTAACCCAAACACAAAGAATTAATGAGATAAACCCATAGTTATCTTATTATTTTCTAGGAATAATTATTTAAATATTATTTAGATAATATTCCTTGTTAAATATGACCAAATCAACCACCATTAATTAAATAAATCATTATTTATTTGATTATATCCCAACCACTTCCTTAAAAAGATAAATAAATCATTTATTTATTTATTCTTCACTAATCAAGGGATTTGACCCAAGTCAAACACCCTTTTCCTCCAACAAATAATAATAAAATATTCCATAGAGGTGGATCTAGATTTGATTAACATTATTTTAATCATGCACCAAGATCTAGAATGACCCAATATTTTGTTATAAATAGGAGGGTTTTCCCCATCATTTTTCACCTTTTGTTGCCTATTATATCACTCTGGATCTATACACTTGGTCTCATTTTCTACCATTTTGCTCCCATTGAGCTCTACTTTCTGCATTGGGTTTTCTACATCTACAAGAGAGAGAAAGCTTAGATCTGAAGTGCTGAGGACTACAAAGAACCCATCCCATTGAGGAGATCCGGATACACCTTCTTGTTTCCTCCCAGGTGCCCTGTAATATAAAAATTCATTCAAAAATCGTGTTCTTGTCTTGTCTGTTGGATGCATGGAGCAAACTCTTTACTTTACTGCTTAATGTTTTTCCATTTATAGATCTGTTTGTTGCAGCATTTTAACTACTAATCGCAGATCTGAAGATGTTTGGCAGCCTCTATTGTTGTTAGGGCTATTAGTTATGCGTAGCTAAAGTGGTTCTTTTTCGTACACTTCGACGAAGAATTCATACTAACAAAAATGATCTCCCAAATGGAAGAAAGACTCCTCCTCTGAAAAACAAGTGATGGAAGAGGTGTTGTGATCCCTCACTGCAACACCCTGCAATACAACATTACTCTGCTGCAGAAATAACGCTGTCTTGGAGGAGGATGCTTGGCCTCAAGCCTAGATGTGAGGAAAATCTTTAAAACTCCTTCAAGAGGCTTCTCAAGAGAGGAGAATGATTCCTAAGCAGGAAATCATTGTGCTAAGCAGCACAGCAACTTAGCTGAACAGCTGGAGAATGCCAATAGTCTAAACAGACAAGAAATCTATAATCATATGCATGAGTAACAATGGTTGCCTTACCCTCCTTTTAAACACATGAGAGCTCCCTCTCCATGGGTCCCACTCTTATAGGGTTTCCTCCTTCAAGGAATATTCCCTCCTCTTTCTCTGTGATGTCCCATAGGATGCTTTACACCTCATACCTCTGTGCTGTTTGACTTGGTCAAACTTGACCCAGCCTCTTTGCAAATGTCTCCTTTCACACATGAGGGTGTGAAATATAGTTTCATTGCTGATCCCCTTTCATACTAGAAGTATTTTATCCATGTTTTTATTATGAATGGGCCTTCTCACCCAATTATTCCACTCCTAAGTGAAAATAGAAAAAGTTAATATTCCAATTTATTCTAGGAAAATTTTGGAATATTACAGTCCTCCCCTCCCAAATGTTGCTTGTCCTAAAGCAACTGCAAGGATAGAAATGAGAAGTTTCCCCCAAGGCATGGAGCCTGAAAATTGTTGGGAAAACATCTTCCCCAAATGGATTCTCCATCCCCAAGAAATCATCCAAACAAAATGAGTCACCTCCCAACATGGCAACTCCTTAAAATCTCCTTCCACCTCAAGCTTTGGAAATGAAGGTGTGCTGAAAATCCGAACATGGTAAGCATCATAGCCTACTCCAAGCTGTCCTTCTCTACACTTATGATAAGTGTAGAGTGTATGCTGATCCTGGGCTGCAAAATTATTGCCCTCAAATGGCAAAGTGAAGAACCATCCTCCAAAAAGTTCTCCTCCAACATTGAAGAACAAGCTGGCCCAAAACAATCCATCCATGATGAATAGGACATGGTCATCATAGACTATCCCAGTGAGAATTTTTCTGCAATTTTTAGATGATGATGCATGATACAAACAATATCTCAAGAGGATACATCGCAGTTTCACCCACTGCAAATTCAGAAAATAGCATGGCAAGTAATATACAAGAATCATCAATCTACTAATGGATATTAAATGGCTGAATGTGTCAAAAATACATGATCAAGTACTTTCCGATGATTATACAATGGATGGTTAACAAACTCATGGCCCACCCTAAAAGAGAACACATATGTGGCTGTGGTGGCCATACCTCCTCTCATGCTCCCATTAGAACATGTAGTGCAGAAAATAGGGAAATTCTCTCCCTTCAAGGAACATCCAACTCATGTGTCAACCTCCCAATCATGCTCTCAATACAAATCAGATCCATATCAGCAAATGAAATCATGGTCAGCAACAAAATGAGGAAAATTTTGAAGGTTTCATGTGGTGCAAGAAGGTACCAATAGTTTTCCCAATAGTGACAGCGCAGTTTTCCAAACTGCTGCTTCAGAAAATTACAAGGCAAGATGTTTCTTGATACATAGTTAATCATGTATGTCATCATATGGAAAATAGTTGGATATAAAAACTGAACATACATGTAATGAGAAAACATTTTCCGAAGGCCATATAAAAGATAGCTGCCTCCATCATATAGCTTTTCCCAACTATGATCATGGAGCAAGGTGAAAAGCTTGCCCTCCTGTGGAGCAATGCACTGCATAGTAATGGTAAGAGTATACAAATCAATGAATGTAAAAACAAACTTCTTACCATATGCCTGAAGTAAGATGGTACATGGATCCATGAGTGAGTCCTCCATAGTGTTTTGACATGCTCTGAAGAAGAATGAACCATGTGCTGCAAGAAGATAATCCTTCTCATGCTTGGAAACCCAAGTCAAGAAGAATATGTCATAGTGATAGATGTCTCTATCCACTACTCTATCATCATCACCTCCTCCTTGTTCACCAAGTGTTTCGGGGAATTAACACCCTAGAGGTTGGTTGGGATACAACCTCCACAGAGTAGGGGCATGCTATTTAACAGAGACTCACACAACCATGCACGTTCAGAAAAACTAAATAGAGCAGAATGAGAGAGTTACTCGTAGGTCCTATGTTTGAAGTAGATCCACATGGGGTCCAAACCCCCTGCAACCGTCCTTCCTTCTTAACCTGAAATACAAGAAGAAACCAGCACAAAGGACAGGTTGTACAACATATATCTACTCTAAATGTTAGTGAGATTCATATAAAACATTAAATAAATCATAATGAATGCTTATATAACAAATATTCTCATACATAAAAGCATACACTAACACGTTTATTTCGGGAACAACATGATACTTCTGTATTATAAATAGTACGTACAAAAGTAATCAAGTGGAGAGATCACCTGATCCTTCCAAGGCCTTAGCGGGGCCGTAAATGGGATCCGTCGTATACCTCCAAGCTAAGACTCCTTCCAAAGCTGGTGCCATACGAGATAACATATAAAGGGATGTGTATCTCAAGGAAACAAGGGTTTCCTACAATGGTAGAGGAAAGTGCATGAGGGCGGGGAATTAGACTTGGGTAGGGAATACCAACATAGTGTAATATCAATAATTCTCTCTCTCCCTTGAGCCATACATATGGGGGCTTTTTATGGTCCCTCAGTATTAGTTTCATTAGTTGAAGCTTGATTGTGCAAAATTTGGGGTGGTTGAACTACCTGAGTAACCATCAACCCAGCGTGAAATTAGGGATTTTTTATATATTTTTTAATCATTTTAATGGCATACGTGGAAAAGTCTAGCTGGACTCGCGTATACACATGGAAAAGCATGGGCATAGTCGCGTATGGGGGATTTTACACTGTTTTTAAGTGAATTTTTCCAAGTCTATAGGAATGGGTGCCAAAAAGCCATGAAGCAATCATGAATCATGTCAAGGTGAGGAATGATGCTATAACACCAAGTGCATCCAATGTGAAGTGATCCTGGGGACACTCCATCCATAAGTCTCTGCTCTGAAGTGACAGTGTTATGAGCTCATGAAAATAAGCTCCTATCAATACAAAGCTTTGTTCTTTGACATGCTCCTTGTCAAATATATCTCCCATAATGTTTCAATACATAAAAATTTCCTCCCAAGGTGGAAGTACCTCTCTATCATCAAAAGCCAAGGAGGTAATTCCATCTCCTCCTCCTGAAACATCATGCAAAGTGTGAGAGAAAATATGCTCTTTCTCTCCCAAGAACAAGCAAAGCAACAAAATATTTTGTTGCCTCCCCATACTTCCATCATACAACTCATGTGATGAAGACACAATGAATGATATGAGTATCATATCAACACCATGCATCCATACTCTATGCTGCCCAATGATGCAAACATCTTTCCATCCCTCCTCCATCCTCCTACTCTTAGGAAGAGTGTATGCCAAGTGATGGCCAAACTCTTTCAAGAGTAACCAGCGCAGCCAAGCCTCCTACTGCCCGGTATCATAAATTTTCAAGGAGCCTCCCAGCTCCTTGCTTATCAACCAAATTCACTCAATCACTTGTGGATGCCTTCTCCTTTTCTTCCCCTTAGCACTCCTCTCATGAGGGCCACCATCCTCCCAAACCAAATCTCTGTTTTTGCACTTCATGGGATTTTGAAATGCCATTTTCTCAAGAATCAATGAGACCCTATAAGGACCCAAATAGGTAGTAGGCAAAAACCTCCCATCATGATGTGTATGGCTCAAGGAATGTCCAACACAAGCATGAGAGATGTTATCCATCCTAAGATGTTCTCCATCTTCTATCTACTCCTGTGAGAAAGGAAGAAAATATTTGCACTCCATGGTGTGTTGAAGTGCACCTCTAATGATATCTCTCCATGAGACCTCCCTCTCAACAATAGTCTTCTAAAACCAATGAGGTCTTGGATCTGCTGAAAGTAGAAGTTCCTCTTTGAGCTGAGAGGAGCTCATTGAGAAAGTATCATCTTGAAAGGAGAAAGGGTTTCTCACTTCAATATGTCTACTACCTTCCTTCAAGTCTTCAAACCCCAACCTCAAGTGTGATGAACAATGGCTCATGAGAATGATGGTTTGCTTCCTCCCTGAATGTTTCCATGTTGTACAGCACAGTGCAACCAAGCTACTCTATAGTAGCAATGGGATTTGACCCTTGTTCATGTAAAAGTAAATCTCCACAATTATCAAAATAATTTGCTGCAACAATAGATTGTGGAAATATTTTCATACCTTGATGATGTTCGGGAACCTCTTGTAGGGCTGCAAGAGTTCCTTCCTCCAAAGTGTTGGCTTCCCCAACTGTTGATGCTGTGGCTGCTCCTCCATGAGTGTGACAACGTTAGGACAAAGCTCCTCAAGTGATGTGAGCTTTTCCTCCTTTGTTCTTTCTCCATCAAAGGTTTTGATCAACCTCTGAGTGAACTCTACAAGAAATTTTACCCTTGCATGGCTCAAGTGGCTACACCACCAAAAATAGGCTTCACCCTCCAAGTGCATCATTGAAATTTCAACAGCTTCTTTCCCTGCTACAGCATGTAGTAGGAAAACTACCTCCAACCTTCTCACCAAAGTTCCTGCTGTAGATAACCCATCAAAAGTAGACAACAGAAATCTATTACCTTTGATTTATCTTATGCTATAGGGTCTCTTCTCTTCCTTCAACTGGATGAAATGAGGGAAAGCTAGAGTCTCCTTGAAGACTCTAGGTTGAGATCTGTACTCAACAAGGTAATCACTTAGAATCTGATAATCCAAGTGTCTTCCATGCTCAATGTCTTTTTCTTGATGAGAATAGGAAGTGCATGGTCCTTCCTCTTCTATTTCTCCAATCTTCTTGACCTCCTTGGAGAGGTTCTCTCTGGATCTAAATACTGATGAGAGTAATCTCATCTTTTTCATCATTCTGATCTTCTTGGGCTAAGACTCACAGGCTGAGCCAAGAAAGTTTCTTTGATACCACTGTAATATTCCAAATCTGGAATTGCTAGCAAAGCATGACTGGAAAACACATTTTCCAGTAATGGCTGCTATAGGATTTGAAACCAAGACCTGTATCCCTTATATCAATGCATCTAAGACTAAAATCCAAGAGGTGGCTCAAAAGAAATCCCTCTAGGTGGGTTAAACAGATCTCCCACACCTAGTTGTCTCCAGAAAGTGCCCGGTGAAGGGGCTGCAACAATGAATGCACAAGAGCTAGAATAACAGTGTTATTTTACCTCCATGAAGATTTGAATAGCCAAAAAATGTTGTTATAGCAGTAAAAAGAGTACAATATCTTGAGGAAACAATCACTCAAGAAAGGCAATGCAAGCCTCAACAATACATGTACAAGAAATGGAAGAACACTGCTACATATGTGAAACCCTTGGCTATAACAGCGCAGTCTATTATGGAGAATTGCTGCAAAATGATATCAATACATGGATATGACAATATATGGCTCAAATAAAGTGGGGGAGCAAGTCTCTAACCCATGGAAGAAATAATACATCAATCCTCCGAAGGATTGGCTGAAATATACAAAATGGAAAAAATGTCAGAGTAGCAGTGTAGCAGCTGCAACTCAGAAAATGGAACTGGATGAAGATAGTTGAAGATGCTACAACTGATGGTTGAATCTCATCCAATGGATCCTTCAGGTGAAAGGCTGATCCTAACACTAAAGATCTCACTATCCAATCAACAATGCAAAACCCCACAGTAAGTGCTCACTAAAAATAATTCAGTTACTGAAGAAAAATGCGCTGTAGGGGAAAGGGAATGAGTTGGCCCAATGCCAAGATATGCAATAAGCTCCAATGGCTTCCAAACTGATCTCCCAAAGGGAATAAATACTCCTCTGAAAAAAAAGTGATGGAAGAGGTGTTGTGATCCATCACTGCAACACCCTGCAATACAACATTACTCTGCTGCAGAAATAACGTTGTCTTGGAGGAAGATGCTTGGCCTCAAGCCTAGATGTGAGGAAAATTTGTATAACTCCTTCAAGAGGCTTCTCAACAGAGGAGAAGGACTCCTAAGCAGGAAATCCTTGTGCTAAGCAGCACAACAACTCAGCTGAACAGCTGGAGAATGTCAATAGTCTAAACAGACAAGAAATCTATAATCATATGCATGAGTAACAATGGTTGCCTTGCCCTCCTTTTAAACACATGAGAGCTCCCTCTCCATGGGTCCCACTCTTCTAGGGTTTCCTCCTTCAAGGAATATTCCCTCCTCTTTCTCTGTGCTATCCCATTGGATGCTTTCCACCTCATACCTCTGCGCTGTCTGACTTGGTCAAACTTGACCTAGCCTCTTTGAAAATGTCTCCCTTCACACATTAGGGTGTGAAATCTAGTTCCAAGGCTGATCCCCTTTCATACTAGAGGGATTTTATCCATGATTTTATTGTGTTTGGGCCTCCACACCCAATTATTCAACTTATAAGTGAAATTATAAAAATTTAATATTCCAATTTATTGAAGGAAAAATTTGGAATATTACATCCTCCACCTTGCCCGACCACCGTAGATCTTCTCCTCCAAGATTTGACGGCCCACAGTGCATATCACAGTCATTGAATCGTATCGCACGCCAACCCCGAAAACTGTTACCGCCTCCTTTGCTGTGCGAAAACCACCTCCCGGTTTTTGAAAACCACCTATCCCTCCGTGCCAAAATTCAAATGCCCACGCCTCCAGTCAAGTTTCCTGCTAGTTCTGCTTATGGAACCACCACCAGAATGTCGTTCTTCGCCCTCCGACAGCCCGAAAACCCCTAAAAATGCAGTAAACCCTCCCCGCATGGTTTTAAATATAATTGTTTGTTTTTATGTGCAGGATTAATGGCAGAATGCCTAAAAAGAATTATGATGGTCCAAAAATTCCCGAATAAACATCTGGGTGACGATCTAGAGGTTTGATTTGAATTTAGAGGGACCAGAGGCTCTATTTTCGAGATTCATCATCGATGAAACATGATCATCGATGGTTTTTTAACCCTCCAGCAACAAAATAAATGCGTCCTTGCACCAAAAACAAATACAAACAGAGACACAGTGAAGAAATAAAACAGTTAAAGGACTGTGACAATGATCAGAAGGATTAATGAACAAAATGGAGATAAAAGAAGAATAAAGGGGAAAGACAATGAAACGGACAGATAAAGGTTATATCAAAGTTAAAAGGCCTAATACAGAGTTTAAAGATAAAATAGAGGCAGATTAAGCCCAGAAACACATTCGAATGACTAAATCCAAGTAGTTACTTCTTCGAAGAATACTTTTGCCACCTACAACATGTTTTCTTTCAATAAAATATCAAACAGTTATTACAAACAGTCAAAGATATTTTTCATCTACCAGCAATTATTGTAAATTTATTGCAAAAAGCCTTAAAGTCAAACATTTCACAGAAATTAACTCAGAAGTTAAGTTAGGAGTTATTATTTTAGAGAAACGCCTTTAGATACTTTTTCCTTGGGCCTTGCATGGTCTCAAAGGTAAAAAATCATTAACTCTGTAATAAATGACATTCCAAACCCTAGCTTAACACCACCTCCTCATTTTGCAGATAAATATTTCATATGAGATTTATTTTTAGTGTTGGTTAGTTGGTGGTTATTTGACTGATTTCTGTTGCTGAGCCAGTTGAGGATTGCTAGGCTAGATTTGAGAAAGCTCTAAATTACAAAGAGCTATTATACATGGAGTAATGTAACTAATTTGATCATCAATAATAAAAGCACGTTCATAGGATCCTTGAGCTATGTTAATGGTGAATTTTTCCTCATTTTTCATTGTTTTTTCTTATGTTTTCCATTATGTCCACATTTCTCTGATAAAAGAACATAAGTTTTAGAGTAGGATATGTTGTCTTGGCACCCTATTTCTGTCTGCATCCTTTGTGTTTATGTTTTCTTCTGCAAGGTTTGATTGGAGGATTCTTAATTTCCCTCCAGTTCCATCTAGCTTGTTGTCTTTGAAGTGATTCAATAGAGTGAAACCAAGGAAGTTTATGGTGAGCCATGTCCTTTGGTACGGCTTGAGATATTGTTTGTAAGACCTTTCTTTGAAAGTATACTTAGTAGAGTCTAAACTAGGGAAGTCTATGGTATGCCCTGTCCTCTGGTCTGCCTCAAAATGTTGCTTTGAAGATTCTTTTGAGTGTTGAGTTAAAGAAGATAGGCTTCATTTTTCTCTTTATTTGCTCTCATTGTTGTCTTAAATGTTTTATTTTGTCTGAAAGTAGTCTTAGGATTGTTGGATTGTTGTCTTAAAGGTTTTCTTATTAAAGTATGGCCAAAGAAGTCTATGGTGCGCCCTGTCCTTTGGTTTGCCTCAAACAGTTACCTTAAAAGGATTTTCTTGTCTAAGTAGAGCTAGAAGATTCTTAACTAACTATAGCTTTGCTGCCTTCACAACTTATTATTGTTTCATATCACAACCTAATCTAAGAGATCCACTTAATATAGTTAGCTTTCCCTATGAAAACCCTTGCATATTTGATGAACAATTAAATCCTTTTATGACTCCATAGCCCAATGGATCAACGTTTTCTCGTAGTCTATATATTCAGCTGAAACATCCCTTCAACCAGCTACACCACAAATCTGTCAATCTATCAATTAATTCAACTAAAACAAACAAGTCCTTAGAACTTCATAACTAGCCTAATATCATAAACAAAGAGCATAAAGATATATCATTTGAAAACACTTATATAGAGATATCCCTCTCTGAATCTAGGAAGGCTAGGTCCTAGGATTCTAAAGTGGTTTTGATCTGGCCCCTGCGGTGTTTTTTCTTGCCAATCTTGCAAATCACAGGGAGCCAAGAGTGTTATAAATTAATATTTTGGATATATCAATCTTGTAGTGGAGATGTGCATTTGTTATCAAACAATTATAAAAACAATCACATTGTTTGTATAAAATTGAAAGTTATTTTTAGAGAGCTTTTAATAAATTAATTTATTTTATTTTATTTTTATTAATAAATGATTTTTTTTTCAATTTTATGTAACATTTTGGTATATATTTCTTAAAAATCTAAGTTAAGTGAAATTGTAGAGTTTCAGCACTTAAGGGTTGGTGTTGAATACATTTATGCATTGATGAATCTATCTTAAACTATCATGAATCACATTGTTAGATGCCGATGAAAAATGTCAAAAATGTCTTTTAGTTAGATTGTGTCATTCCTAAGTAGTGTAGGCAACTTTAGTGCCATGTCTATTAGTAGTGTACTCTAACTAATAGATGTTTTGATCCTTGTGTAAGAAACTTTATGTTCTTTCTTAAATTTCGACAAACATTTCTTAGAATTGTAAGTTTGGATTGTGTAATTTATAGAATCCTAGTGCTCCAAGGGTTTTTTTGGGCGTTGAATCCATTTATGCATTAGAAAAACTATTTTGAACAATCAAAAATCACAATATTGCACAAAATTGTATCATCAGATTCTAAAGAAAAAAAACCAAAATGCCTATTATTTAGATTGTGTCATTCCAAAATAGTGTAGTAAGATGTTTAAGTACATTCTTGAACACTGTAGTCTAACTAATAGACATTTTCACCATTTTCTAAGCATCTTTTTTGGTTAATTTCACCTAAAATTCGGGAGCTATTTCTTAGAATCCTATGTCTCAGCTATGTAATTTTCAAAATTTGAGTGCTCCATGGTTTTTTATGTGTTTTCATTCCAATTATGCATTCTAAAACCCATTTTAAATACTTAAAAATCATAATCTTTCCCAAAATTGTATCGCTGAATTCCATGGAAAAAGGCCAAAACATCTATTAGTTAGACTCTATCATTCCTCAACAACGTAGACAAACTAATAGATGTTTTGGCCATTTTCTAGGCATCATTTATATGTTTCATGTTAGCACTCTATCCATCCTCACGGATGTGAAGCTGGATGATTAGAAAATTGAATTATATAAGTGCTAGGAGGGAGGACCATTAAATTTCCAAAGGTCAAATGAAATGTTAGACTTCCATAAGTCAAATAGAAGGAAAACATATATCAACATATAAATAAATCCTATTAAAAGTATATATATATATATATAAGTTATAAACCTATAAGTTATAAATAATTATGACATAATGGACTCTCATTTTTCAATATCTTACATCTAAGTCATGAAAACTTCATAGCATTTTTTTTCAAATATAATCATTGAAAAAATATATATACAATTTTTTCCAGAAAATTATTTGCAAAGATTAAGAAAAGGTTTTCACATTTAACAATAATATTATATATATATATATATATATATATATATATATAATATATATATATATATATATATATATATATATATATATATACTTCATTTTAATTTTGATAAACTATACAACATTTTTTCATGGGTTATTAGTTTAACACTTGGGAAGTCTATCTATTGGAATCCTAGAATGAACTCATTTTGTCACATTTTTTCTACCTTTTTATATCTGGTTCACAATCCCCAGAGATTAGCGTGCTATGTCCATAGAATATTGTACCAAGTAGATCCACTTGAAGGTATCACTTCCTGTCAGGTCAACCACATAGCCTAACATTGGGAGTGTCGAGAGAATTAAACCCATAACCTCACAATATCAAAGGTGCTTTAATGATGATAACTTGGCCAACTGGGCTAACCCTTAGGGCTTATCCTTTTGCTACTTATTTTTCTTACCAGAAATTTACAAGCCTACCATATTCACTATTCTATACTCTATTAATAACATTTTTATAAGAATCATGCTTTGAGCTACAAGGATTAGAGACCAGAAAATCCCAAGGTAAAGTGTCCAATATTTTATGTTTTCATGTATTCATTTGTAAAAAATAACTAAATTATATACCTATAAAAACAATAGTTATGTAGCCACATATAAAAATTTGTAGCGAGATGTTAATTCAATAATCAAGTCGTAGGTCTATATGAGTATGAACATAACATGGAAATATTGTGTGTTGAAAGATGTGGAAAAATATAACCTTTATCTTTACCACATGTCATATTCAAGTCATCCCTTTCTAGATCAGCGAAAGAGCAGAGTTAAAGGCGCATTCAAAGCAGTGGTAGATTATGTGGGTTGGTATAGTACTATTGGCGTAGGTTGTGGATCAATCTTTTGAAGATCAAGCCAAATAAAAATTAACATCTTGCATGAAGAAATTCATGCATCAAAACACTAATTTCTCGTATGTGAATCACATCGCTTACTCCTGTCATCATAAAATCTAAACTTTGATATTTTGACAAATTTGCTCTAGAGTTTCACACCAAATGATTTACTCGAGTAGTATAAATATCTATGGATTGGAACAACGATACACACAATTTATTTTCTCTAATATCATAATACAAAAGTGTTGTTGTTATTTTAGTTTTACTTGTGTTTATATTGCATGAATGATTTCATAGTTTAGAGCATTTTAATGGTTAAAAACTTATAAGGACTTCTTAAACAACAAATGGCCAAACCGAGAGGGCCCATTGTGTAAGGGAAAGCACTGCTCTTCTTTTATTATTTAGTTTTACAATTGAATTTGTGTAGTTTCAATTAATTTCATTATTTGAGTGCATCTAATTTCCATGTCTTTTAATTGTTGTTTGTGTGATAGCATAACAAATACTATTCATATGAAATGTCCAATTTAATAAAGAATTGTCTACTTCAACTGTATAATTTTATACAGAATCATTATTAAATGAATAACCAAGTGATTCCATGTATGTTTTATGACACAAATTTACATGGTGATGGTTTAAAAGTGTTTAGAACTAGTGTTGTGTTGATTCCTTTTAATTACAATTACTTTACATTATTAAATTTTTGCTTTCAAAATTCAATAGTGGGTAGCATGCAAGTAATTTTTAACAGACAAATTAGAAACCAAGTCTCTCATATAGAGTCCATTACATTTCACAATTTTACCAACTTGGATTGATTAATTAAATGTAACATAATTTTAATTCAAAATAATTGATCGACACCATCATTTAAATTTAAAGAAAACTAATAGAAGCGTTTTACCAAAATTAACAACCATAACTGGAAAAAAGATGCAACATAAAACGTGGCTCACATGATCGCGCCATCCCAGGGAAGAGTCCACTTTTATTGTGGAGGAGGATTACCATCTACTTCAGAGGAGGTGAAAATAAAGTTTTCTAGCTTCCTTGGCAGAATAGAAACCTTTTTATCTAACATGTTTTCGAACGATCTATAAGAACTCTTCTCACGAAATTTTTAATGTGCTAATACCCATTAACAATTTGCATATATGAAGTTTATCGTGATCGATTTGAATTACTAATATTTGAAATCCAATTCCTTGTGTCTTTGTCTACCTGATAATCATGAGTGAATATATGGCTATAAAGAACCTCCTCCTAAACCTTGAAATAGTTTTGCAATATTCTTTAGGAATTATCTCCAAAAATCAAGCCATAGAATAACGAAAAAAAACTTGAGCTCGAGGTTGAGAAGAAAAGGTTGATGAGCTTTGAGATGAACAAAATGGGTGACTCTTCCTCTTCTTCCTCCTTTGTAACTAGATGAGATCCACTAAACTAAACCTTGGAGCCAATCATATTCCAAACCTTGTTCCAATGAAAACAAGCCTGAGAACTTCCACCTTTAAGCTAAGAGCCAAAACTAAACTAGAGAGCAAGGGGAATTTTTTCCTGAAACCTTACATCAAAATAGCAACCCAACACTTAGAGGCATCCATAACATAGAGAAAAGGAAACACTACCAAAAGCAACATTAAACAGATAGGATAAACACTCAAAAAACAAAAAATTAAGGAAGATTAAATAACAACTCGTCGTACCCAGGCTCCTGATGAGCAGGAGACTAGTTTAAATCTCCAACCTATATAAACGCTTTTCCCCACCACCCTATATCATAATTCTCCTTAATCATTGTATATTTCTCCATAATTATGCTTGAAGCAGGCTTGAAGGTGAACTATGAGTCTAGATGTCCTTCCCAAATATCTCACACATAACCTCCATAATGTTTTAAACCTCCCATGGACTCACCTCATACACGACCATACACGTGAGTCCCTTCATACAAGTAGGTTTCCAATTGGGTGTTATATTGGAACCTTGTATCAATTCCCTTGTGCTCATATCAATGTAATGACATGTATCCCAATGTTGGGTACCCTCCATGGTGGTGAAAATTGAAGGACATCGGGGTGGGATTTAATCCACTTATATGTGCATGAGTAACAAGACAATTTAACATAATATATCTTGGTACAACCACACTTTCAACCACTACCTCAAGATGCCACCATGGCTTCAAGTTAGGCCCTCAAGGGAATTGAAATTTTCCTAACAATAAAAATTTCTTCGCTTTCCACCATGGGATCCAACCCATTTGGGCTTCAAATAAAAATGCTTTTTTGTAAGCTCAAATTTTATTATTAACAAAATTAAAATTTCAAATTCATGCTTTGGAATGATGCCTCAATTAGCCTTGTTCTGGCAGTGTGGAAACCAGGCTAGAGGAAATATAAGGGCTTATACATGAGTTCTGTAAAATAAGCATGATATGTTGAGTATGACTAGTGTTCACATTACAAAATATTTGCAGGGGTGCCATAAAAACCATAATAATATGAAGTACAAGACACATATACATAGATCACATATAACCTAAAAACATAGCTGCTAGTTGCAAAATACCCGAAAAACATGAAGTGACTAGTTGGTTGGTGTTGGGAAGTCATGATGGCATGGTGGAGGTGGATCTTTTCTGCGTAGAATGACTGCCTCCATGTGATGCATGCATTCATTAATGCTATGATAGAGTAGGAAAAATTCCTTGATGTGGAGGAGAAGCTCATCTTTGATTTCATTATGCTCAAATAGGACCTTTCCCAGAAAATTTTTAACGTGCCAATATCAATAGTGTGGATATGTTGATTTTGATGTGCTTTGGCAATGACCAGATCAAGGACCTATTTTGACACCTATTCTATAAATTTTTAATTAGAGACATCATCTCTTTCCTTTTAAACCTCCTACTCAATTTTACTGATTTCATTTTGAATAACTAAGAATGTATGATCTCAATACCTGTCAGGGGAGGCATGGGCATGGGCTAAAGCTTAGGTGCTACTATGGGCATTACGACCCCCATCTCCCCCCCTCTAGTGACATGCCTCGCGAGATATGTTAACAAACCGAGAAAAATACAATTCCAACAAGAGGTGGGGAATGGATAACAAGGTGTAAATGAAAAGGAGTAATCACATCAAGCAAGAAGAGTGGGAATCTTTCCTTGGGCATTATGCACATGGATGAAATCAAAGGTGAAAAGGAAGCCAACCACGTTGAGAAGAAGACAAAAAACAAACTAGAGAAGAAAAAAATTGTGAGCAACAATAAACTATAGTGCAAAACATTAGAATGAAGAAATATACCTAAGGCTGAGAATTATACTTTATGGAGTTGAGGAGAGTATGCTCCCAAAGTACTAGAATAATCCCATCACTAAAATCCTTAATTGCACAATAAATTCAATGGAACCAACCACTTGCAAGTGAGATTTTGTATGGAGCTAAATCAATGTTGATTGTAAGTGATCCTTGGTTATGAAGATCCATTAACACATTGTTACTTGTTGGACAGTTGGAAATTTCTGGATGGCTAGTGGTTATAAATGTGTTTCCATTGAATTCAATAGTCATCCTCGGAGATCAAAATGGGAAATTGGCATTGACTGAAAGTTAACTAGTGTGTTGTAATTGATGTCAACCAGATCAACATGGATGTATTTTCTAGCATGATGTGGCAACAAATGTTGGCTTTGATGTCCCCTAGCCTAGATGTGATGGTAATTGGACTCAAATACTACATTATACCTATTCCAATGGAAATTGATTTGAATAAGATTTCCAACAGTATGTGGAATTCCAGAAATGGCCATCGAGATCAAAATTTATTGATAGTTGAAGTAAGGAGTTTGAAGTCCTTAGGAGTAGGCCGATTTCGGAACCAGAGGAGTAGGCCAAATTTCAGACCCTGAATTTTAGAGGGTCAGAGGTTGCAATATCAGAAACTCATAATATCGGAGGTTAGAGTAGGAAGAATACTAGAAGGGTTGGAACAGGAAGCATATCAAAACCCGATATCAAATGGTCAGAAAATAGGGACCTCGACAATTTATTTGAAAGGAACCTGATATCTAAAGGTTGTATATCGAAGCAAGTAAGAAACTTGGCATATCAGAACCTTGGAGCAACAAAACATCAGGGAGAAATCATAACGTCAAAATTTCGGAACTTGAGAGATCGAAATCTCGTAAGTTCTTAAGGTTTGTGAGGAAGAGGAATTACAAAGGAATTCATTGAAAAACAAAAGGATCAAAAGGCCCTTTCTATCTCCTCCAGTAGGAAACATACCAATAGGTGATTGGCCGTGAGGACCTAATGTAAAATATGACATCATCACAACATGGTCGTATTGCCCAAAAAAAAAACTTGCATTCTGTCTAGTAGAGTGCATGTCGATGGTTTCCCAAAAGGGGGTACTCCTAGTTGTAAACACAAGGTGTTGCCTGACAGCAACAACACCAATTGATGTCCAGAGTTTGGACGCAGTAAAGATAGTATGCTCGGAGTTGTCTATGTGCATCCCTTTCATGTACATGGATGAGGAGATGCATGAAATTTTGAAGCAGTTGTATTGTCCAGTGCAACCGGTACAGAGGTAGAGTAGGCGGATGAAGGAACCGCTCTTGTATATTTAGAAGGAAAGCCTCTTGTTCATTGATTTCCTGGAAAAAATTGTGGTATTGTGAAATATATTTATGATCCATATTTTTCTGCAAGGAAATGAAAATCTTGTAAGTGAACATGTAAAAAATAAATACTCATTAGGGAAATCACAACAACAAAGAAATAGTAGCAACCATTTTGAGGTGAAATTATATTGGAAATTGAAAACGTAAATTAAGCTGGAAAATTTCAAGGTGTTAAGATGAGAGAGAATATGGAAGATGTAAAAGTGGAATGCAAGCGAAGGGAAGGTACCAATAGTAGAAGGTCCTCAAGGAGTTTGAGTAATATATTTGGAGGCAAGGTACATCTCTTCTTTTTTGTTGTGTATGACAAAAGGGTTCTCCTGCATCCACGAATAGCGTGTGAAGGAGAAAGCAGGGGAGATGCAAAGATCACTCAATGATCAAACTCTTGATACGGCTGTGAAAGTTAGGCCATGTCAATCAATATTGTCGATGTCAATTGTTGCCTTACCTAGTGTCATGCTTACGATTTATGGATTTTTAAGCCCCATGCCATGCATAGCGACACTTGTGTTCGCGAACCCCTTCTCATGGGGGGGATTGGCACAAAAATTGGATTTGAAGGATCCCATGGTGGACCCTTGTAGTGAAGAAAGCCAACGATAAAAAATGTTGGGAGTTCAGGGGGTTTAGAGCCTGGTGCATATACGAGTGCGCGAACAGTGTCGAGCGAACCATTAACAAGGCTAGCCTCAATCCACAAGTTGTTGGTGAGAATGACATGTTGTCCAACGTAGAGGAGTATTTTCATAGCTATTTGATCATCTTCCAGTTTCTTGGTGGGGAGTTTCCTCCTTTGGGCAACATAGCTATGAGAAACTGGCTAGTTTAGTGTTTTTAACATGGATTTATTGTGCAGGGAAAAAACCTCATTTGTTGCGTAGAGATGCATTGAATTGGAGAATGACTGGAGTTCGGCTTCAAAAAGGTTTGTTTTTGAACGTGTCATAAGGAGATTCCAATCATCAATAGTGGGTGTTGCATTGCGAAGGTTGGAGAGGAGTTGGAGAAAGGAAATTTGAGCAAGGCTTGTTCCTTGTTGTCGAAACACTGTTGAAAGCATAACCACAGTATCAAATCTTTGCCATAATGCGGTGCCAAAAGAAGTGCCTACATACATTGGTGTGTCTTTGACAGGTGGCAGTTGAACAAGGTCCCCCACAAGGATTATAGAACGTCCACCAAATGGGTTGTTTATATTTGATGGGAATGCCTCGCGCAAGCGATCATCTATTTGAAAAAGAAATTTAGGACCAATGAAGCTCATTTCATCAATTAGAATGTATTTGACATGCTGAAGTTGTTCTTGAAGGTTCAGGAGGGATTGAACTTCTAAAGGTTCCATAGAGGATATAGGGATGCAAAGAGTTGAGTGGATCGTCAGGGCATTAATGTGGAATGTTGCAACACCAGTTGGAGCAAACAAGAGGAGGGGGTTTTCTCCATTGGTGGAGTTTTCAAGGAAGGAATTTTTGGGGCACTCAATTAGGAACGACTTTTTGGTGCTAGCAGTGACTTGGATTATCATTCTTAAAACTGTCGTGGCAATGTTGTTGAGGAAGTGGGAGAAAATGATATTGAATGCAATGGTTTGGTTTGGGGACAAGGAGGAAAGGGAATGTGAGAATGGAGTTGGGAGTTGGTGGATTCTTGTGGAGGAGAAGTTGAAGTCGATGAAGCGGATGGTTGTTTCTTGTAAGTGTGAAGGGATTATATAGTGGCCCCAATTATGGTTTGCATCAAAGTCACAATGGCCAAGCATTTCAAGCTCATCAAGGAGGATGTTGTTACCTGGGTGGAGTTGAGAGAGACATTTCCATTCATCAATGTCTATGGTGGGGGAATGGGGAGGGTGATCAGGGGATGAACAGCTAGATTCGGAAAGGTCTGGGGCGGACAGGGTGCGATGAACATGCCAAGCCTGATATTTGTGTCTAGTTTGCTCCCAATATGTAACAATAGTCACGTCAGGTGTGCCAACGTCATTAGGGAGGCTACGAAAAGGGAAATACAGAAGGAGTTAGCTCCAACAGAATTCTACATAGGATGTCGATTCTTTCGATGGAATGGAGGTCTAACGAGGAAGGACACACACGACCATGGGAGGGAAGATGTATTTCCACGGCAATTTTTTTCGACAGGAGGAGAAGGACCAAGAGCATGTGACTTCAATAAGAGGCAATCCCGCAAGTGCAGGTGGTCTTTGCATGTAGGAGGCGATGAAAGGTGTTGATGGAAGATGACCATCCATTTCTTGTGAAACATGTCTAAATACTTGTTTTTTTACATTGAGGGAGACAAAAGAACGACTCCACTTTGTTATTGGGAGTTTTTGTAGCATGTGGCATGTTTCTTGTGCACCAATGTCTTGATCAACGACCATTTTGGTTAGGAATTTGCGGATGACAGTTACAATAAGAGCATCAGGGGGACATTGAGAGAGACAAGAGAGCATTTGGTAGTAGATTTCAGACTTTGCCTCTGCTTTCGCTACATAATTTGAAATGTAGTTCAACACATCATGGCATGAGAGAACTAGTTGAAATTCAATGTTGGCCCTCCATATTGAAAGCAGATGAGCATTGTGCACATTTAATTTTTCATCATTTCTAGCATAGGAGTACAATTTTCGGCCAGTAGCATCAATGTGAAGAGAGTAGGTGTCGCAAACCTCCCATGGGGCTCCATAGCGGCAAGTAATTGTAGCATTATTTCTCTTGCGTAAACATGTAGTGGAATAGCAAGTTGTGTGTCTTTGAATGGAATTCATAAGTTGTTCATAGTCTTGCAACTGATTGGCCGCAAAAATTTCATGTGTCCCAAGGAGGCATGGATCTTGTAGAGATGAATGATTCATGCCAGGAGCCCGGTTGCAAAGGGGGCGAGGGTTCCAAGTAGTGATGTATGTATTGAAAAATTCTTTGGTCGTACGGACATCTGTAGCACTGGTCCAGTCGAGAGTGTCCATAGCAGGTGCATTCAAAAGCCACTAGAAACCATGGATATGTGCGGAGCCGCGATGTTGCCATTCATACCTTAGAAAGAAAGGGGAGAAAAAGTAAGATGGATGCATGGAAGTGAAAGTAACGAAAGGAAAGACGGGAAAGGAATAGTATGCATACCTGCACCTGTAATCCTTTACAAGGAATCCTATAAGCAGGACCTCTTCCAGGAATATTGTGAATCTACAATGGATGTATTGAGATGCACGGTGTGGGTTTGCAACAATGTTTTGGATTCTCCATCGAGTTTGATCTTATGAATTGGATTGAGGGATGGAAGGCATGGAATTATGCAAGTCAGACCATTTGTTACAACTGCACTTAGTATGAAGAATATGGTAGGGGTACGTTGGTGAATGATCATATCAGCGAGCTCCCCTCCGGCCCTGGTCCAGAATGAACAACTCCCACGTAAGGATGAGCCGAAACGCATAATCTGGTCTGGAATGGTGGAAGGTGGAATTTTTTGAAGGTGGTGTCGAAGGTCAGTGATTGTTTCCAAAAGGTATTTGAAGTGTCCCTTTTAATGAAGACAGAAGAAGTTTCTTGGTTGTGATGGTGCATGATAAGGTTGTACAAGTAATAGCGAAAGCGAGGATGTTTCCCAAAACAGTTGTCATCGTAACACATTAGATGCAAAGCGTATTCCTTCATATCCACTTTTTCAATTCTTGGTTGGTTAATCATGGCAGATTCGGTGGGGAAGAGGGTGGGGAAGGCCATGGAGAAGAGGCCCTCTGTGTTGTATTCATTGATTGGAGAGAGGCAATGATGGGCCATTGAAGTGAATGGGTGGGTGTGGAATTGGAGGATTCTATATAGGCAATTATTTCATCAATTTCTAAACGAGAGTTTGGTAGAGTTGAAACAATCGAGGATGGGTGGAGGTCAAATGGGCATGGGTGAGGAAGTTCACAATTAGGATTTTTTGGAATGGCTTCCTAGAGTGGGATGGAAGTCGTGTTGATATGGAGTAGCATGCTGGAAATGTTGGTAGGTGGAATAGCCAGAGCAGAGAGCGAAAGTTGGTTAATCTGGACATCTTTGTAGTATGGGTCATTTTGTAGTTTGAATAGCAAAGCTACATGAATACGTGATTTACTAACAAAAAATTCATAAGATGTTTCGTCATAGCTAGTTTTGTTTACAACAAGGATGTCTAGTTTTGACAACATGCGAGGAATAGAGGTGACAATATTTGTGATATCTTGAGGAAAGCTAATAGTATGGCCAAAATATTTGAGTTGGCCACCACGTGCCTGGGTGACTTGAAGAATGGGGTTGACACGAGCAATGAGCATCTCTTCAACTTGAGTCAGGCAGGAGAGGAAATGCGGTTGGATACCTAGGTCCATGTTGTTTGTGGGGGAGAAATGGTGGGTTGTTCATTCGACAGCACAATGGGTACAAGAAATGATTCTGTTATTTGATTTTGTTTTCATGGATGGGTAGGCTTTATGACAAATTAAGCAAACTTGGATGGGACAAAGTGCATTGATCCTTGCACGAAAGCGATGATGTGCATGTTGGAGATGGATGGGGAGAAATTGTTGGGAAGGTGGAAAGGGAGGCACATCGAGGGGCGCATGTACAGGGTAGGCGAGAGGTGAAGTAATTGAAGGGTTTAGGAAGGTTTGGTCAGCAAGTGGAGATGGAAGGGGAACTGGGAAAGTTTGGGTGGAATGTAGCGGAAGGAGGCTATTTTGGGAAGGAATGGGAGTTTAGTTTGCTTTGGATTGAGAGTGAAGGTTGGCTTGACGATTGGCAAAGAGGAGGCAGCGACGTACATTAATTATTTCTTTGTTAAGCGTGTAGTGGCGTCATCATTGTTCCCTTTGCACACTGTTCTCTGGTGTGGTTGGCATAGCTATTGCAAATAAGGAAAGCTATGTCAAGAAGTGAACATGTGTATGAAGTACAATGAAAGGAGAAGGAAGCATGAAGATGAAGCATTTTATTTCATATTTTATTTAGTTATTTTTTTTGTTAGGTTTTTGTTGTGTTATGTCTTTCATCATAAACAATAGTAGTATAGAAATGGTGTGAGTAATGTTTGAAGCGGAAATGTATTGAATACGGGTTGCGTAGAAATGAGTGTTGGAATTTTGAAATGGAAAAATATTAGTTTTGAAAGCAACAACATGTTGCATGTATCGGCTAGATTAAAGTGTAACCATGTTTTGTATTTTACAAAAAATGAAGAAGCAATTTCTGTATTATTTTCCATACTAAGCATAGCATATTGAGATGTGCATTTAATAAATGTGTGTGTTGCAAAGAATATGAAATAATGAAGGAGGAAAGGGAAAACCAGGTGAGTAAATGTTCATATATTAAGAAGAGCCATTACAACATAGTGAAATGACATCTATACAAAATGTAACGAAGAAACGAGTGGGCGCCCATACGTCTAGGAGAACTAATACGAAGTCTAAGGGGCTGCAAAGATATAGTAACAATTAAAAAAATTGTATGCACAATCGATGATGAATGGAAAGTGAGGTTCAAAAATATTGCAGGGGGAATGATGGGAAGCAATGGAGAATGTGTGGGGTAGGGTGGTCATTTCAGCAGAAAGGAGTTAGGGGGAAAGGATGTATGGAATGAGAGGAGGGGGAAAAACGGGCGAGAGGCGGAAATGCACGGCTAAAGCTGGTGGCAGAATGCGTTGGGGGGGGCAAGAGTGGGCTGCAAGACTTGTAGGAGGAGATTAGATGCATCGGTGTAAGGGATTTCTTCTACATGCATAAGAGTTGGGCGTAGCCGTTCAACACCGTTGAAGGTGTCTGTCTTCAAAGATAATGTGAAGAGGAATTGTCATCCTTTGATTTTGCTATATATGTCCAGGAAAACTCCAGGATCGGTTGAGAGGAGGCAAAGGTCCTTTGCAGAGATGCCCAGAAGTGCATTTGCGGCTTCATCAAAAGCGACCATGTTTTCAAGGTGGCCAGTGTGGTCGTGCAACTGGAGCCAGAGGATGTAGTGGTAGTCGCACTCGATGAAGGAGCCTTCACATTTTGAACAACACCAAGTGTTGTCATCTTGTCGTAAAGCCTTTCTCATGCATTGCATCCCATCAATGGTAAGGGGGCATGCAAGGAAGTAGAAATCATCCATGTCAATTGAGGTAGCAATAGCATAGAGTGAAATCCATGGAAATTTTTCGCAAGGGTGGCATTGAGAGAATGCTGGCAATTATTTTTGTATTGAGGGGCCTCTCGCTCGTGCTAGTGTATTTTCGGCTGAGAAAGGGCGAGGAAGATTTTATGCCTTCTTCGTCAAACCATTTCTTGAGTTGTCGTGTTTCAGCGATATCTGGATTTATAAGTATGGAGGTGGTATGGATTGTGCCGATAGTTTTGCCATTGAAATCGATGATTCCCCCCCCTCGATTGCAAGTACGGAAATGGCACGGGCCATGCGAAGTTCGGAGAGTGCACAACCTTCAGGATGGCAGTGTTCACCCCACAAGGTTGTGGATCAATATTTTGAAGATCAAGCCAAATCAGAATTAACATCTTGCATGAATAAATTCATGCATCAAAACACTAATTTCTCATATGTGGATCACATCTCTTACTGCTATCATCATAAAATCTAAAATTTGATATTTTGACAAAGTTGTTCTAGAGTTTCACACCAAATGATTTACTCGAGTTGTATAAATATCTATGGATTAGAACAATGATACACACAATTTATTTTCTCTAATATCATAATACAAAGTGTGTTTATTTTAGTTTTACTTGTGTTTATATTGCAAGAATTATTTCATAGTTTAGAGCATTTTTGTTACACCATTTTTTGGTCATCTAACCTGTTACTATTAGATGGACCTAAGTACACCATGTAAGACCAATTTTACCCTAAGTAAAATTTCTTTCACTATGAAAATTAACTTAGTAAACCACATTTATTAAGTTGTTTATGGTCTAAACAGGAAACCCCATGAGGATATATTAAATAAATCCACATTTGTTTGATTTTTCTCAAGGAATAATTAGTTAAACAACAGTTTAATTAATATTCCTAGTTATATTTAACCCAAAATAGGAAAATTAATTAGATAAATCATTATTTATCTTATTATTTTCTAGGAATAATTATTTAAACCTTATTTAAATAATATTCCTTGTTAAATTTGACTAAATGATTTATAAATTATTAAATAAATCATTATTTATTTGATTATGAATCAACCACATCCTTAAAATAATAAATAAATCATTTATTTATTTATTATTTACAGATAAAAGTATTTGACCTAAGTCAAATTCTTTTTCACTCCAACAAATATAATAAAATATTCCATAAAAGTTGGATCTTGATTTGGCTAATAATATTTTAATTATGCACCAATATCTAGACTAACTCAATATTTTGTTATAAATAGAAGGGTTTTTCCATTCACTCACTACCTTTTTTTGCCTAAAGATCACTCTAGATCTATACTTTTGGTCTGACTTTGATCCAACATCATTGTCATATTTTGCTACCATTTTTCTTGTGAGCTCCCTTTGAGTTGCATTTTTGTCTGGGTTTTCTACAACATCAAGAGAGAGGGATTTTATATCTGAAGTGTTGAGGACTTAAAAGAACCCATCCCATTGAGGGGGACTGGTAACATCTTTCTATGTTCCCTTCCCAGGTGTCAAAAAATACAAAAATTCTTTAAAACAATCTTGTCTTGTCTATTGGATGCATGGAGCAACTCTTGTTTTTATTTACTGCTTAATTTCTTTTAATGCATAGATCTATATTTTTACAGCATTTATCTTGGTCAACTAATTGCAGATCTAAAGATATTAGCAGCCATATTTGTTGTTAGGGTTTTTTTTATGTGCGGCTAAAGTGAGCTTTTTTCGTACACTTACGATTAAGATTCATACTAACAACTGGCGACTCCACAAGGGTTTACGATTACAACCTCTATCATTTTTCAGATCTCTGCATATCCAGCTGCTTCAAACCCTAGGATTTCTCTTAAGCTTCTTTTTTCGCTTTTCTTGATGTTGTTTTTAACCTATAAAACCCTAAAACATTGAAAATTCTAACTTCTATGTGTTTTCGTACCTATTACGCAGGTGACAGGCATCAGTCGTAGCTGAGACGAAAAAATTTTCTGAAACTTGATCCCGAGAGTGTCAGAAGTGCAGGTCACACTTTTTGGGCCCAAACCTGCGACCTAAACCTCCAGGGCGTAGAAAACAGACCAAAACCTGCAACCTCTGCAGCAAATAGGTCAGAAACTGTGACCTAGACTTTTTGTGGGAATTTTTCTGAGATTTCTCTGGGTTTGTCTGGGCCTCTGTTCAGGGTTTTCTGACCTCCATCTCCACCTGTTTTGGACATGTAATTGTTCTGTTTTTCTCATCAAAGTAGGAACCTAGCCCCCTAGGGCTTCATTACCCTCCACCTTTTGTGGAAGAGTTTTAGTTGCTACAGGTTGTCTGAAATTTTAGAGTGTTCAGCCCTTTTTCAGATCTGATCCCTCACCTTCAGATCCACTTCAGATTAGCTATTTATCCATCCAAAACACCTCATTTTAGTTTTGTTTGGGTTTTCCTCTAGGGTCCCCTCCACTTCCCTCCAGGTTATAGCCTTTCGCCACCTCATTTACAACAATTTTTCCTCTGATTTTTTGTTGTTTTTCTGCACCTATTTCCAGCAGATTTGACCTTTAGATCATTGTCCCTCCCGAATTTAAAAAAATTGGCTATTTTGGTGTTTTTTGACTAGATTTTTGCCACCTACAGACTACTTATTTAGAGGCCCACCTCCTTGGGTTTAGATTAATGCATAATTAGCTGTTTATTTTCTGTTATTTCAGTTTCACATATTGTTATCTGCAAGTTTATTTACAGTTATACAACACACTTTTCTTTTTCTCTACAAATGTCTGGATTTAAAAATTAAAATTTTCACACTTAACACACACACCCTAAGTGAAGAAGAGCTAGGTTAACACCACCAAGCAAAGACTTTAACATTGTAATCAATTGATCCTGCACCTCTATGCCCTTGTTTTGACATTGTAATCAGTTTACCCTGCACCTCTTCGCCCTTGTTGGTCTCTCTTCCCTTTGAGCCGTGTTTGTGCCTTCACCATTGTGCCACCAAGGCATTTATCCTGGACACTTCTTGGCCTTCATCCTCAGTTTTTGGTAGAAATACTTACTCCTCTGCGTAGGATTCGAGTTAGTCATCCACCGAGTCCGCACTCCGACTCCTCTTTTGGTTCATTGGGTTCCCCTTCTGGTTCCACCCCCAGCTCTCCCCCTGTCACCTTCACTATGTCTGGTTCAGGACCTAACGTTGGCTGTAACCCCGATGCTAATGCTGGGAATACTACTAGTGGGACCACAACAGGAACTACCCCGACTGCTCCCTTCTCCCTTGTATGGCAGGCCTCAGTCTTCCCGATTTTAACTAGTTGATCAATGACCCTATACGCCATGACGTTGGTTGGCCTGCTATTCCAACCAAGCTCCCTTCCGACATCCCCAAGTTTGGAGGTCTTGTTGGAGAAGATCCTACAAAGCATGTTTGATCTTTCCACATGTGGTGTTCGTCTAATTCCATTACCGATGACTCTGTCCGTCTTCGGTTTTTCCAACGTACGCTTACTGGCAAAGCTTCTAAGTGGTATGTTGATCAAGCCTCATCCTCTCATACCACCTTTGCGACTCTTGCCTAGGCTTTTTTGTCTTATTTCCAGCTTCCCCTTCATTATGACACGGGTACCTAACTTTTGACTTCTTTCCCTCAATCGTCTGCCACTTGCCTATCCGATCATGTCCAAGAATGGCAGAGAAGAAAGAGCCTATGTCGAATCCCTACCTTCGAAGACCATGTTGACATGGACTAGTTCCTTAGATCCCTTTTGCCTACTATAGGCAAAGATGTCGCATCGCATTCTCCTCAAACCAAAGAAGTCACTCTCTAGATCGCGTTAAAATATGACCTAATATATGATCAGTCGGGTTATGTTTATACCATTCTAACTGATCTTCCTAGACCCGATGGTGCCAACGCACCGAGGGCATCTCATGCCGCCGACGATGTTGTTGGATCCCTTTCTCATCCATACACTCAGCCTCCCATGGGCTATGGTTTCCCTCAGGGAGGGGCTAGCACCTCCAGCACTTTTCCCCCTCTCGGTAGCATGTATCCAGGATACGACATGCCTCCTCCTTTTTCCCAACCTGTTTACCAAAATGTTACCCAACCTCCTTATTATCTGTATCCACAGTTTGGTGCTCGAACTCCTCAAGCATTAGCACCCCCGCCTCCCTTTCCTTCTTAACCCCCACAACAGCAGCCACCGCCCCCTCAGGGGTAGACGTATGCACAGCAAGGCGCGACTAATCCTCCTACTTCTAAAAGGAAGAGGAAAGGCACTCAAAATCTATCTGCCCTCGGTAATCCTGGACCTAATACCCAAGGTAATGCACCTAACACCGCTAACCAGCAACAAGGCACTCAGCCCAAGCAGGACAAGCCTGTTCGCACGAATAAGCCTAGTTCTTGTTGAGGTGTTTATGGTCATTACACTCATGATTGTCCTCTTTTACCATAGATGCGACAGATGTGGGAGACTCAAGAAACATCGCGAGGACAACAAGCCTCCCCTTCCATCCCTCCCCATGTTGCGCCCAGTCAGTCGGTTGTGTTTACTAATCCTTTCCCTCAGTAAGGATTTGTGGCTACCCAACCACCTCAAGGACAGGCGGCCACTCAACCTCCTCCATCTGGTACCTCCAATTACCAGATTCTCATGATGAACTCTGACCAACCTATAACCATAGACCTCAACCTTCAAACTCAGTCCCGTCAGTACAGCAAGCCTCCCGCTATGTCTGCCCCCGAGCCCCCTTCTTCAGGTTCTACAGAGCCTCTTTCGACACCTAATGGTCCTTTTCAGATCCCTCAGCCTAAGGCAGAGGTTCACACTTAGATCCCTGAGGGACCATTACGCCAAAATGTTGCTTCTGGCAATGCTACCCATTCGTATAGTGGCACAATCTCCTGCTGCCATCTCAACGCTGGAACTCCTCCAGTCGTGCCCTTCACAACGAAAATCTCTACTATCTTCCATGGGCATTGTAAATCCTTCAGATGATCGATTGATCGTCTTCGATGTTAACCGGTCAGAACATCCTCCTCTTCCTGCTTCTGTCGCCTTCCAAATCCCAGTCAAGATCCAGAATGCCAACGTTTCCCGTTGTATCATTGATGAGGGGGAAACCACCTGTGTGATGTTCACTTCGGTTTGGAAGAAACTCGGATCACTTGAGCTAGTCCCTTCCATGATCACTCTTCGAGCGTGGGATGGCCATGCTTCCTAGCCCAATGGCCTGTTCCGCAATTGTCCTATTACTCTTACGGGAAAGACTATTTGCGTTGATGTAGAAGTCATTGATGCCCCCTTAGATTACAACATTCTATTAGGTCATAACTACACCTATGCGATGTCTGTTTTCTCATTTGCGATTCACCGCAAGATGTCCTTCCCTCATAATGGAAAGATAGTCACCATTGAATAGTTGACATATTACGAACCAAAGTCTCAGACCTCCCCTGAGTCCATCATATCTTCGATGGCCATTAAGCAAACCGTCAACCCCTTGACCAGTGTCTCACCCGAAGTCTACAAAGACTCCTCTTTTCTTGGTTCATTCCTTGGTCTTCCTCCTCCTATCTCTGATCCCAGCTCATCGAATGTTTGCATGATGCAATCGTCTCGGGCTTCCCTCAAGCAGCCCGCTTCAGCTAGTCAGCAACCCCGCCCTTTGCAACTTGCTCCTAGCACTTCGACTTAGCCTTCTGGACCCCCTCCTCCTGGCCCTTCACCTGCAGATTCTATCCTTGAGCCTCTCTACCCTCTTGGCATAGTTCCTTCTGGCCTTAACCATCTCGGAGCCATCCCGCCTGGCCATTACCCCTCTGGTCATATACCGTTCCTAGCCCCCCCTCCTAGAGTGTTCTCGGTACCTGTCATGGCTACCCTATCCCTTCCTAACCTCCCTGGGGATTCCTTTCTGGTACATCGATCCCCCAGCCGCTACCCTGCCTAGTCATCCCAAACCTTATCTTGCTTTGACCCCAGTTCAACCAGTCCCCATGACCCCTCCTTCTACTATAGTGCCTCAGCCACCTCAACAGGAACCTACTCCTATTTCAAAAGCTTCGGGTGAGGGGGGAAAAGATTGCAAGAAGGCACCTAAGGACAAGGCCCCCTCGAAAAACCATGCTCCTCCTCAGTCTCCAAAGCATACCCCCTTGTGTGCTTTGTGTGATGTTGTCAGTCATGCCACCCATAATTGTCCTGAATTGCCTCATCTCAAGCCCATGGTTAATGTCACGTTCCCTGAGTCTACAGTCTTGGAAACCTCTATTCCTTCCTTGACTGTAGCCAAGAAGCCCAAGACTATTCACACCAACCACCCTTGTGCTTTGTGTGATCTCCATGGCCATTATACCCACCTCTGTTATTTCCTCGAAGACTTCCGCACCTCTCTAGTGGCGATTCCCCAATTCGAGGCAAAGCGCAACAAGTCCACCCCTCCCTTATTTGTGTGTTTTGCTTCAGTAGAACCAGAGGACACGTCCACTCCCATACCACTCCCATAGACATCCCCCCTCCGGATGTTGAAATGACAAAGTCTTCGACCACTATCCACTACCTGTCATCATCTATGAGATCCATGGTGGAAGACCCCCCTGGGACTTCCCCTTGTGTTTCACCTGACCTCCCTTCAGTGATCACTTTGGGCTCAACATCGGTGGATCCTTCGTCTACTTGTTTTTTTGTCACCCCTAGTGACGATGTGCATGTGAACCTCTCTTCTCATGATGATGAGTTAGGTAGCTTCGCCGCGTCAAGTGGTCTTTCTTCCACCAGTCACCCCATCTTCTATCACGATGATGAAATTATGGAAGTAGTCACCACCCCTGACTTTATTTATCCCCCCTTACATCGAACCCATGCATTCGAACCACATACACCTTGTGGCCATTACATTGACACCCAATGTTTGGGTAAGGGGGCACCCATATTTGAGAGACCAGGAGAAGAAAGTATCCACAAATCTCCTAGTGTATATGGCCGCGTCAACTCTAGTACCCTTATTCTTCCTCATTTAGAAGAACCTATAGATTCCCATATCACTTCAAATCACTCTAGGGATGATACCCCTCATCATTCCTTCATCTTACATCAACAACCCAGTCCCAAGACATTGTTGTTTACCAGCCTGTGGGTTTTCTAGGAGAGCACCAGTTCATTATCTCCAAATCCACTCTTTGGGATAGTGACACCATGTATGTCAACCAAAAAACTTAGTCCATTTTCTTCATATATGCAGTACCAAAAGAGATTGGTAATCCTCCATTCCATTTCTCGAACTGCATAACCATAATGAAAATGAATGGCGCACCACATCATAAAATGTGTTTAGATTCCCTTTTTCTAAATACATTTTGCATGACCATAACATGCTTAGGGGCACCTATACTCCTCAACCATAAAAATCCCAGCTCTCGGCCAAAAAAAAACATAGAAAACCCCCTCTCTGTCAATTCACACTTTTCAGGCTCAATCCCGGGACAAGTCAGAGTTTTCTGCCCAAAACCTGCTACCCAGGTCACAGTTTTTGCCCCAAAAAGTGCGACCCGACCATGAAGAGGAGCAAGGGTCTATTCCTGAGCTCTAGGAACCTAAACTGAACTTTCAATCCACTGAAATTAAAGAGTAGGGCTAGGCCTCTTATCTGCAACTGACAGATCCCGATTCCAATGGTCGGTTTGTCCGCTACGATCGCCACAAGATTTAGGGCCTTCTCTCCTCTCTATATTCACCACAGCTCCACTTGTGAATGAGTGAATTTGGAGGGGAAATGCCTTATTAAAAGAGAAACCCCTGATTTTTCTTTCGCCTGCTGCGGCCAAACCGTAGCTCAGTTTGATAAGTTGTCTATACCATTGGAAAGCTCTCACTGAGCCCTCAAATGGGTATTTGTTAGTTTTTTGTGATTTGATACAAAGGTAATGAAGGGTGGTTGATTCTGTCATTTGAATAATAATTCAGTGTAGAGGAGTTGATATCTGGAATAAGTAGTGATCGTCAGAGATCGTTGGGTCAAGGTGACGAGGACCAAGATGTGTAGAAAATAGTGTTGAGGTCTGTCTTGAGTTGAAATAAATCGATCTCTAATATTCTCGTGCATGATTCATTAAAATAAATGAATAATTGAGAAGACATGTCATGCATACAAGCATAATTTAATGGAAGTATGTTGTTTGACTCAGATTTAATTATCGGTATGAGAGATCCCTCAAGATTCCATCCTCATGTTTAATGTAATGATAGAATCAAAGTCAGATGCAAGAGTAGAATGGAGAGCCATGCACAGGTACACTCGGGGAGGCTAGAAATAGGAATCAAAGGCAACATCGAGTAGAGTGCAGCATAGGAACAAAACCTAGGATTGGAGTAGAGCAAGTTGGGGGAAGAAACATTGTGGTCAGTGAATTGTTAGGAGAGCTTTGTGTGTGTGTGCACTACAGTGTGAGGCCAAATGAGTGCGTTCGAGTGGGAAGAGGTTGACAGTGACTAAGCATAAGAAAGATACCCCTAGAATGGAGTGATGTTGTGTGTGTAAGGCCAAAGGTGCCTGTGTAGAGGGAGAATGTCGAGAGAGGTTGTGCTGCGGTGTAAGAGGTCGAGAGATCCTGTGGAATAAAAGGGGACGAGAGCTGAATTGTATGTTTTTGAAGAGCATAGGTTGAGAATAGTGGAGTGTTGTGTGGGAAGTGCATTAGTTGTTTGTTAAGTGGAACAACGTGTTTCTCCAAAGATTTCATAGGGTTGAGAACAAAGAATGTTGTGTGGGCCAAGAGCTGAGGAAAAAGAGAGTTGATACCAGACAATTTTGCTGCCAATTACAATGAACATTGAGTTCCTTATTGAGTGTAGGATGGAGCCTGAATAAAGGAATTTGGTGCTTCCATCTCTAGTGGGTGCTTGAGAAAGCTTGGTGCTTCCATCTTAAGTAAGTGCTCTTATTTTACATCAATAACAATAACAAGCTTCGGTGATTTTTTCACGAAAGGGTTTCCACGTAAAATCTTGTGTCTCATGTCTATGTTGCTCATGGTGTGTGCTTGTATGTTGATTTCACATTGCTAACACATAATATGTTTTTGTTGGTTATATGGATGGTTTCCAAGTTTGAATGAAAATTAAATTGGCATAAAAGTTAAAATTAGCCTTAATATTGATTCACCCCCCTCTCAGTATTAACATTGTTTCCAACTATTGGTATCCGAGTTGGGTTCCTTTAGGAATATTATCTTAATCTATAGAAGGTATATGAGAGGGAAACAATGGCTAATTGATTCTGCCTAACAATATGAGTTCAATTTTTAAACGGACCAGACTATGAGCTCTAGAAGATTAGAATGGAATCATATTTAATGGTAATCAATGAAGACATTTGGTTGTCTTTGATATATGGAGAAAGGAACGAGTTCAATGAATAAGCCAACACAATTATCTTGAAAGGGTTGTCTAAGCCAGACACTAAGAAAGTAAGGAAATATGAGACAACAAATGAAATTCTAGATAGATTGCAATGTCTGTATGGAAAATATTGCAATGTGGCTCAAGAGGAGGTCGAAGAACCTTGATAATCAAGCAGTGAACCTGAATATGTGAAGGTTGCTAGTAATGAGAAGAAGAGAAGGAAGAAGAAGAAGGCTCACATCAAAGCTATATCGACAGTTTTCCATCATTTATCTTTTCAGCACATTAGCAAAAATAAAAACAGTAAAGTTGACCATCTTTGAAAACAACACTACAGCTTTGTCCTGGATTAGATTATTTTCAACCAATTTGATCTCGGGATGCTGACAAGGGAAGGTGTCATTCCTATTTAAAAATGCAAACTCTACTTTTTGTGATACTCTATCTCCTCTGCTTTTCCTCTGTTTTTCTGTGGATTTTGTCCCTCTGCAACATTTTTAAGTGTTGATTTTTGTAGTTGTTGGTTTTTTCCATTTTCAGATCTATTCAGCTCCAGGAAAAAGCAGATTTGTAAGCTTGAATGAGCAACCCCTATTCCAGTTCTCTACTGAGGGATTAAATGTATGAATTTCTCTTTTTTTTCTTTGTTTTAGGATAACAATGGAGAGTCACATCTCCCAGACACATGTACTTTCTCTTATTGAGCCAAGCAGTGCAACATTCATAGATTGGGGAAAATATTTCACAACTTTTAGCAAGGGGTGTTGCAGGTGCTGTCAGCAAGACCTGCACTACTCCAATGACTCGTCTTACAATTTTTCTCCAGGTCTAGGTGTTACACTGAAAACTGTCACCTTGACATTCTGATGACTGTATGAGCTCATTATTACTCATACTTCCTCCTTTTGCAAGTCCAATATACCAGCTCCTCATATCAAGCTTCAAAATCAGAGAAAAATCCCAAAAAGCCCCTAAGAATTGGTATCGCACTTTCTATATGCATTCCCTGCGGTCCCGCACCTAAATCTCAGCCTGCCTGCGGAACCATACCGCACGTTCTTTGTGTAATGGGTGCGGACCTCTGTAAAACATAAAAAAGGCGAGAAAATGAAGATAAAAAGTGAATTCCAGGTGAATTCTAGAAGATTCTAGACGGGAATTTTCGGGAATGGATACGCTTTGAAGCTGGTTCATGCATCCCTCACTTAATGGAGCTAACCCCTTGATGTAAGGAGCTTATCCCTTTGAAGGAGGATTCTATCCCTTCATATTTGGAACTAGAAACCTCCTCTCTTCCACTATAAAAAGAGGCCTTGGGTAGCCTCAAGGGGAGTTCAAGCTTATGAGATTTGAAGTTAAATGCTGTTGAGATTTAGACTTTGAACTAAGATTTTCTGTGAGGTTAAATCACTCATCTCCATTTATCCTAGTTCAAAGAGTGCAATGCTTGTTAGAGTAAAGGATATTCCTGCTTCGGACCCCGGGAGGACCTGCACAACATCAAGGCACAGGTTGTAAAGGTTTTCTATCTTTAAAGTTAATACAAATATACTCATTTCTCTCATTAAACTGTCAATTTGTGGTTTATTTCATAAATTCCTTGATCATTATGATAAGTATGATTTATGATAATGTCTATACAGGTGCTGCTTAATCTTTTTGCTTGTTTGTGATTACAGGTAATACGAGGAACGTTCTTTCAGTGCACGGGAAGGACTTCAACAAAATCAAGCAAGCGTTGGACATGAGGTAGGCCTCACACCCGTATAGTGTTTTTATAAATCTTATATACTTAGAGAGAGATTAGTATAATTGGCTGTTTTTTGCTAGTTACCTTTTGTACTAGAGAGATCGGTCTTGTCCGCAAGACGGATTAATCTACACAACAAAATGGCGACCATACTGGGGAAGAACTTGGTTGTTCTTGATTATCTTTGATTTTTGACTTGAGAAAACGTTTTTTCTGGTTTTTGATTGATTCACATCTGTCTGGGTGTTTTAAATTTTTTCTGTTTTTGAAAGTTTAGAAGTGTTTGAGTTTTTTCTATAATTTTTTCTAGGACCGCACTCTGCATAACTGTGACAGTGCGGGCAGTTTCGCACGTTCTTTATAGAATACAGTGCGGGACCGCACCTGTCAACACTGCTTACATGCGGACCCTGTAAAAATTTTGGAAAATTTCTAGGTTTTTTTTTCTGGTTAATTTTTAGATCTTTGGTTTCTGCCCAGACTGGTTATTGTGTCTATCAAGAATTCATTGTGTAAGAATTCCAACAGTGTTAGTGTTTTGAATGATTTTCTAGGAGATTTTGCCGGTTGGATAATTTTTCCTGTTTGGTCTTTGTAGTGATTCAAACTTTTGACAATTTGCAGTATCTTAGATCACATAGATCTCTTTTTGTCTCTTGAATCTGACCTCATTGTGAAAACATCCTCGATTGAGAAATTAAGCCTTTTGATTTCTTTGCAAATCTTCGAAAGAACTTGCTTTAAAGTTTTGAATTTCATTTATTCTTTGAGTGTTTTGAAAAAACATATTTTGAGTGTTTTTTGATCTGTTTGATAGATTCTTAGTTTGCTGAACAACTAAGAGAAACATTCATAAAAAAAAACTCTAAAAAGCTTTTACTCAATTTAGATTAGTTTTCAAAATTAGTTTTCATAGTTTTGAATAGTTTTAATTTTTGTAGATTTCTTTCGAAAGAGAATTGTTTTGTAGCTTCTTGTTTGGAAAAGAAAATAGTTTTTCTTGTGAGCTTTGATAGTTTAACGAAAAGACAAAATAGTTTCTTTCAATTAGTTTTCATGTTTGAAGAAGAAATTTGAAAGTTGCATTCTCTAACTCTTCTTTAGATAGAAAATTCATTGAAAGAAAAAAGAATTGAATATCATCATAGGTGCATTTTAGTGTTTTTGGAAGTCAAGTCTTCACATCATACAAAGTTTCATTTCTGTGCCCATTTGACTTAAGAAACAGCTCTTAAAAGTAACGCTTAAATAAAATTCATCTAGTAATCTTTTTATTTCAAGGGCTCTCATCACCAACATAGCTTAGGCTAGTATCTTGGAGTAGGGAGTAATTAACTCTCCAAGGTAGATAAAACAAACAAGTAGATATATCTTGCGGTAGGAAGAATTCCAGTTGTTGCATGTATCCTATGGGAAGCTCCTCTTAAAGGAGTTAAGCACGAGATCATATCTGAACCAGTGGGGTAATCAATCCTTCCTCATTGGGAACGATAGAAGATATACACATATTAAAAACGGTAAACCTCGGATAAACCATTGTCGAGGAGCCAGGGGTCACTTGTCGGTAAACCTTGGATTCTGTTCAAGGAGCCTTCAAGGGGATTGAGCTTTGTTACTCTGCCCTTGCGTGTGTGTCGGATCGTAGACTGTTCCCTCAGGTATATTTGTTTCAGTTGGTAACCTTAGAGACCATAATCTTTAGGATTCTTTCCTAAGGTGACGGTGGAGGGAAGATCCCACTGTACCTGGAACAGACGTCGACTAAACTCACTTGGACTCTTTGGGGGGTTCTCTTCACTCGAGATGGTTATGTGAAGAAACTTGTGCCAGTCTGTTTCATTAAGCAGGTTGTCGGGGTAACTGTTCCAACCGTCCTTTTCGTGTTAAAACTCTACTAAGTTGGATTTCATCACCAACTAGTGATTTTAGTACGGAAAGTTACTTGTTTGTGTGTGGTTTGAACTCTTATATTTTTTAAGCGAGTGATTCAATTGTTTGTTTCTTAGAGACTTTAGGTGTTTTCATTGAAATTTTTCTTTGTTTGCGTGTGATTAGATAATTTTTCATCGTGGCGGAATTGCCGAGACAATCCCGGAGGATACAAGGGAAACCCCCTAAATTTACACCAGGTCATCTTGAAGGGCTTCGAGCTCTGGTACCACACAGTAGCCGTAGACTTAGATGAACAGAAGCTGAAAGCTCTGCTATTGTGATACATCCTGATCATCAAATTCCTACAACAGAATATATTCAAGAACCGATTTCAGTTTCTGAAGTCACTGAAAATATTTCTCCTACTGGAGAATTATCTGACGAACCTGAAATCTCTGAGCCTGAAACTGAATCTTCTGTGTTAGAAACGTCCTCAGGATTTATCTCACCAACTTCTAGCGATCCAGGTTCACCTAGGGTAAGAAATATAATTACTGAAAATCTTCCCTCTGGACTAATTTCTATAGAAGAACTTACCAATCCAGACGAAGACGTGTCTCTTCCCAGCTCCCCTCAATCGTTAAATCTTAGGGAGCGTGAATCTATTTTCTACAGCCCTATTCGAACTAATCCCTGGTATCTTTATTTAACTAATTTTTTAGAGAACCCGGGTCTTGCTTTTTATCCACCTCGAGTTCCATTTCATCATACACCGAGAGGTTATTATCCGTCATCTATTATGGCTGGAGAGTCATCCATGTTTTCGCAAACGCCTGAATCTTTTTTACATGGTGGTCCTTCTGTTCCTGCGGGATATCAGTCTTTGTCTGGTACTTTCTCAGGAGCAACTCCTCAACCTATCAAAAATGTGTTATCATCTGGTCTAGATGGACTTAAAATTGAAACGTCGAACGCAGAGCAAGTTTATATGATGTCTGGTAACATTCCTAATCCTCAAGCTCAAGGCAGTCAGTTTCCTTCTGGGGGTCAACCTCAGGGAACTCAGTTACCGCCTAGGGGGCAACCTCAGGGTAGTCAATTACCGCCTGGGGGGCAACCCCAAGGTAGTCAGTTACCACCCGGGGCTCAACCTCAAGGTAGCTTTTTCCCAGGACAAACTGTGGATCAATATTATTTTGGGGGGCAACCCCAAGGACAGTACATACCCCGGGGTTACCAACCTCAAGGACATTACATTCCTCAAGGTCAACCCCAAACTCAATATGCTCCTCAGGGTCCTCAACAACCCCAACTTCAGTACGTGCCTCAAGGTTATCAACCTCAAGGGAAGTACCCAATGCAAGGTTACCAACAGCCTTCTGGTCAACCATCTGTTCAAGGAGCCGGAACTTTACCTTATTATCAACCCTACGTTCAACCAGGTTTTGGTCCTTACGTTCAACCTTCTACGGGACAATACCCTGGAATGATGGTGTGGGATCCGTCCTAATATCAACAAAAATTTCTTCATAGCCTAAGGTGCAGCAGCCTTATCAACCTGGGTCACCATTGGTTGAACACCTAAGAACTCCGGTTTCAAATGCAAATATTCAAACTCTACTTGTCTCTGTTCAACAGTTTGGCCTAGTGGCTGTCCCCGACTCGCCCAAACTCGCCGTAACCGTCAGAATATCTGCTCAACCTACACCCGTTTCTCGAGTGTCTGTGAGTCTCGAGTTCTGGCCATCCTCATCTCGTGCAATCCCCGCAAGTCTTCACTTTCGGGCCAAAGACCCTCGTCATCACCAAGGTTCAGTAGATGTTTCGCATATACAAGCTAACAAGCCAACTCACTTAGCTTATCAATCAAATCTAAGTAGCTCAAGGATGCTCTGCAATACTTTGGCCCCGTGGTGTGTTAATCCAGTTATCAAATCCTATACCTCGGTTATACGACAACAACCTCATGGTCCGGACCATCCCGCATCCAGGAGGTTATACCATACCCAATGCCAATCCGATTCCTAGTTATCCTGGGTATCCGCCTCCTGGATCTGCTTTGGCTTCTCAAGGTTTTCGTGACCCTAACCGTCAGTTACCGTTCATCGCAACTTTGGATTTACCAGATTTGACGCGCCTTACTAATGATCCTATTTTCTATTATCAGAATTGGCCGTCAATGCCTCATAAGTTGCCCAGTGATATACCGAAATTTGAAGGTAAGTCAGGAGAGGATCCATCAAATCATGTGATGACTTATCACCTTTGGTGTGCATCTAATTCGATTATTGATGATTCGATTCACTTACGTCTTTTCCAGAGAACCCTCATAGGTCTTGCAGCCAAATGGTACATTGAGTTGCCACGAGGCTCGTTTCATAATTTCAGTCAGTTAGCAACGTCTTTCTTAACTCATTTCCAGTTGCCTGCCAGATATGACAATGGCACAGAATTATTGACTTCACTAAAACAATCTACGTCCACGTATATTTCTGATCATATTCATGAGTGGCGACGTAGACGACGTTTGGTGAAGGTTTATATTCCGGATCAAATTTTAGCAGAATGGTTTGTAAAATCATTATTGCCGAAGATCACTGAAGATGTAGCTAAGGCTGGTGTTGTTACTGAAGAGCAAGTAATTGCTCAGGCTCAGTACCTTGACCTCGTTTATACGCAGTCAGGTACTCTACATGAAAAAATTCCCGATTTACCCAAACAAGGTCAAATAGCTGCTGCTCCTTCAGGGTCTCATGCCGCTGACGGTATGATTGGTACAATTAGTTCTAAAAGTAAGAAGAAATCCTCAAAGAATTCTTCTCCAATTATAACTTTACCTGATTCCCCGAAAGGAGAATCCTCTCAAGAAGTTTCTGCCGATATTCATGTCGTTGAAACATCTACGGCAAAATCAAAATCCGGTGGTAAAAATAAAGGGAGGAATAAAAACAAGAAAAAATCGAAAGAGAAAACAGATAGAGAAGAATCCAATGATGAGAAACGTAAACCTCGCTATCCTTGCTTCATTTGTGAACAAGATCACTTCACGAAAGAATGCCCATATCGAGAGGAGGTTACGAAACTCATTAAAGGATCGCAACAACCTGCTGTCTTGAAGGATCCTTTTCCAGTTCAAGATAGTAAGATGATTGGTTCTTCCTCGACCACTTTAGAAGAGCCTATTATGATGATGTCTCATATAAGGGTTGCGACGCGATCACAAGATTACGGTTCTAAGAATCCTGTTGATAGCAAAGAAGGAGAGTCTTCTAATGCCAACGCATCAAATACAACTCCTCCTGTTTCCGGTCCACTACAGATCGAGAAACAAAATCCAGACTTGATAATCAAACCGCCTGCTAAAGGTGTTCTTCGTAAATCAGCTTTCAATCCACATGCGAGAGCTGCTCAGAATTACAACATTGTTGAAGATTTAACTGTTTCTCCTTCAGCAATGTCGGCTTTGGAAGTGCTGCAATCGTGTCCAGCACAACGTAAATTGTTATTGTCTGCCATAGGAGCTGTTGATGTTCAGGATTCTAACCTTATAATCTTCGATTTAGAAACTAGTACACCGCGTCTTCCTCACCAAATGGCTTTCCAGATTCCAGTGTTAGTCAAAAACAGACCTATTTTTCGAACTGTGATTGACGAGGGAGCTTCAACGTGTATTATGTCGATTCAGTGTTGGAAATCTCTTGGTTCTCCTACACTTAACCAATCTCCGATGATTCTAAAAGCTTTTGATGGTCGAGGTTTTCAACCTTATGGTATTTTGCAGGATTTACCCATAGGGGTTGAAGGGAAAATTGTTAATCTAGATGTGGAGGTGGTTGATGCCCCTCTAGATTACAACCTTCTACTGGGTCGTAGTTGGTCTTATGCTATGATTGCTGTTGTCTCTTCGGTCTTTCGACTTATAAAATTTCCATATCAAGGAAGGATCGTGACAATAGATCAGTTAACTTATTTTTCGTCAGACCCAGCCTCTACAGAAACAATCCAGCATGTTGGTAAAACGGTTATCCCTTATAAGGATGTTGGAGTAGGTTTGGTTAAAGATTCTGGTTTGCTAGGAATTTTTTCCTTTCCTCCTCCTAACATATCGTCTTCTATTGCAACTATTCATATGATTTCGTCAGACACAGTTATGTTTGATGATCCTTGGATTTTTCCTTCAGAATCCGAGATAGATTCATTTGATGGCGCGATGCCTTTGAGTCCATTTGAAATTGCGTACCAGACTGTACAGTCTTTTTCCAACCTCTCTTCAACCGAAATTGATCCAATGAATGGGATCCAAGAGGAATCGCTTTCTATTTCTAGTTCAGATGCGACGACATTTCCTGAAATTGTTCATTCAGATGAGAAAATTCGTGAGTTTTTGTCTGTTGATGATTTACCATGGGAAGATCTCCATCACAGGTCTTCATTCTTACCTGAATTAGATTATTTTGAAAATGATTTTGCTTCAATTTTTACCGCTGAATATGCCAAGGAACCTCAGAATCCATTGCAAAATCCTGATTCTGAATTAAATTTGGAAAATATATCTAGAACGGTTCCAATTGACATTTCAGTAAAACCAGGAATAATTGAAAACATTCATATAGGTGCTTGTTGTACAGATGAAGAAATTCAGACTTATAAAGCCCTATTTCAAGAATTTTGTGACGTGTTTGCCTGGTCTTATGAAGAAATGCCAGGAATTGATCCATCGATCGTAGTTCATGAAATTAAGACTTACCCGGATGCTAAACCTGTTCGTCAACGATTACGTCAAATTCATCCTAGAAAAGCTGCTGCTATAAAAGCTGAAGTTGAAAAATTACTTCGAGCAAGATTCATTTATCCAATTCCCTTAACGGATTGGGTATCGAATATTGTTCCTGTGACTAAAAAACAAGGAACAATAAGAGTATGTATCGATTATAGGGATATTAATCGAGCGTGTCCAAAAGACAATTATCCAACTCCCTATATCGATCAGATAATTGATGATTGTGCTGGAAGTGAACTATTTTCCTTCATGGATGGTTTTTCCGGATACAATCAAATAAACATACTCCCTGCAGATCAACCTAAAACAGCTTTCATTTGTCCGTGGGGAATGTTTGCCTATTGTAAACTACCTTTTGGACTAAAGAACGCTGAAGCGACTTTTCAACGGGCTATGTCTTATGCGTTTCATGACATTAAGCACATTTTTCAGCCATATCTCGATGATTTACCTGCTCATTCATTACATAGGGCCGATCATCCCACTCACTTAAGAGCAATTTTTATGAGATGTCGGCATTATCGGATAAGGTTGAATCCGCATAAATGTGTTTTCTGCGTAGAATCGGGTCGTTTACTGGGATTTGTTGTTTCAAAATCAGGCATTCGTGTTGATCCTTCGAAGGTCGAAGCTATTGTTAAATTACCTCCTCCTTCGACATTGCGCCAACTCCAAAGTTTGCAGGGGAAAGCAAACTTTTTACGTAGATTCATTCCGAACTATGCTGAGCTTGCAAAGGGTTTTACTCGGTTGTTGAAACAGGACATTCCGTTCTTTTGGGATGAGGTCGCTGATCGATCTTTTAATGCACTTAAACACGCGTTGACCCATGCACCGTTATTGCATCCTCCCAACTACAACCAAGATTACATTTTGTATCTCGCTGCTTCTCATTCCACTATTGGGATGGTACTAGTTCAGGAAGATGAATCTCACAACGAACATGTGATTTATTATCTTAGTCGAAATTTGAATCCGACTGAAATTAAATACACACATGTGGAGAAATTGGCCTTGGCAGCTGTTCAAGCTGTCCAACGCTTTAGACATTACATCTTGTTACGTAAAACCACGGTAATTTCTGATTGTAACCCTATGATGTACATTTTGACCAGACAATTGCTAGGGGGCAAGTATTCTAAATGGATAGTAATCCTGCAGGAATTTGACTTGGAATTTGAAAAATCCAAGGCAAAGAAGTCTTTGGTTTTTGCGGAACTGATGTGTGATTTCCCCTCTACTGATATTGAAACAGTGGCAGAAGAGTCCATTGTGGACAAATCTTTGTTTCTTATCAGTACGCTTGATCCATGGTATGGAGATATTATTGTGTATCTCCAAACCCAATCTTTTCGGCCCAACATTTCACGAACTCAACGACGGAAAATACGTTTCCAATCCCAACAATATAATATCATTGGTGATACTCTTTATCGACGTGGGGCGGATTCTGTTTTCCGACGTTGTCTAACTCATGAAGAGGCTGAGAAGGTGCTAAATGACTGTCATTCTGGAGCATGTGGCGGTCATATGTCTGGGTATGCCACTGCCCAAAAGATATTGCGTGCAGGTTATTTCTGGCCAACATTATTTAAAGATTGCATTTATGCAGTTCGGAAATGCCACAACTGTCAATTTTTTGATAGGAAAATGCGCGCGCCACCCGCTCCTCTTCACCCTATAATTGCTGTTGGTCCATTTGCAAAATGGGGTATCGATTTTATCACATGTAACCCTCACTCGGCCGGGGGGCATGCCTATATTATTCTCGCTGTAGATTATTTTACGAAATGGGCCGAGGCGATGCCTACATATTCAGATGACGGCAAGACTGCTGCAACATTCGTATTCAATCATATAATTGCTAGGTTTGGTGTTCCTCAAGCTATTATTACGGATCATGGAAGTCATTTTCGGAACATCATGATGACTGAACTAACAGAACAACTTGGCCTACGCCACGATAGTTCCACTCCGTACTATCCACAAGCAAATGGTCTCGTTGAAGCTATTAATAAAGTTTTAGTCACCATGATTAAACGAATCATTGGTATTCACAAGACGAATTGGAATTCCATGTTATTTTCAGCGCTTTGGGCATATCGAACCTCAGTCAAAACATCAACAGGTTTCACTCCTTTTCAACTGGTCTACGGTTTAGAAGTTGTGCTACCGATTGAATGCGAGATACCGTCACTAAAATTAGCCGTAGAATTACTTCCAGCTACGTCTGAAGAGGAGAAACGTTTCTTGTACTTGGCTCAATTAGATGAGAATCGACGAAGTGCTGCAATAGCAAACGAGGCTCATGTTAAAAGGATAAAAGCTCAGCATGATAGAAATGTGACCCCTCGAAATTTTTCAGAAGGAGACCTAGTTTTACTTTATGATCAAGCTAATGACAAGCTAGGAGCTGGAAAGTTCGTGCCCATGTGGCATGGTCCTTACATTGTGAAACGAAAGTTAGCAAAAGGGGCCTATGAGTTAGTAGATTTTGACGGTGTCCCTTTGGATAAACCCAGAAATGGACTTTATCTAAAGCGATATTACGCTTAAACAAGGTGTGGAGATTCTTGTTAGTTTAGTTTTCTTTATTGCTGGTGTGTTTAGATTAGAAAAGTGTGCCTAGTTTAGAAGAGTGTTTTTGTCACTATGACTGCTTATCTGAGTTTTACTCTTGATATTGCAGATGTCGACGTCTCTTCAAACCTACATTGGTTTTGCTGATGGTGCTTGTCGTAGTACACGGAACATTTCTTCCGCAGCCTGGGTTATCTATTCACCCTCTGACGAGTTAGTATCCATGCATGGGGTAAGCCTTGGTCAAACAACAAATAACATTGCCGAGTATAGTGCAGTGATTGAGTTATTATCTGAGTCCATATCCTTTGGAATTCGGAGTTTGATTGTAAGGTTGGATTCTGAACTTGTTGTATTACAGCTTAACAGGGTTTATACCATTAGAAATCCGGTGTTATTACGGTTATTTTTGAGAGTTCGTCTCTTGGAACGTGAGTTTGATTATATTGAATATCAGCATATTCCAAGACATTTGAATACATTAGCAGATTCAATTGCTTCTAGTATGATAAATAGACATTTGCAATAATTAAAAGCAGTAAAACAAACAACATTCATTTATGTATGCAGATAGCCGTCAAAATAGTGATATATATCATAGGAGTGTGTTCAAAAAATATACATCGTCTTCGATCATAGGTTGGAAACACCTTATGATCGGCAAAAATGATAATACAAAAGTACAAAAATGAGTCTATACGATCATCTCATCACTGATGATGATCTCGATAGGAAACAACTGCTCGGGCCACCCTGCATAGGAACCTTCTGAAAGGTCCTGGGACTCCAATCACATATCTTTGTAACCTGAGAGGGATGTCATCTATGCTCGTCTCTGGTATATCTAGAGTCAAGCGCTCTAGATGATGCTCCAAATCAGTCAAAATCTCTACTGATTGGCCTGCTGGGGCTGGTGCGGGCGCAGCTGGTTGTCTCCTCTCGAAAGGTTGGAGATGAGCTGGTCGTTGTGGACCCAACAAACAGCCAATTATACTAATCTCTCTCTAAGTATATAAGATTTATAAAAACACTATACGGGTGTGAGGCCTACCTTATGTCCAACGCTTGCTTGATTTTGTTGAAGTCCTTCCCGTGCACTGAAAGAACGTTCCTCGTATTACCTGTAATCACAAACAAGCAAAAAGATTAAGCAGCACCTGTATAGACATTATCATAAATCATACTTATCATAATGATCAAGGAATTTATGAAATAAACCATAAATTAACAGTTTAATGAGAGAAATGAGTATATTTGTATTAACTTCAAAGATAGAAAACCTTTACAACCTGTTCCTTGATGTTGTGCAGGTGCTCCCGGGGTCCGAAGCATGAATCTCTTCTACTTTGACAAGCATTGCACTCTTTGAACCAAGACAAATGGAGATGAGTGATTTAACCTCACAGAAAGTCTTAGTTAACTAAGTCTGAATTTCAACAGCATTTAACTTCTAATCTCATAAGCTTGAACTCCCTTTGAGGCTACCTAAGGCCTCTTTTTATAGTGGAAGAGAGGAGGTTTCTAGTTCCAAATATGAAGGGATAGAATCCTCCTTCAAAGGGATAAGCTCCTTACATCAAGGGGTTAGCTCCATTAAGAGAGGGATGCATGAACCAGCTTCAAAGCGTATCCATTCCGAAAATTCCCGTCTAGAATCTTCAAGAATTCACCTGGAATTCACTTTTTATCTTCATTTTCTCGCCTTTTTTATGTTTTACAGAGGTCCGCACCCATTACACAAAGAACGTGCGGTATGGTTCCGCATGCAGGCTGAGATTTAGGTGCGGGACCGCAGGGAATGCATAGAGAAAGTGCGATACCAATTTGAAGGGGATTTTAGGGATTTTCTTCTGATTTTGAAGCTTGATATGAGGAGCTGGTATATTAGACTTGACTATGGAGGCGAAGGAGTACAATGATATCACCACCGAATGTCAAGGTGACGCTGTAACAAATTAGTTGCTAGTTGAGAGTCACATCTCCCAGACACATGTACTTTCTTATTGAGCCAAGCACAACATTCATAGATTGGGGAAAATATTTCACAACTTTTAGCAAGGTGTCATAGAACACAAGAAGACCCGTACTACTCCAATGACTATTTACAATTTTTTTTCTCCGTGTCTAGGTCATGCCTCCGATGGTGCGAAAGGAGTTTGCATAAAGGCATTTTAATGCGAAGCATCCCGGATTCTTTTCCGAGGAAGGAATGAGAGCTTTTGGAGGGGAAATTTGGTTACAATTTCTCATCGACTTCCTTATTCTTACATTAGTTTTTACTCATATGAGAAATGCAAATCAATTATGCAGTCACTTCCTGACATAGAAAAACAGAGAGAGAATCTTAGCACAGACCTTTTTATTCGTTTATTGGGTGGTGGTGCAGCAGGAGTAATAACTGCATCAATCACATATCCATTGGATATTTTGAGGACTAGGTTAGCAGCACAGACAAATTTGATGTACTATAGAGGTATTACACATGCCCTCTGTACCATTTGCAGAGATGAAGGCCTCAAGGGGATGTACAAAGGCCTTGGGCCAAGTCTGTTGGGAGTTGGACCCAATATAGCTATTAGCTTTTTTGTTTATGAGAGTCTCAAATCTTTTTGGGAGTCTGAGAGATCGCAGGATTCAACTGTTGCAGTAAGCTTAGAATGTGGTAGCCTTTTAGGTGTTGCATCCTCAACAACAACATTTCCGTTTGATTTGGTGAGGAGAAGAATGCAGCTGGAAGGTGCAAGTGGGCGTGCTCCTGTTTATAACAAGGGACTTGTTGGCACATTTAGACAGATAATTGGAATAGAAGGATGGTGTGGTTTATACAGGGGAATTCTTCCAGAGTACCTCAAAGTTGTTCCAAGTATTGGGATCGTGTTTATGACTTATGAAATCATGAAAGGGCTATAAGGGCTTTCTCAAAAGCATTCCCTGAATAGATAGTATTTTGATAACGTCCCCCGCACTCTATTCTTTTATGTAACAGAGGATGATCACTTGTATGTTAAGGGTCAAAGGAGTACATTTATTTATTGAAGAATCTATTTTAAACTATCATGAATTACAATTTTTCTCAAAATTGTATTGTGAGATGCCACGAAAATGTCAAAAATTTCTATTAGTTAGATTTTTTAGGGAGATGAATTCAGCTTATGCATTTCAAAACCTCATTTTAAACAACTGTAAATCATAATCTCTGCCACTAAAATCAATCATCAAACTATGACAAAAAAGTCAAAATGCTCATTAATTAAACTACACACCTTGGGAAAGTGTAGTCTAACTAATAAACATTTTCACCATTTTCTAAGCATCTTTTTTGGTTGATTTCACCTAAAATTCGGGAGCTATTTCTTAGAATCCTATGTCTCAGCTATGTAATTTGCAAAATTTGAGTGCTCCATGGATTTTTATGTGTTTTCATTCCAATTATGCATTCTAAAACCCGTTTTAAATAATTAAAAATCATAATCTTTCCCAAAATTGTATCGTTGAATTCCATGGAAAAAGGCCAAAACATATATTAGTTAGACTTCGTCATTCCTCAATAACGTAGTCAAACTAATAGATGTTTTGGCCATTTTCTAGGCATCTTTTATGGTTGATTTTGCTGAAATTTGACATATATTTCTTAGAATCGTAAGATTGGGTTGTGTAATTTGCATAATCCAAGTGCTTGGATTTTTCAAGGAACTTAATCCATTCATGCATTTAGAAAACCAATTTTAAATTAAAGAAAATCATAATCTTGCCCAAAACCACATTACCTAATTTTGAGAAGGGAAACATCTATTAGTTAGATCGTGTTATTTGTCAAGCAATGTAGTCTAATTAATAGATGTTTTGGCCCTTTTCCATGGATTTGTTTTGATCATTTTTTTTAACATACAATTATCAACAATTATATCACTCTCGCACTCGCATGACATGGCGTTGATTTTGGTCGTTATTGTTAGAATTGAGCTCACTACTGAAGTGGGGGGGGGGTGAATAAGTAGTGTGAAGATTTATTAAATTTTTAAATATTTTTATCAAAATAGGAAAGAATCTGTAACCTATTAGCTAAACATAAGAAATCATCATAGAATCAACATATGAAAGCACCATGCACAATATCAATCATGCACATAAGAGAACACAAAGTTTTCTAGTGGAAACCCTCCTAGAAAAAACCACCGCTATTGCTCAATTCTTCTATTAAGCCGAACACATTTTACATAGAGTAGCTAGCACCACTAGCCGGAAGAATCGACTCCTACAACAATGCACCGACATCCATCAATCGAGAAGTACCCCACTGGCCACAACTCTCAGAGATAAACACGCATCGGAACTCCTCCACCACCAACAAACCTTGTCTCCAACATCCATTGGACCATCCAACCACCATTGGATTGATATTCTCCTCCTTCTAAAATCACTATCTGTTAGTCTATGCAAGAATGAAGTATTTATGCCTCCAACTCCTCCATGTAAACCACGTTTTAGAATGTTTCAGACTAGGTTCTTAAAAATTTCTCACCATGACCCACCCAACAACATCTCTAATCTGAATAATAAAACCGAATATAGTCACTCTAAACTCTACTACAAATGTATAATCATCTATGTAAAGTACTGTAGCACTCACTCACTCCACCTATACACTCACACCATCAATGAATCAACTCGCAAAATCAATCCACACACACACAAAAAATAATCACAAGGATATATGTCAAAATATCATCAATAATCTCCAATCAATACCTTGGGAAAATACCATGGTTATCCCAATACCATGGACACTTGTACCATACTAAACTCTAGTTTAATACCACGATTACATACCATGATTAAGCCAATACCATGGACCCTTTTACTATGGTATTCTGCAAGTCAATACTATAGGTAGATACCATGGTTAAGTCGATACCAAGGATATATGTACCATGGTAATACTAGCATCCAAACCAAACAACATAAGAGTACATTTGCCAAAGAGTACATCTATGAGCCCATCCATCAAAGAGTACATCTACTTGCAACACAATCATCTACACACTCTGATCCAGATCTTGGGGAGAGGCCCCCAAGATCTTAAAAAAAAATTTGAATGGATCTAACAAGATCTGCAAAATTAGAATGCTAGAAAAAAAAAGAGAATACAAAGAAAATAAAACCACAAAGAAACTTGTTTTATTAAAGCAGAGAATAACTGTAGAAGTTACATTGTGGCGGACAATCTCTCCTTTCACAAAGTGAGGCTTGTTATTTATAATCTTTTTTTGTGTTACAATACCATGGGTAGATACCATGGGTCGATACCATGGGTCAATACCATGGGTGGATACCACTTACAATACCATGGGTAAATTCCATGTGTGGATGAATACCATGGGTCGGTTTCATTTACAATACCATGGGTGGATGGATAACATGGGTGGATGCCATTTTCCATTTGGATCATTCCTCCCTCCTTAAGAAGCAATGGTCCCCATTGCGTGAAGTTCCCTCCTGAGAAGCCATTGTTGAATATGAAGAGCCACTGAAGAGAAGGTTTTTGTGAAGTTAACCCATAACCATGATGAACGAAGATCTGAGGATAGAGATACCCCGTAATGCTTGTGACCAACTATGATATTGACAGTGTGCGGCCTAGCAAATGGACTTCGATCAAAATGATTTTGTGCGGTTGACCCATAACCGTGATGTTGATTGTTGATGAAGTAGCAGGTGCCTACATAGCTTTGGGTGGGAGGGCATGTCTCCAAATAACCCAAGCTGAATGGTGCTATGCTAAAACTGATGAATGTGAAGCAGGTGCCTACTAAAGCGGGGTGGGAGGGGACGTCTCCAAAGGGAACCCGCTCTGAATGCTGCTCCAGATTTAAAATGAGCATAACTCAGTCAATATAACTCAGAATATTTATTATAGCTTGTTTTTGGAAATGGAATGATCATTCTGCATCTTCATACATGTTTGAAACAACTATCTGGAGACTCTAGACTCTCAGATTCGCGCTGGAACTGTCTCGCCGTCACAAAATTTCTGAAAAAATAGTTGATTTTAAATCAACAATAACTCCCAAATTCGGACTCCGATTCGACCGATTTTTTTTTTTGAACTTGGGTGATTTTTCAAGAGGAACTCAGATATATATCCATTCTTCTAAAAATTTTCACTAAAAATTGCGAAAAATGACAGGAGAGCCGCCATCCATGAATTGTCGTCAGAAAAATTGCTTGAACATTGCTGATTTTGAATCAGCAATATCTCCCTCATCCGAACTCCAATTTGGTCGATTTTTTTTTTTTTGAATTTGAGTATTTTTTCGCAAGGAATCCAGATTTGGTATTTTTTTTTGTAAAATTTTCACCAAAATTTTCAGATCTGATCTGAAAACTCGCCGCCCAAAAAAATTCATGGATTTTGCTGAAGATTGTTGCAAAACATTGAAACTGAAATATGTTTCAAACCCTCATTCCCATGGAGGCGTAATTTGGCTTTGATACCACTGATCCAGATCTTGGGGGGAGGCCCCCAAGATCTTAAAAAAAAAATTAAATGGATTTGACAAGATCTGCAAAATTAGAATGCCAGAAAAAAAAAAGAGAACACAAAGAAAATAAAACCACAAAGAAACTTGTTTTATTAAAACAGCGAATAACTGTAGAAGTTACATTGTGGCAGACAATCTCTCCTTTTACAAAGTGAGGCTTGTTATTTATAGTATTTTGCTTTACAATACTATGCGAGTAGATACTATAGGTGAATACTATGGGTCAATACCATGGGTCAATACCATGGGTGGATACCACTTACAATACCATGGGTAAATTCCATGTGATGGGTCGGTTTCATTTACAATACCATGGGTAAATTCCATGAGTGGATGGATAACATGGGTGGATGAATACCATGGGTGGATGTCATTTTCCATTTGGATCACCTCAATGCTGCAACACATGCCCATGTTAAAACATCAATGCCAACCATCAAATACTGTAACACAACGGTTGCATCATCAATGCCTCTACAACACATCATCGATGTTGACAACAACTACCACTATACCTTTGAGATTTGTCCTCCTCTCTGTAGACTAGGTCACGACCAAAGGATTGAACCTTGTATCTCTTAGTTTGAGCAACTTCACATTACTTTGATCATCAATTGCGCTTTTTTTTTTATCAATTTTAACAAGAATAAAAGTAATCATTTAATTTAGTTATAATTAATTTAAATATTAAAATAATGTATGAGATTCTTTATGAATTCCCTTCCTATACTAATTTAACAATTTAGTTTATGGATATTTAGAATCTTACCTCCTCTCTTTTTTTCTTAAATTCAAACATTGTTCTATATAAAAAATTCAGATTTTTAATTGTCATTTATAAAAATTATAATGTTTAATATATGAAACAAAGTCTCCTTATGTGTTAGCAAAGAAAAAATAAATATTATATAAGCCTGCCCTTGGGGTAGTTAAATTGGTAAGTGTCATGATAATGAAGTGTTATGTGTCAAGAGTTTTGAAGTTCAAATTTTCCCAACTTGTGTCTATGAAAGGGGCATATGTAAGGTTATAGTGGTAGTGGTCGAATTTGACACCATGTCATACGAGTATGAAACCAACACAATTATTGATTCATCTAGTCTCTCTCTCTCTCTCTCTCACACACACACACACACACACATGAAACAAACTACTTTTAACAATTATATGAACAAAAACAACTTTTACCATACATATCTAAGCAAGCAAACATATTCATTCAAAACTTTCTTTTTCTTTTTCCTCATTCCCATTTTATTCATTCCTTTTTTTCATAAACTCTAAAATTATAGTAATGTTATTTTTGAATATTTTTACTGTGTGAATGGTATGAGGATTGTATCCAATGTTTCATGTCAGCACTCTCTCCATCCTTAGGGACCAAGTGAAGCTGAATGATTAGAAAAATAGTGCAAATTAAATTATATAAGTGCGAGGAGGGAGGACCATTAAATTTCCAAAGGTCAAATGAAATGTTAGACTTCCATAATTCGAATAGAAGGAAAACATATACTAGCAATTGCACCGGGAGGTGCAAGGGAACGCCGAAAGGAGAAGCTATGAATCTCGTTGTGCTACATGTAAGGGTACATAATGAATGTCAACCTATGGGGAGCAAAATCTCACATTGAAGAGGAAAACCTATGATATGGACATATTATTGATTACATGAATTATTGGCTTTTAAACTATGAAACATAATTATTTGTGTTATCCCCACTTAGCCAATTTGAAGTTCTTATGCCATGAAGATGAGTCTTAGTTCGTATTTATTCGTTTTGGATCGCATCAATCCCATTTGGGAAACTTTTAGGTCCCACAATAGGTTAGTGGTGAGAAAAGGTGGGAGGTCATATCTCTTAACCTTTCTTTGAAGGACATGTTTACATCATATTTGAAATATTAGTGTTAGGGTTGATGGCAATTAGTGTTGTTAGATGGCATTCCACCTTATTAACAAAAATATGATGTATGTGAAATTGTATTTGAAAAATTAAGATTTATGTGAAACTAAATTTTATATTGCATCATGATTGTCCAAATGAAAATATTCTCTAAACAACCCTTAAATGTTCTCTAAAGAACGTAATGAACATGGATGTGGATGTTGATGTGGAATAGCTTTGAAAATGAATGGAATAACTTGTTGATGAGTTTTTTAACCCAATGGAATAACGTGTTGATGAGTTTAAACCCAATGGAATAACCAGTTGATGAGTTTTTTAGAATATCATTGAGCTTCTTTAAGAATCAAGGAGGAATTTTCTGAAGCTTCAATCGATTGGTCACTCGGGCACTGAAGGAAATGATCTCCTAGGCCAAGGGGGAGTCAGGGGGCAGGCTGGTCGTGGTTGACCGTCCACACAAGGAGTGATGTGGATGCAAGAAGGGGACAACAAAAGGGAGAAAATTTGATCAGAGAAAGGGCATAGGGAAGAGAGGCAAGAGCACAGGGAAAAGGTGGAAGAGAGGGAAACATAACCTAATAAGAGGAAGAGTGCTAGTGGTCAGAGATGAGCAAAGCAAATATCTGAAGTGCTGAGAGGATGGTAGTGGATAGGGCACTCAAGGCCGCAAACTGATTTGAGATTTAACTAATGGACATGTTGATTATTTATAACATATTTTGATGATGAAATGAGTTATGGTTTTTGAGCATGTGGTATTGATAAGTCGTGGTATTGTAATAAATCCTATTTACAAGTTAATAATATCCATGGTAAAGTTGGGATTTTTCAATGGAGCTTCCTCTTTTGACTCTTGTGGATGCAACATGGCTATCCACATCAACCCTGAGCACATTCACATATTCTATTGACACTGTGGCTTGGGTACCAATACTCGGGCCTAACATCTTGCACTCTGGGCCTTTACTGTGCTTTTTGGCTTTATCTTAGGCCCCTTTCTTTGGAGACTCCAATCAGTTATTGAATGAAAAACAATAGGAAGTAATATTCTTGTTGCTATCGTGAATATTGAAAAGGCTAACATGAAAAAGCTTATATTGAATTTCATCATTTATCTTTTGACACATCAACAAAAATCAAAACATTGGAAAGTTGACCATCTTTCAACAGGGCTGCGACTTTGTCAGGATCATATTATTTTCAACCAGTTTGATCTTGGGATGTTGACAGGAAGGTGTCATTCCTATTTAAAAATGAACACTCTACTCGCTGTGATACTCTGTCTTCCATTTTTTTCCTCTAGTTTTCTGTGGATTTTGTCCCTCTGCAACATTCTCATGTGTTGATTTTTGTGCTTGTTGTTTTTTTCTATTTTCAGATCTATTCAGCACCGGGCAAAAGCAAATTTGTAAGCTCAAATGAGCAACCCCTGTTCTAGCTCTTTGCTAAGGGATCAACTTTATGCATTTTTTCTTTTCGTTCTTTGTTTTAGGATAGTAATGGAGAGTCACATCTACCAGACACATGTACTTTCTCTTATTGAGCCAAGAGGCTCATTCTACAACCCAGTACGATGTGTAACCGTGTCCGTCCGTCATCAAAATTGAAATTTTGCTCATGTCGAACAAAATAAAAATTTTAAAAATCTAAAAATAACAAAAATTAAATAACTATACAAAACATTTAAATAATGTCGGCTCATAAAAAAATATTACACTTTAAGAAATTGGATCTCTCTCAACTCATGTTAGATCTATATTTAAGATGGATCTATGCTAGTAATAAAAACAATATTTTTCTTTTTGAAAAGAAAAAAAAAAATCTATAGTAAAATGAGAGTGAATATCCATAGTTAATAATCTTATTATATTATAAATTTATTGGTGGTATTAAATTTTTATGTGTTTATTTTTAAATTTAAATATAATTATAAAATTATTATTTTCATTTGTATAATAAAATAGATCTTAATTTATATATTATAAATTTTACTTTAATAGGTATATTATGATTGTGAAAAAAATCTTTCGGTAAAAATCACATCCAAATGAATTTGGTCGACGCGTTTCGAACCAGCCAGTGTGGTTCATCATCAGGACTTGATGAAAAATCACAATTGAGGAAACGATTAAATAGAAGCTCAAACTAAATCAAAAGAGATAACGGCTAGAATTGACCTAAATCAAAGTCATACAAATAAATAAATAAATAAATAAAATAAAATATATATATATATAAAATAATAATAATAATAATAATAAAATTAAAAAATAAAATAAAATAAAATAATAATTAAAAAATAAAATAAAATAAAATAAATTAATTAATTCTAAAAAATAATAATAATAATAAAATAAATAAATAAAATAAAAATAAAAATAATAATACTAATAATAATAATAATAATATAAAAATGATTAAAGATTATAATAAGAAATAATATGAATATTATTTAATTTTAATTTTTCTATAAGATTAAAAAATATAGGATTATTTCTATTAATAGAATAATAGTCAAAATATTTATTTTATCTAATATTATTTAAAAACAAAAAGGATTAAAGGATACTATAATCTAAAAAATAATAATAAAAATAAATAAATAAATAATAATAATAATAGTAATAATTTAATTTCTAACCATTTTTATTTTATTTGATTTTATTAATTGAAAGATTTATTCATTTATTAATATTTATTATTAATATTATTAATATTTATTTATTTATTTATTTTATTTTTATTTTCATTAAAAAAAAAAAAATTTAAGAATGGCTTGAGAATCTAACACTGTAACCATCCACCCATCGTCCCACTGTTAGGGTTAATTACATTAATATTTGACCCTACAATATTTTCCTTTATCCTTTATTTTTAATCTAAGGAACTTTTAATGGCAAACATATAAATATTTATAAACATTACTACCAAATTAAATATATAAAATATAAATAATAAATTAAGATCATAGGAGTGTAATTTCAAAATATCATCGTCTTCGTCATAGCTTGGAAACACCTTATGATCGGCAAAAATGATAACACAAAAGTACAAAAATGAGTCTACATGATCATCTCATCACTGATGATGATCTCGATAGGAAACAACTGCTCGGGCCACCCTACATAGGAACCTCCTGAAAGGTCCTGGGACTCCAATCACATATCTTTGAAGCCTGAGAGGGATGTCATCTATGCTCGTCTCTGGTATATCTAGAGTCAAGCGCTCTAGATGATGCTCCAAATCAGTCAAAATCTCTACTGATTGGCCTGCTGGGGCTGGTGCGGGCGCAGCTGGTTGTCTCCTCTCGAAAGGTTGGAGATGAGCTAGTCGTTGTGGACCCAACAAACAGCCAATTATACTAATCTCTCTCTAAGTATATAAGATTTATAAAAACACTATACGGGTGTGAGGCCTACCTTATGTCCAACGCTTGCTTGATTTTGTTGAAGTCCTTCCCGTGCACTGAAAGAACGTTCCTCGTATTATCTGCAATCACAAACAAGCAAAAAGATTAAGCAACACCTGTATAGACATTATCATAAATCATACTTATCATAATGATCAAGGAATTTATGAAATAAACCACAAATTGACAGTTTAATGAGAGAAATGAGTATATTTGTATTAACTTTAAAAATAGAAAACCTTTACAACCTGTGCCTTGATGTTGTGCAGGTCCTCCCGGGGTCCGAAGCAGGAATATCCTCTACTCTGACAAGCATTGCACTCTTTGGACTAAGACAAATGGAGATAAGTGATTTAACCTCACAGAAGGTCTTAATCAACTAAGTCTGAATTTCAACAGCATTTAACTTCTAATCTCCTAAGCTTGAACTCCCTTTGAGGCTACCCAAGGCCTCTTTTTATAGTGAAAGAGAGGAGGTTTCTAGTTCCAAATATGAAGGGATAGAATCCTCCTTCAAAGGGATAAGCTCCTTACATCAAGGGGTTAGCTCCATTAAGTGAGGGATGCATGAACCAGCTTCAAAGCGTATCCATTCCCGAAAATTCCCGTCTAGAATCTTCTAGAATTCACCTGGAATTCACTTTTTATCTTCATTTTCTCGCCTTTTTTATGTTTTACAGAGGTCCGCACCCATTACACAAAGAATGTGCGGTATGATTCCGCAGGCAGGCTGAGATTTAGGTGCGGGACCGCAGGGAATGCATATAGAAAGTGCGATACCAATTCTTAGGGGCTTTTTGGGATTTTTCTCTGATTTTGAAGCTTGATATGAGGAGCTGGTATATTGGACTTGCAAAAGGAGGAAGTATGAGTAATAATGAGCTCATACAGTCATCAGAATGTCAAGGTGACAGTTTTCAGTGTAACAAATTAGTTGCTAGTTGAGAGTCACATCTCCCAGACACATGTACTTTCTCTTATTGAGCCAAGCAGTGCAACATTCATAGATTGGGGAAAATATTTCACAACTTTTAGCAAGGGGTGTTGCAGGTGCTGTCAGCAAGACCTGCACTACTCCAATGACTCGTCTTACAATTTTTCTCCAGGTCTAGGTCATGCCCTCTGATGGTGCGAGTGTGAGTTTGCATAAAGCAAGTATTTTATGCGAAGCATCCTGGATTCTTTCCGAGGAAGGAATGAGGGCTTTTTGGAGGGGAAATTTGGTTACAATTTCTCATCGACTTCCTTATTCTTACATTAGTTTTTACTCATATGAGAAATGCAAATCAATTATGCAGTCACTTCCTGACATAGAAAAACAGAGAGAGAATCTTAGCACAGACCTTTGTATTCGTTTATTGGGTGGTGGTGCAGCAGGAGTAATAACTGCATCAATCACATATCCATTGGATATTTTGAGGACTAGGTTAGCAGCACAGACAAATGCGATGTACTATAGAGGTATTACACATGCCCTCTGTACCATTTGCAGAGATGAAGGCCTCAAGGGGATGTACAAAGGCCTTGGGCCAAGTCTGTTGGGAGTTGGACCCAATATAGCTATTAGCTTTTTTGTTTATGAGAGTCTCAAATCTTTTTGGGAGTCTGAGAGATCGCAGGATTCAACTGTTGCAGTAAGCTTAGAATGTGGTAGCCTTTTAGGTGTTGCATCCTCAACAACAACATTTCCGTTTGATTTGGTGAGGAGAAGAATGCAGCTGGAAGGTGCAAGTGGGCGTGCTCCTGTTTATAACAAGGGACTTGTTGGCACATTTAGACAGATAATTGGAATAGAAGGATGGTGTGGTTTATACAGGGGAATTCTTCCAGAGTACCTCAAAGTTGTTCCAAGTATTGGGATTGTGTTTATGACTTATGAAATCATGAAAGGGCTCTCTCAAAAGCATTCCCTGGAATAGATAGTATTTTGAGGCTGGCCCCTGCACCGTTTTTTATGTAACAGAGGATGATCACTTGTATGTTAAGGGTTGGTGTTGAGTACATTTATTTATTGAAGAATCTATTTTAAACTATCATGAATTACATTTTTTCTCAAAATTGTATTGTGAGATGCCAATGAAAAATGTCAAAAATTTCTATTAGTTAGACTTTTTAGGGAGATGAATTCAGTTATGCATTCAAAACCTCATTTTAAACAATCAGAAATCATAATCTCACACTAAATTGCATCATCAAACTATGACAAAAAAAGTCAAAATGCCTATTAATTAAACTACACAATTCTTGAAAAGTGTAGTCTAACTAATAAACATTTTCACCATTTTCTAAGCATTTTTTTTGGTTAATTTTACCTGAAATTCGGGAGCTATTTCTTAGAATCCTATATCTGAGTTATGTAATTTTCAAAATATGAGTGCTCCATGGATTTTTATGTGTGTTCATTCCAATTATGCATTCTAAAACACATTTTAAATAATTAAAAATCATAATCTTGCCCAAAATTGTATTGTTGAGTTCCATGGAAAGGCCAAAACATCTATAAGTTAGACTACGTCATTTCTCAATAATGTAGTGAAACTAATAGATGTTTTGGCCCTTTTCTAGGCATCTTTTATGGTTGATTTTGCTGAAATTTGACATATATTTCTTAGAATCGTAAGATTGGGTTGTGTAATTTGCATAATCCAAGTGCTTGGATTTTTCAAGGAACTTAATCCATTCATGCATTTAGAAAACCAATTTTAAATTAAAGAAAATCATAATCTTGCCCAAAACCATATTACCTAATTTTGGAGAAAAAGGGCAAAACATCTATTAGTTAGATTGTGTTATTTGTCAAGAATGTAGTCTAATTAATAGATGTTTTGGCCCTTTTCCATGGATTTGTTTTGATCATTTTTTTTAACATACAATTATCAACAATTATATCACTCTCGCACTCGCATGACATGGCATTGATTTTGGTCGTTATTGTTAGAATTGAGCTCACTACTGAAGTGGGGGGGGGGGGGTGAATAAGTAGTGTGAAGATTTATTAAATTTTTAAATATTTTTATCAAAATAGGAAAGAATCTGTAACCTATTAGCTAAACATAAGAAATCATCATAGAATCAACATATGAAAGCACCATGCACAATATCAATCATGCACATAAGAGAACACAAAGTTTTTTAGTGGAAACCCTCCCTAGGGAAAAAAACCACCTGCTATTGCTCAATTCTTCTATTAAGCTGAACACATTTTACATAGAGTAGCTAGCACCCACTAGCTGGAAGAATCGACTCCTACAACAATGCACTGACATCCATCAATTGAGAAGTACCTACTCACACAACTCTGTAGATAAACATTTACTGGAACTCCTCCACCACCAACAAACCTTGCCCAACATCCATTGGACCATCCAACCACCATTGGATTGATATTCTCCTCCTCTAATCACTATCTGTTAGTCTATGCAAGAATGAAGTATTTATGCCTCCAACTCCTCCATGTAAACCACGTTTTAGAATGTTTCAGACTAGGTTCTTAAAAATTTCTCACCATGACCCACCCAACAACATCTCTAATCTGAATAATAAAACCAAATATACTCACTCTAAACTCTACTACAAATGTATAATCATCTATGTAAAGTACTGTAGCACTCACTCACTCCACCTATACACTCACACCATCAATGAATCAACTCGCAAAATCAATCCACACACACACAAAAAATAATCACAAGGATATATGTCAAAATATCATCAATAATCTCCAATCAATACCTTGGGAAAATACCATGGTTATCCCAATACCATGGACACTTGTACCATACTAAACTCTAGTTTAATACCACGATTACATACCATGATTAAGCCAATACCATGGACCCTTTTACTATGGTATTCTGCAAGTCAATACTATAGGTAGATACCATGGTTAAGTCGATACCAAGGATATATGTACCATGGTAATACTAGCATCCAAACCAAACAACATAAGAGTACATTTTCCAAAGAGTACATCTATGAGCCCATCCATCAAAGAGTACATCTACTTGCAACACAATCATCTACACACTCTGATCCAGATCTTGGGGGGAGGCCCCCAAGATCTTAAAAAAAAAATTGAATGGATCTAACAAGATCTGCAAAATTAGAATGCTAGAAAAAAAAAGAGAATACAAAGAAAATAAAACCACAAAGAAACTTGTTTTATTAAAGCAGAGAATAACTGTAGAAGTTACATTGTGGCGGACAATCTCTCCTTTCACAAAGTGAGGCTTGTTATTTATAATCTTTTTTTGTGTTACAATACCATGGGTAGATACCATGGGTCGATACCATGGGTCAATACCATGGGTGGATACCACTTACAATACCATGGGTAAATTCCATGTGTGGATGAATACCATGGGTCGGTTTCATTTACAATACCATGGGTGGATGGATAACATGGGTGGATGCCATTTTCCATTTGGATCATTCCTCCCTCCTTAAGAAGCAATGGTCCCCATTGCGTGAAGTTCCCTCCTGAGAAGCCATTGTTGAATATGAAGAGCCACTGAAGAGAAGGGTTTTGTGAAGTTAACCCATAACCATGATGAACGAAGATCTGAGGATAGAGATACCCCGTAATGCTTGTGACCAACTATGATATTGACAGTGTGCGGCCTAGCAAATGGACTTCGATGAAAATGATTTTGTGCGGTTGACCCATAACCGTGATGTTGATTGTTGATGAAGTAGCAGGTGCCTACATAGCTTTGGGTGGGAGGGCATGTCTCCAAATAACCCAAGCTGAATGGTGCTATGCTGAAACTGATGAATGTGAAGCAGGTGCCTACTAAAGCGGGGTGGGAGGGGACGTCTCCAAAGGGAACCCGCTCTGAATGCTGCTCCAGATTTAAAATGAGCATAACTCAGTCAATATAACTCAGAATATTTATTATAGCTTGTTTTTGGAAATGGAATGATCATTCTGCATCTTCATACATGTTTGAAACAACTATCTGGAGACTCTAGACTCTCAGATTCGCGCTGGAACTGTCTCGCCGTCACAAAATTTCTGAAAAAATAGTTGATTTTAAATCAACAATAACTCCCAAATTCGGACTCCGATTCGACCGATTTTTTTTTTTGAACTTGGGTGATTTTTCAAGAGGAACTCAGATATATATCCATTCTTCTAAAAATTTTCACTAAAAATTGCGAAAAATGACAGGAGAGCCGCCATCCATGAATTGTCGTCAGAAAAATTGCTTGAACATTGCTGATTTTGAATCAGCAATATCTCCCTCATCCGAACTCCAATTTGGTCGATTTTTTTTTTTTTGAATTTGAGTATTTTTTCGCAAGGAATCCAGATTTGGTATTTTTTTTTGTAAAATTTTCACCAAAATTTTCAGATCTGATCTGAAAACTCGCCGCCCAAAAAAATTCATGGATTTTGCTGAAGATTGTTGCAAAACATTGAAACTGAAATATGTTTCAAACCCTCATTCCCATGGAGGCGTAATTTGGCTTTGATACCACTGATCCAGATCTTGGGGGGAGGCCCCCAAGATCTTAAAAAAAAAATTAAATGGATTTGACAAGATCTGCAAAATTAGAATGCCAGAAAAAAAAAAGAGAACACAAAGAAAATAAAACCACAAAGAAACTTGTTTTATTAAAACAGCGAATAACTGTAGAAGTTACATTGTGGCAGACAATCTCTCCTTTTACAAAGTGAGGCTTGTTATTTATAGTCTTTTTTTGCTTTACAATACCATGGGTAGATACCATAGGTGAATACCATGGGTCAATACCATGGGTCAATACCATGGGTGGATACCACTTACAATACCATGGGTAAATTCCATGTGATGGGTCGGTTTCATTTACAATACCATGGGTAAATTCCATGAGTGGATGGATAACATGGGTGGATGAATACCATGGGTGGATGTCATTTTCCATTTGGATCACACTCAAGCCAACCGCAACACATGCCCATGTTAACATCAATGCCAACCATCAAACACTGCAACACAATGGTTGCATCATCAATGCCTCTGCAACACATCATGAATGCCAACAACTACCACTATACCTGTGGGGCTTGTCCTCCTCTATGTAGACCAGGTCACGACTAAAAGATTGAATCTTGGGTCTCTTAGTTTGAGCAACTTTACATTACTTTCATCAATTGAGCTATTTTTTTTATCAATTTTAAGACGAATAAAATTAATCATTTAATTTAGTTATAATTAATTTAAATATTAAAATAATGTATGTTATTCTTTATGAGTTCCCTTCCTATACTAATTTAATAATTTAGTTTATGGATATTTAAGAATCTTACCTCCTCTCTTTTTTTTCTTAAATTCAAACACATTATTTCTATATAAAAAATTCAGATTTTTAATTATTAAATTTATAAAAATTATAATTTTTAATATATGAAACAAAGTCTCCTTATGTGTTAGCAAAGAAAAAATAAATATTATATAAGCCTGCCCTTGGGGTAGTTAAATTGGTAAGTGTCATGATAATGAAGTGTTATGTGTCAAGAGTTTTGAAGTTCAAATTTTCCCAACTTGTGTCTATGAAAGGGGCATATGTAAGGTTATAGTGGTAGTGGTCGAATTTGACACCATGTCATACGAGTATGAAACCAACACAATTATTGATTCATCTAGTCTCTCTCTCTCTCTCTCTCACACACACACACACACACACATGAAACAAACTACTTTTAACAATTATATGAACAAAAACAACTTTTACCATACATATCTAAGCAAGCAAACATATTCATTCAAAACTTTCTTTTTCTTTTTCCTCATTCCCATTTTATTCATTCCTTTTTTTCATAAACTCTAAAATTACAGTAATGTTATTTTTGAATATTTTTACTATGTGAATGGTATGAGGATTGTATCCAATGTTTCATGTCAGCACTCTCTCCATCCTTAGGGACCAAGTGAAGCTGAATGATTAGAAAAATAGTGCAAATTAAATTATATAAGTGCGAGGAGGGAGGACCATTAAATTTCCAAAGGTCAAATGAAATGTTAGACTTCCATAATTCAAATAGAAGGAAAACATATACTAGCAATTGCACCGGGAGGTGCAAGGGAACGCCGAAAGGAGAAGCTATGAATCTCGTTGTGCTACATGTAAGGGTACATAATGAATGTCAACCTATGGGGAGCAAAATCTCACATTGAAGAGGAAAACCTATGATATGGACATATTATTGATTACATGAATTATTGGCTTTTAAACTATGAAACATAATTATTTGTGTTATCCCCACTTAGCCAATTTGAAGTTCTTATGCCATGAAGATGAGTCTTAGTTCGTATTTATTCGTTTTGGATCGCATCAATCCCATTTGGGAAACTTTTAGGTCCCACAATAGGTTAGTGGTGAGAAAAGGTGGGAGGTCATATCTCTTAACCTTTCTTTGAAGGACATGTTTACATCATATTTGAAATATTAGTGTTAGGGTTGATGGCAATTAGTGTTGTTAGATGGCATTCCACCTTATTAACAAAAATATGATGTATGTGAAATTGTATTTGAAAAATTAAGATTTATGTGAAACTAAATTTTATATTGCATCATGATTGTCCAAATGAAAATATTCTCTAAACAACCCTTAAATGTTCTCTAAAGAACGTAATGAACATGGATGTGGATGTTGATGTGGAATAGCTTTGAAAATGAATGGAATAACTTGTTGATGAGTTTTTTAACCCAATGGAATAACGTGTTGATGAGTTTAAACTTAATGGAATAACCAGTTGATGAGTTTTTTAGAATATCATTGAGCTTCTTTAAGAATCAAGGAGGAATTTTCTAAAGCTTCAATCGATTGGTCACTCGGGCACTGAAGGAAACGATCTCCTAGGCCAAGGGGGAGTCAGGGGGCAGGCTGGTCGTGGTTGACCGTCCACACAAGGAGTGATGTGGATGCAAGAAGGGGACAACAAAAGGGAGAAAATTTGATCAGAGAAAGGGCATAGGGAAGAGAGGCAAGAGCACAGGGAAAAGGTGGAAGAGAGGGAAACATAACCTAATAAGAGGAAGAGTGCTAGTGGTCAGAGGTGAGCAAAGCAAATATCTGAAGTGCTGAGAGGATGGTAGTGGATAGGGCACTCAAGGCCGCAAACTGATTTGAGATTTAACTAATGGACATGTTGATTATTTATAACATATTTTGATGATGAAATGAGTTATGGTTTTTGAGCATGTGGTATTGATAAGTCGTGGTATTGTAATAAATCCTATTTACAAGTTAATAATATCCATGGTAAAGTTGGGATTTTTCAATGGAGCTTCCTCTTTTGACTCTTGTGGATGCAACATGGCTATCCACATCAACCCTGAGCACATTCACATATTCTATTGACACTGTGGCTTGGGTACCAATACTCGGGCCTAACATCTTGCACTCTGGGCCTTTACTGTGCTTTTTGGCTTTATCTTAGGCCCCTTTCTATTTTTGGAGACTCCCAATCAGTTATTGAATGAGAAAACAATAGGGGCTCCTTAAACTCTGTTGCTATCGAATCGTGAAAGGCTCGCATGAAAGCTATATTGACGATTTTCCATCATTTATCTTTTCAGCACATCAACAAAAATCAAAACATTGAAGTTGACCATCTTTCAAAACAGGGCTGCAGCTTTGTCCCGGATCATATTATTTTCAACCAGTTTGATCTTGGGATGTTGACAGGAAGGTGTCATTCCTATTTAAAAATGAACACTCTACTCGCTGTGATACTCTGTCTTCCATTTTTTTCCTCTAGTTTTCTGTGGATTTTGTCCCTCTGCAACATTCTCATGTGTTGATTTTTGTACTTGTTGTTTTTTTCTATTTTCAGATCTATTCAGCACCGGGCAAAAGCAAATTTGTAAGCTCAAATGAGCAACCCCTGTTCTAGCTCTTTGCTAAGGGATCAACTTTATGCATTTTTTCTTTTCGTTCTTTGTTTTAGGATAGTAATGGAGAGTCACATCTACCAGACACATGTACTTTCTCTTATTGAGCCAAGAGGCTCATTCTACAACCCAGTACGATGTGTAACCGTGTCCGTCCGTCATCAAAATTGAAATTTTGCTCATGTCGAACAAAATAAAAATTTTAAAAATCTAAAAATAACAAAAATTAAATAACTATACAAAACATTTAAATAATGTCGGCTCATAAAAAAATATTACACTTTAAGAAATTGGATCTCTCTCAACTCATGTTAGATCTATATTTAAGATGGATCTATGCTAGTAATAAAAACAATATTTTTCTTTTTGAAAAGAAAAAAAAAAATCTATAGTAAAATGAGAGTGAATATCCATAGTTAATAATCTTATTATATTATAAATTTATTGGTGGTATTAAATTTTTATGTGTTTATTTTTAAATTTAAATATAATTATAAAATTATTATTTTCATTTGTATAATAAAATAGATCTTAATTTATATATTATAAATTTTACTTTAATAGGTATATTATGATTGTGAAAAAAATCTTTCGGTAAAAATCACATCCAAATGAATTTGGTCGACGCGTTTCGAACCAGCCAGTGTGGTTCATCATCAGGACTTGATGAAAAATCTGATCAGGAAACCCAATTAAATAGAAACGAGAAGCTCCAACTAGCCGTTGAAAGATAACGGCTAGTTTGACTAAATCAAAGTCATACAAATAAATAAATAAATAAATAAAATAATATATATATATATATATATAATAATAATAATAATAATAATAAAATTAAAAAATAAAATAAAATAAAATAATAATTAAAAAATAAAATAAATTAAATTAAATTAATTAATTAAAAAAAAAATAATAATAATAAAATAAATAAATAAATAAAAATAAATAATAATACTAATACTAATAATAATAATATAAAAATGATTAAAGATTATAATAAGAAATAATATGAATATTATTTAATTTTAATTTTTCTATAAGATTAAAAAATATAGGATTATTTCTATTAATAGAATAATAGTTAAAATATTTATTTTATCTAATATTATTTAAAAACAAAAAGGATTAAAGGATACTATAATCTAAAAAATAATAATAAAAATAAATAAATAAAAATAAATAAATAAATAATAATAATAATAGTAATAATTTAATTTCTAACCATTTTTATTTTATTTGATTTTATTAATTGAAATAGATTTATTCATTTTATTAATATTTATTATTATTATTATTATTATTTATTTATTTTATTTTTATTTTCATTAAAAAAAAAAAAAATTTAAGAATGAAGAGCAGGAATCTAACACCTGCTAACCATCCACCCATCGTCCCTGTTGAGGTTAATTACATTAATATTTGACCCTACAATATTTTTCCTTTATCCTTTATTTTTAATCCTTTATAACTTTTAATTAAACCGACATGTAAATATTTATAAACATTTACCCCACATTAAATATATAAAATATAAATAATAAATTAAGATCCACTTTAAGCAGAAGCCGTACATGTGAGTTTAGAGGATTCCAAGACGCAAATAATCCATTTATTCTCATCGTTGAGAGCAACTATTAAAGACGTCTAAAGCGGCCGCTGAAGGGACGCTTCATTCTTTGAATAGCTCAGACCAGCTCCACCATGGTGATGTAGACACGAGAGGTGTGAAAAGGTTTGCGCGGCAAGCGATGCAGCATTCGCAGATTGGGACAAATATTTCACAGCAGCATTCGCAGATTGGGACTAAAGTGGCCGCTGAAGGGCCGCTTCATTCGGGCCCTAATGTTGCTGTGGAAGGTGCGATTTCTCCGCGAAGGGCAGGGTTGGGTGGCCCTACAAAGTCGTCTTTGAATAGCTCAGACCAGCTCCACCATGGTGATGCAGAAATGAGAGGTGCGAAAAGGTTTGTGCGGCAAGCAATGCAGCATTCGCAGATTGGGACAAATATTTCACAGCTTTTAGCAGGGGGAGTTGCAGGTGCTGTCAGCAAGACCTGCACTGCTCCAATGGCTCGGCTTACAATTCTGCTTCAGGTCCAGGGCATGCACTCTGAAGGTGCGAGTGCGAGTTTGCATAAAGCAAGTATTTTCCGCGAAGCATCCCGGATTGTTTCTGAGGAAGGAATGAGGGGTTTTTGGAGGGGAAATTTGGTCACAATTGCACATCGACTTCCGTATTCTTCCATTAGTTTTTACACATATGAGAAATGCAAATCAATTATGCAGTCACTGCCTGGCATGGAAAAACAGAGAGAGAATCTTAGCACAGACCTTTGTGTTCGTTTATTGGGTGGTGGTGCAGCAGGAGTAACTGCTGCATCAATGACATATCCATTGGATATTGTTAGGACTAGGTTAGCAGCACAGACAAATGTGATCTACTATAGAGGTATTGCACATGCCCTCTGTACCATTTGCAAAGATGAAGGCCTTGGGCCAACTCTGTTGCGAGTTGGACCCAATATAGCTATTAGCTTCTGTGTTTATGAGAGTCTCAAATCTGTTTGGGTGTCTGAGAGATCTCAGGATTCAACTGTTGCAGTTAGCTTGGCCTGTGGTAGCCTTTCAGGTGTTACATCCTCAACAGCAACATTTCCATTTGATTTGGTGAGGAGAAGAATGCAGCTGGAAGGTGCAGGTGGGCGTGCTCTTGTTTATAACAAGGGACTTGCTGGCACATTCAGACAGATAATTGGAACAGAAGGATGGGGTGGTTTATACAGGGGAATTCTTCCAGAGTACCTCAAAGTTGTTCCAGGTGTTGGTATTGTGTTTATGACTTATGAAATCATGAAAGGGCTCTCTCAAAGGCATTCCCAGGAATAGATAGTATTTTCAGGCAACAACATTTCCATTTGATTGTTGAGGAGAAGAATGCAGCTGGAAGGTGCAGGTGGGCGTGCTCCTGTTTATAACAAGGAACTTGTTGGCACATTCAGACAGATAATTGGAACAGAAGGATGGGGTGGTTTATACAGGGGAACTTTTTCAGAGTACCTCAAAGTTGTTCCAAGTGTTGGTATTGTGTTTTTGATTTATGAAATCATGAAAGGGCTCTCTCAAAGGCATTCCCGGGAATAGATACCATGGACCCTTGTACTTTCTGCAAGTCAATACCATATATAGATATCATGGTTAAATTGATACCAAGGATATTTGTACCATGGTAATAGTAGCATCCAAACCAAGCAACATAAGAGTACATCTATGAGCCCATCCATCAAAGAGTACATCTACCTGCAACACAATCCTCTGCACACTCGAGCTAACTGCAACACATGCCCATGTTAACATCAATGCCAACCATCGAACATTTCAACACAATGGTTGCATCATCAATGCCTCTGCAACTCATCATCAATGCCAACAACTACCACTATACCTTTGGGGCTTGTCCTTCTCTCCGTAGACCAAGTCACAACCAAAGGATTGAACCTTGGATCTCTTAGTTTGAGCAACTTCACATTACTTTGATCATCAATTGGGTTTTTTTTTTAGTCAATTTTTATAAGCATAAAATTAATCATTTAATTTAATTATAATTAATTCAAATATTAAAATAATGTATGAGATTCTTTATGAGTTCCTTCCTATACTAATTTAACAATTTAGTTTATGGATTTATACGAATCTTAACTCCTCTTTTTTTTTCTTAAATTCAAACACATCATTTCTATATAAAAAACAAAGATTTTTAATTATTAAATTTATAAAAATTATAATTTTTAATATACAAAACAAACTCTCCTTATGGGTTAGCAAAGAATAAATAAATATTATATAAGCCCGCCCTTGGGGTAGTTAAATTGGTAAGTGTTATGTACCAAGAGCTTTGAAGTTCAAATCTTCCCAACTTACTTGTGTCTATGAAAGGGGCATATGTAAGGTTATAGAGGTAGTGGTCGAATTTGACCCCATGTCACACGAGTATGAAACCAACCCAATTGTTGATTCATCTAGTCTCTCTCTCTCTCTCTCTCTCACACACACACACACATACACAAAACAAACATATCTTAGGAAGTAAACATATTCATTCAAAACTTTCTTTTTCTTTTTCCTCATTTCCATTTTATTCACTCTTTTTTTCCATAAACTCTAAAATTATAGTAATGCTAGTTTTGAATATCTTTATTGTGTGAATGGTACGAGGATTGTATCCAATGTTTCATATCGGCGCTCTATCCATCCCAAGGACCAAGTGAAGCTGAATGGTTAGAAAAAGAATGCAAATCAAATTATATAAGTGCTAACAGAGAAGACTAAAGGTCAAATGAAATGTTAGACTTCTATAGTTCAAATAGGTGGAAAACATATATCAACATATAAAAAAATCCTATTAAGAGAATATATATATATATATATATATATATATATATATATATGACATAATGGACTCCTTTTTTTTCAATATCTTACATCCAAGTCATGAAAACTTCATACTTTTTTTTTTCAAATATAATCATTGCAAAAAAAATTATAAATTTTTTTCTTGGAAAATATTTCCAACGATTTAAAAAAGGTTTTCACATTCAAGAATAATATTATTTATATATATAGTTTATCTACTTCATTTTAATTTTAATAAAGTATACAACATTTTTTCATGGGTTATTAGTTTGCCACCTCGGAAGTAGAGATTCAAAATTTTAACATTAGATATTCCAGGAGCTACAAGTCTATCTGTTGGACCCCTAGAATGAGCTCTTTTTGTCACATTTTTTCTACCTTTTTATATGTGTTTCATAGTCCCCGAAGATCGGTCTGCATGTGCATAGAATATTGTACCAGGTAGATCCACTTGAAGGTATCACCACTTCATGTCAGCTCAACCACATAGCCTAACCTTGAGAGCGTCAAGAGAATTAAACCCATGACCTCACAATAGCAAAGGTGCTTTAACGATGAGAACTTGGCCAACTAGGCTAACCCTCAGAGCTTACCTTTTTGCTACTTATTTTTCCAACCATACTTTTACAAGCCTACCATATTCACTATCCTTTAATTCATTACTAATATTTGATAAGAAATCATGCTTTGAGTTACAAGGATTAGAGACCAGAAAATCCCAAGGTAAAGTGTCCAATATTTTATGTTTTCATGTATTCATTTGTAAAAATAAATAAATTATATACCTATAGAAACAATAGTTATGTAGCCACATATAAGATTTTGTAGCGAGTTTTTAATTCCATAATCGAGTTGTAGGTCTATGAGTATGAGCATAACATGGCAAGATTGTGAGTTGAAATATGTGGAAAAAGATAACCTTGATCTTTACCACATGTCATATTCAAGTCATCCCTTTCTAGATCAACTAAAGAGAAGAGTTCAAGGCACAGTCAAAGTGGTGGTAGATTATGCGAGTTGGTATAGTATTGTTGGCGTAGGTTGTGGATTAATCTTTTGAAGATCAATCCAAATCAGAATTAACATCTTTCATGAAGAAATTCATGCATCAAAACACTAATTTCTCATATGTGGATCACATCACTTACTCCTTCTGTCATCATAATATCTAAACTTTGATATTTTGACAAATTTGTTCTAGAGTTTCACACCAAATGATTTACTCGAGTTGTATAAATATCTATGGATTAGAAAAACAATACACACACTTTATTTTCTCTGATATCATAATACAAAAGCATTGTTGCTATTTTAGTTTTGCTTGTGTTTATATTGCATGAATGATTTCATAGTTTAGAGCATTTTAACAGTTAAAAAATTATAAGTACTTCAACAACAGATGACCGAGCCGGGAGGACCCATTGTGCAAGGGAAAGCGTTGCTATTCTTTTCTTATTTATTTTTACAACTGAGTTTGTGTAGTTTCAATTCTTTTCATTATTTGAGTGCATCTAATTTCATTGATTTTTAATTGTTGTTTGTGTGCTAACATAACAAATACTATTCATATGAAATGTCCAATTGAATAAAGAGTTGTTTACTTCAATTGTATAATTTTATATAGAATCATTATTAAATGAATGACCAAGTGATTCCATGAATATTTCATGACACAAATTTACATGGTGATGGTTTAAAAGTGTTTAGAACTAGTGTTGTGTTGATTCATTTTAATTGCAATTACTTTACATAGTTAAAATTTTGCTTTCTCAACTCAATAGTAGGTAGCATGCAAGTAATTTTTAATAGACAAATTAGAAACCAAGTGTTGCATATAATGTCCACTACATTTTACAATTTTACCAACTTGGATTGATGAATTAAATGTAACATAATTTTAATTCAAAAGAATTGATCAACACCATCATTTAAATTTAAAGAAAACTAATAGAGTGCTTTACCAAAATTAACAACCATAACTAAAACAAAGATGCAACATAAAACCTAGCTCACCAAATCATGCCATCCTGAGGAAGATTCCACCTAAATTATGGATGAGGATTATTGTCTACTTCAAAGGAGGTGAAAATAAAGTTTTCTAGCTTCTTTTCCATAATAGAAACCTTTTTATCTAACATGCTTTTGATCGATCTATGAGAACTCTTCTCATGAGATTTTTAATGTGCTAATATATATTAACATATTGCATATATGAAGTTTATCATGATCGAGTTGAATTACTAATATTTGAAATCAAATTCCTTGTGTCTCTATCTACCTAATAATCACTAGTGAATATATGGCTATAAAGAACCTCCTCCTCAACCTATGAAATAGTATTGCAATATTCTTTAGGAATTACCTCCAGAAATCGATCCATAGAATAACGAAAAAAAGCTTGAACTTGAGGTTGAGAAGAAAAGGTTGATGAGCTTTGAGATGAAAAAAAGGGGTGACTCTTTCTCTTCTTCATCCTTTGCAACCAAAGGAGATCCACTAAACTAAACCTTGGAGCCAATCATAGTCCAAACCTTGTTCGAATGAAAACAAGCCTGAGAAATTCCACCTTTAAGTTGAGAGCCACAACTAAACTAGAGAGCAGGGGAATTGTTTCCTGAAACCTTACATCGAAATAGAAACCCAACACTTAGGGGCATCCAAAACACAGAGAAAAACTACCAAAATAAACAATAAAAAAAGAGGATAAACACTCAAAAAACAACAAATTAAGGAAGATTAAATAACGACTTGTCATACCCAAGCTCTTGGTAAGTAGGAGACTAGTTTAAATCTCCAACCTATATTCACGTTTTCCCCCACCAATCTGTATCATGATTCTCCTTAATCATTGTATATTTCTCCATAATTATGCTTGAAGCAGGCTTGAAGGTGAACTATGATTCTAGATATCCTTCCTAAATCTCTCACACACAACCTCCATAATGTTTGAAACCTCCCTTGAACTCACCTCATACACGACCATACACATGAGTCCCTTAATACATGCAGGTTGCAAATTGGATGTTATATTGAAACCTTGTATCAATTCCCTTGTGCTCATATCAATGCAATGGCATGTATCCCAATGTTGGGTACCCTCCATGGTGGTGAAAATTGAAGGACATGGGGGTGGGATTTAATCCACTTATATGTGCATGAGTAACAAGACAATTTAACATAATATCTCTAGGTACAACCACACTTTCAACCACTACCATGAGATGCCACCATGGCTTCAAGTTAGGCCCTCAAGGGAACTGAAATTTGCTTAACAATGAAAAATTCTTCACTTTCCACCATAGGATCCAACCCACTTGGGATTTAAATAAAAACCCTTTTTTGTAAGCTCAAATTTTATTATTAACATAATTAAAATATCAAATTCATGCTTTGGAATGATGCCTCAATTAGCCTCGCTCTAGCAGTGTGGCAACTAGACTAGAGGCATTAATTAGGGATTATACACGAGTTCTGTAAAATAAGCATGATATGTTGAGTATGACTAGTGTTCACATTACAAAATCTTGGCAGGGATGCCATAAAAACCATAATAATATAAAGTACAAGTGTTGAGTCAAATTATAGACTTATAATTTGTCAACCATAAATTGTCAATCGAGGGTATGTAAGCCTGTGAGATACTATGAAAAATATATGCAGGCTTATTACTGCAAGTGTACACACCAACTAATGCCTCTTTCCCACATCAATACTTAGCAATAACGACTATGGAGTGGACTACAACATCTCTTTATAGCTCTCGATATTGTTGATATTGACCATGAAAAGATAAAAGATCAAATTACAACAATCAAGAAACCAACTTAGACAACGTAAATCCAAGCTTTGATCAAATGAAATTAACACATTAACATGAGAAACTTAAACATTTAATCAATTAACAATCTGCTGTTGAAACTTTGGAAAGAGTGCATTAGCTGTGTAAATGAATTATTGCTGCATAAAAAAAAAAGAATTAAAAACACACACACTGCGTTGCAAGAGTTATTAGTGAAGGGGGCCCTCCCTCACTCACAACCCCTTCAAAACTTGAAGAGATTGCTCAAAAAAGTAGAAAGAACATAAGATATTTTATTAATATGAAAATATACAGCTAAGTACAATCTGATATATTTCTTATCAATAGAAATCCTTGTTGAGATTCAACAAGAAGATCCTAGTGAAAATTAATCCCTACACTAGGATGGAGCCTCATGCTATTTTTAGGTGTATGTCTATTTATAGATGTATGTGCATAATGTAGAAATTTTATAAACACTGTGATGTATTTCCGGATTCTCCTGATCTAATAATTTAATCTTATGTTAAATACAAAATCCTTCCACTTAATTCTTTGCGGAAATTAAATCGCCAATTTGCAAACACATGAAGAAAATTCAATCACACATACTAAGATGTTTTACCGGGAAAGCTTAAAGCTAAAAACCCCAACTATCATATATTATGTATATCAATGGATCATGAAACAATCTCATATATCTCATACAAAGCTCAGCTCATAGAGCTCTCAGTACAATATACAATCATCTCACACTGTCTTGCAGAAATTTGCATCTCCATGCACTAATTTCTTGCCTCCTGAGAGTCTGCCTCCACTGCACAATCCATGCTGAATAAGAACCCTAAATGAATTCGACCTTGCCTTGCTTGCACTACGCAATCCTCATTGGCATCTCCAATGTGTGTGTAGATGCATTGAATGCATCATTATAGTCACAACTGATAGTCCATCTCACCCTTTCACTTATCTCTCCATTGGGTCTCCATTGGATCTGACATGCAAGTAGTTAACTGTTGTATTTCTCTCAGTTGCAAGTAAGATACTACTTGTGAATTAATTAAATAATTAATCCACTCATATTTCACTAATGTATGTTCAATTACAACTAGTACAACTGAGTTTAACTCACTGAATTGAGTTAAACTAAATAACAACTCACATAACTACTCTTCCAACTCTGTTACAACTTGCCACTATTAGTTATAATGAAGTCCTCCATGCATGAGTCACCAACCACCCTAGGAATTACGTAATTCCTTCAGCCCACTGATGTGCCACATCTGTTCACTAAAATAAAGTGCTCCAAGAGAATAAGTTACTATTTATTGTCTGATTATTATTAAGGGCTAATAATAATCGACATGCATTCTATTAATAGATTTGCGATCTATAAATAGACTTCGCCCATCTTCTAAAAATAGAAACTCATCCAAAGATAGAATTTTCTCAACCATCTAGAATTAGCATCCTGCTAATTTTAGAATATGCTCACCATTCTAAAAATAGACACACACCTAAAAATAGCTTGTGTGGGCCCCACCTAGTTTAGGTGCTTATTTTTCACTAGGATCAAGGATGATGTTTTCGAATGCCTCTTTCACTGTTTCTTGTTGCAATCTTCAACACTCCCTCTCAACAAGAAAGGACTATCTTTGCATGTGCCCTGCAACTCCATGCATCCGCCTTGCAATACTTGCATGCAACACTTCCAAAATTGAATAGCCTCCAAACAACTGAATCAATATAATGCATATGTCATCAAAGTCTTCTGACTTATGCTTAGCTACTGCACATGTCTTTAGGAACCACTGCGTTGTTGAACTCTGCACCCATGCACTCTGCACTTGTTGTCAATTCTGAACCGTGCTCCAGTATCAGACACTGTCACTTCGATCTGACTGCATCAATCCAAATGATCATGCTACTGCTGCTCTGTGGGTGCCTCGTAGCTAGGTTCAATTCATGAGATCCACACCATCTCAGTTAATCCTTCCCAGAAATATCCTATTGGGATTATTAATGCATGTTGCCTCACCTCTCACCTGGTGGTATAGCTGCATGCACTCCCTCTGCCCATCTGGCACGAAATTTCTTCGCATGAGTGGTTTCTCCCACTCCATGATCCTCATCTTGTGGCTGCTCCACATCCCGAGGTTCACTCTTACCTGCATGCAAATCCTGCTCCCTCTCAAGCTTCAATTGCATGTCTTTCTTGCACTTCCCAATAGTAGGAAGCTCCATAGAAATCCCATCTACTTCAAGTTTGTAGATATTTTTCACTCGAATCCCAACCTTCTTGGCTTGCCCTGTTGCTTTGTGTTGCAGGAAAATTTTTCCTTCACTAAAGACAACATCATAGCCTCTATCCTATAACATTGCGACTGAGATTAAATTCTTCTTTAAACCTAGAACATGCACAACATATTTTAGATGAAAGATTTTACCTGATGCCCTCTGAAAGGTAATGGTACCAATGCTGGTCACACTATATCATCCATCATCACCCAATTCAACATGCATCTGGAGATCTTTCTCTACCAAGTCACTGAACAATTTCTCATCTACCGTCATGTGAAAGGAAGCACCACTATCAAAGTACCACCCCGATCCTAATGCACTAGAAACCATGCATGCGATCAATAAGAATTCAAGCTCAAATTGCGAGGCAAGAGCCTCACCACTTGCAGCTCTAGCAACCATCTTGTTCTTCTTCTTATGTGGACAATTTGTGGCAATATGTCCAAACTCGTGACAGTGAAAACACTTCACTTTGGACATGTGCTCTTTGCTGTCTTCTCTGGTCTCAGATCTAGAATGGAATTTCTTCTCCTTCTTCTTCTTCACCTTGGCAGCCAAATGCTTTGATGAAGAGCCATCCCTGGTGTTCCACCTTATCTCCTCCTGCACTAGATCTGACCAAAGTCGCTCCCAATCTGGAAGTTTCTTCCGTCCATTGACAGAGTCTTCATAATTGTGCCAACTTTTCGCAAGCCCAAGGAGAGCCAATCTCACCAAATCATCATTAGCAACGTTGACTCCTACACTCCCAAGCTCATCCCTACATTGGAAAATTATTTTCAAGTATACCGAAATAGTGTCATTCTTCTCCATCTTGATTTTTCTGAGTTTATCCTTCAGCGCCAATTTCCTATGGTCGCTGCTGCTTTGGAAAACACCTGTCAAAGCCTTCCACATAGCATATGGAGTGGCTTTCCCATGAAGGATTGGCACAATATGGTATTTCACACCTTCCAACATAATCCTCCTCGCCCTTGCTACTTTCTTTTTCCATGCGTCAAGTACTGCAACATCCGCCGAAGTGGGCTTAGGAACATCGCTATCGATGAAATCCTTCAAGCCATTATCTTCAAGCACCACCTCCATCCTGTGCTTCCAGGCTATGTAGTTAGAGCTTCCCTTGAGTGCATACTCCAATCGCAACCCATTGAAATCCATTTCAATGTTTACTCAACTGTTGCACCAAGAAATTCTTGTAGCAAATTTGAATTGTCCACCAGCACAAAAACTCAGCACCGCTTCAATATTGCAATCTCTAGTGATCAACACTGCTCTGATACCAAGTAGAAATTTATAAAAAATGTGATGTATTTATGTATTCTCCTGATCTAACAATTTAATCTTATGTTAAATACAGAATCCTTCCACTTAATTCTTTGCGGAAATTAAATCGCCAATTGCAAACACATGAAGAAAAATCAATCACACATAACAAGATGTTTTACCGGGAAAGCTTAAAGCTAAAAACCCCAACTATCATATATTATGTATATCAAGAGATCATGAAAAAATCTCATATATCTCATACAAAGCTTAGCTCATAGAGCTCTCAGTACAATACACAATCGTCTCACACTGTCTTGTAGAAGTTTGCACCTCCATGCATCAATTTCTTGCCTCCTAATAGCCTGCTTCCATTGCGCAATCCCTGCTAAAGAAGAACCCTGAATGAATTCAACCTTTCCTTGCTTGCACTGTGAAATCCTCATTTGCAACTCCAATGTGTGTGTAGATGCATTGAATGCATCACTATAGTCACAACTGATAGTTCATCTCACCCTTTCACCTATCTCTCCACTGGGTCTCCACTGGATCTGACATGCAAGTAGTTAACTGCCGTATTTCTTCTGTTTCAAGTAAGACACTACTTGTGAATTAATTAAATAATTATTTCACTCATCTTTCAGTAGTGTATGTTCAGTTACAACTAGTACAACTGAGTTTAACTCACTGAACTGAGTTAAACTAAATAACAACTCACATAACTACTCTTCGAACTCTGTTACAACTTGCCGCTATCAGTTATAATGAATTCCTCCATGCATGAGTCACCAACCACCCTAGGAATTGCATAATTCCTTCAGCCCACTGATGTGCCACATCTGTTCACTTAAAGAAAGTGCTCCAAGAGAATAAGTTACTATTTATGATTTGATTATTATTAAGGGCTAATAATAATCGACATGCATTCTATTTATAGATTTGTGATCTATAAATAGACTTCGCCCATCTTCTAAAAATAGAAACTCATCCAAAGATAGAATTTGCTCAACCATCTAGAATCAACATCCTACTAATTTTAGAATATGCTCACCATTCTAAAAATAGACATACACCTAAAAATAGCTTGTGTGGGCCCCACCTAATTTAGGTGCTTATTTTTCATTAGGATCAAGGATGATGTTTCCGGAAGCCTCTTTCACTATTTCTTTTTGAAATATTCAACACATAATCTATTTATAGAATGCATGTCTGCTATTATTATCCCTTAATATTAGTTGGACAATAAACTATATTCTATTCTCAATGAGAAAAATGGAAATAGTTAACTGAAGTGGAAAATCAGTTAGCTAAAGGAATTTCGAGTTAAGTGGTTGGTTGGTGGGACATGCAAGTTGACTTAGTTGTAACTGAGTAATTCAAAGTTGTAACAGAGTTGGAAGTGCAGTTATGCAAGTTGTAAAGTAGTTTAACTCAATTAAGTGAGTTAAACTCAGTTGTGCTAGTTATAATTGAAGATACACTAGTGAGAGATCAAGTGAATTAATTATTAATATATTTAATTCACAATCAGTGGTCTCACATGCAACTGAATATTTACTATTATTAACTACATGCATGTCTGATCCAGTGGAGACCCAGTTAAGTTCTAGGTGAAAGGGAAGTAAAATATCAATTGTGATATTATCCGGTTGCACACATGCAACCACACACACATTGGATGTGCCCATGAGGATTGTGCAGTCAAGACATGCAAGATTTCATTCATTAAGGGATTGTTATCAGTAGGGATTTCGTAGTGGAGGCAGGTTTTCTGGAGACAGTAAATTGGCTAAGGAACTTATCAATTTTTGTATGATAGTGTGAGACAATTAGCTCATGTACTGAGAGCTCTTGGATTAGATAATTGTATGTAATTGTTTCATGATCCATGATATAATATACAATATAAGATAATTCGGTTTTTAGCTATAATCTTTCCCCGGTAAAATTATATGTGTTGTGTGTGATTGATCTTTCATCATGATATTGTACTTGGTGATTGTGTTTTAAATTTCCGCAAAGATAAGTAGAAGTGATTTTGTATTTAACAGTAGCATATTGTTAGATCAAGAGAATCCAGGACATACATGTATTTTGTATAAATTTCTACATGGTATCAGAGCATAGAAAATTGCAATAGTGAAGAGGAGTTGAGTTTGTTGGTGGAAAGAATTCAAATTTGCAAAAAGACTTTCTTGGTGCTATAGCTGATTCAAGATCGAAATGGATTTCAATGGCTTGAGGCTAGAGTATGCACTTGAGGGAAAATAGAACTACATTTCTTGGAAGGACAGGATGGAGGCAGTACTCGAAGACAATGGCTTGACAGAATTCATTGACAATGATGTTCCTAAGACTGCTTCATCAGATGCTGCCAATCTTGATGAATGGCAAAAGAAAGTGGCAAAGGCGGGGAGGATCCTGTTTGAGGGAGTACGAGACCACATTGTCTCAAGCCTCCATGGGAAAGCCACAACATATGCTATGTGGAAGGCTTTGACAGATCTATTCCAAAGCAGCAGTGACCATAGGAAATTGGCACTCAAAGATAAACTCAGAAAGATCAAGATGGAAAAGGGCGACACCCTTCCAAAGTATCTCACAAAGTTTGTCCAATGTAGGGATGAACTTGGGAGTGTGGGAATATCTATTACTGATGATGATTTGGTGAGCTTGGATCTCTTGGGACTTCCTAATATTTTCCATAGTTATGAAGATTCTGTCAACGGACGGGAAAAATTGACGGATTGGGAATGACTATGGTCGGGTTTGGTGCAGGAGGAGTTCAGGTGGAACACTAGAGATGGCTCTTCATCAAAGCATGATGATGAAGAGGATTGTGCTTTGCCTGCCACGACGAAGAAGTGGAAGGGGAAGAAATTCCATTCTAAATCCAAGTCTAAAGGAAAGAAGCTTGATATATCCAAGGCGAATTGTTTTCACTGTCACGAACATGGTCATATTGCTACGAATTTTCCACAAAATAAGAAGAAAAAGAAGGCTACTGGAGCTGCAGCTGGTGAGGCCCTTGTCTCACAATTTTAGCTTGAATTCTCCTTGATTGCATGCATGGTTTCAAGTGCATTGGGATCGGTGTGGTATTTGGATAGTGGCACTTCCTTTCACATGACGGGACATAAGGAAATTTTCAGTGACTTAGAGGAGAAAGATCTCCAGATGCATATAGAGATGGGCGACGACGGGCGATACTGTGCTACCAGGATTGGTACCATTACCTTTTAGATGGAGTCAGGTAAAACATTTCAATTGAAAGATGTTATGCATGTTCCAGGTCTGAAGAAAATTTTTGTCTCAGTCGCAATGTTGGAGGACAGAGGCTATGATGTTGTTTTTAGTGATGGAAAATCTTTCCTACAACATAAAACAATGGGTCAAGCCAAGAGGATAGGGATTCGAGTTAAGAATCTCTACAAGATGGAGGTTGATGGCTGCACTGCCATGATGGACAAGGCATAAAAAGTGGTGAGTCGGGATGAGGGTGAATTATGGCACATGCGATTGAGCCATCTTCATCATGGAGCCTTGAAAGTCATGCAACAAATATCTACTAGACTTCTAATGGGAACACTTGCTCAGTTAGATCAGTGCAAGGGTTGCACCATGGGGAAGTATGTAAAGTCCACATTTCATGAGAAGGAGAACCGTGCTTCGGGGATCCTTGAGAGAGTTCACACAAACGTGCGTGGACCGTTATCCGTTGCTTCAACAAAAAAACATAAGTACTATGTAATATTTTTTGATGACGTTTCTCATAAATGATGGATCTTCTTCATGCAGAAGAAAGATCAAACATTCTCAAACTTCTGTGAGTTTAAGGCATTGGTGGATAAAGAGTCGAGGAAGCAAGTGAAGGCTCTTAAGAGTGATAATGGTAGAGAATACATCTCTAACGAATTCAAGAAATTCTGCGACAAATAAGGAATTCGAAGAGAAATCATAGCGCCTCTTTCCCACAACAAAATGGGGTTTCAGAGAGGAATAACTAAACGATTGTGGGTGTAGCACGAGCGATGTTGCATGATTAGGTCCTACCAATGAATTTGTGGAAGGAAGCATGCAACACTGTGTTTTATGTGAAAATCTGTTGTCCTCATAGAGTACTTGGCATGAGTACACCTGAAGAAGCTTTCACTGGTAAGAAACCGTATGTTTCATACTTTAAGATTCTTGGCTCATTTGTTTATGTGCATGTGACCAAGGATGCTAGGAAAAAGCTGGAGCTGACTGCTGAAGTTGGGTTTTTGTGGGGTACACAAAAACACCCCATAATTATCATGTGTATTTTCCAAACAACAAAATCACTATTGTGTGACGGGATATAAAATTTGATGAGGGGAAATCCATGCGGTTATTGCTTGATAGGGAGCTAGACTTCCATGCGGAGGAGGAACTGCTAGTTCCCAAATATGAGTCTCAAGATGTGGATAAGCCAAATGAGGAGGTTCATGGAGTGGAGGAGTCCACTCACATAGAGCCATCCATCAGAAATGGAAGAAGGCATACCACAGAAGCTGATAGACTGAGACTTGATGCTGCACAGAATGTAGGAGCCCCTACTTCACAGAGCAGACAAATATAGTCTCCTGACCGATTTACTGGATACATGGATCTCATGAGAAAATGTATTGTGAATGAACCATCTTCCTTTCAGGAAGAAGTGCAGGAGCCCACATGGGTATATGTTGTTAGAAAATTATATATTATAGAGTAATGAAACACATAAAATATGTAGAAAACAAAGACAGAAAACATATAAAAATAGAGAGACATAGATATACATGGTTCACCCAATTTGGGCTATGTCCACCCCAAACAACCAGTCCTTCCTTTCTATTATCCAGAAAAATGAAGAGACACAACCTACAACAGATCTTCTGTAATATCCTCTGCTCTCTCTCACATTCTCCCTATCTGTTTCTTGCTCTGATAATACAAACACAATGCACAACCGCAATACAATACCCTCACACAAAACAAGGGGTTTCCTTCTAGGGCGAAAAAGCCTAAATTAAACATAAATTTTACCATCAGATCATATGCCTAATGAATGGCCTAGATTGACTAGAGATTACAATACTTTTACAAGGAAATTTTACATCTGTTTTTAGCTTTGGGGGCGCTACCCCCAAAACCCCCTGCAAGGGGGGGGCTCCATAAAGTCGCAGCCACCCCCCTTGGATGCCCCAGGTAATGTTTAATTATGGGTGGCATTTCCGCCCCGTTTGAATAGGGGTCCAATGCTGTGATACACAATAAACAAGATAATTGTGCTTCACACCCAGCAATCTCCCACTTGGAGACTGATTGTAGCAACTCCACTGCTGCTTCATTTGCTGGACAATGACTTCACTTTGGACGTAGATATTTCTCATCTTCATCATCATACTTTAAGACCAATTGAAACTGAGCATAATCTCAGTTTCTCCCTGGTTACAAATTTTGTTAGCATATCTGCAGGATTCTGGCTAGTGTGTATCTTTTCCAACTTCAAGTATCCATCTTCCAATACTGACCGTATGAAATGGTACTTGATTTGTATGTGTTTAGTTCTAGAATGAAATGATGAGTTCTTTGCAAGGTGAATGGCACTTTGGATGTCACTGTATAACATGCCCATCTCATGCTTCTTACACAATTCATCCATAAACCTTTGTAACCAAATCATTTCTTTACTAGCCCCTGTAGCAACAACATACTCTGCTTCCATTGTTGAAAGTGAAACAACACTTTGGATTTTTGAAACCAAACTGACAATTGTTCCACCTACAGTAAATACATACCCTGTAGTGCTCCTCCTGTTATCTCTGTCACCTGCCAATTTGCATCAACATATCCTTGTAGAGCAATGTTTGAACCACCAAAGCATAATGCTTGATTTGTGGTACCTCTCAAATATTTGAGAATCCATTTCACTGCCATCCAATGTTCTTTTCGTGGATTATTCATGTAACTTCTTACAACTCCCACTGCAGGTGTAGTATCAGGTCTTGTGTAGAACATTGCATACATTAAGCTTTCAACTGCTGAAGCATATGTAAATTTAGACATATAATCCATTTCTTCTTGGGTTTCGGGGCACATGTCCTTACTAAGTTTGAAATGGATAGCAAAAGGTGTACTAACTAGTTTTTCATTCTGCATATTAAATCTTTTCAACACCTTGTGTATGTACTCATTCTGGGACAATGTTAATTTGTGATTTTTTCTGTCTCAAGTTATTCTCATACCAAGGATTTGTTTTGCAGCTCTCAAATCCTTCATTGCAAATGAATTTGCCAATTTTCTTTTGAGCACATTTATTTCCTACATGTTATACCCTACAACAAGCATGTCATCTACATACAATAACAATATAATATAGCTGCCATCATTTTTATTTTTTAGATAAACATAATGATCACAATGACATCTAGTATAACCTTGTTCAGACATAAACCTGTCAAATTTTTGATACCACTGCCTTGGAGCCTGTTTTAAGCCATGCAATCTCTTCTTTAATTTTCACACTATTTTTTCTTTCCCTTTGACCTCATATCCTTCTGGTTTCTGCATATAGATATCTTCCTCCAAATCTCCATGGAGAAATGATGTCTTTACATCTAACTGTTCAAGATGAAAATCTTCTGCTATTACAAGACTTAAAATAGTTCTGATTGAAGTCATCTTAACAACAGGAGAAAATATTTCATCAAAATCAATACCTTTCTTCTGTGTGAACCCCTTCACCACAAGTCTAGCTTTGTACCTCTGTTTTCCTCCATCTTATTCCTTCAGCTTGTAAACCCATTTATTCTGCAATGTTGTTTTACTTGCAGGCATCCTAAATAAGTCCCAAGTCTGGTTATGTGTTAAGGATTCCATCTCTTATTTCATGGATAGCTCCCACTTCTTCCTCGCTTCGACCTGCATTTCTTCTTCATAACATTCAGGTTCACCAGAATCAGTCAACAACAAATAATATAATGAAAGAGAGTATCGTTCAGGGGGTCTAGTTATCTTGGTAGATCTTCTAACACCACTTTCAAGTGTTTGAGGTGCTTGTTGCTATTGTGGTGGTTGTTGCTGTTGTGGTTGTCGATTATTATTATTTTTAGGCACTTTTACTTTTTCTGTGATCTCATCAAGAATTGTGTATTCTTTGTTTTCTTTTTCCTGTTTCTTTTTCTGTAACTGATTCTTATGCAAGAAATTTTAATTGAATATTACATCTCTGCTCCTAATGATTTTGTGGTTTTCATAATCATATAATTTATAGCAAAATCATTAACACCATTGCTACACCATTTTTTGGTCATCTAACCTGTTACTATTAGATGGACCAAAGTACACCATGTAAGACCAATTTTTCCCTAAGTAAAATTGCTTTCACTATGAAAAATAACTTAGTAAACCACATTTATTAAGTTGTTTATGGTCTAAACAGGAAACCCCATGAGGAAATATTAAATAAATCCACATTTGTTTGATTTTCCTCAAGGGATAACTAGTTAAATAATAGTTTAAGTAATATTCCTGGTCATATTTAACCCAAAAAAGGAAAATTAATTAGATAAATTATTATTTATCTTATTATTTTCTAGGTATAATTATTTAAACCTTATTTAAATAATATTCCTTGTTAAATTTGACTAAATCACTCATAAATAATTAAATAAACCATTATTTATTTGATTATTACCCAATCACATCCTTAAAATAATAAATAAATCCTTTATTTATTTATTATTTACAAATAAATGGATTTGACCCAAGTCAAATTATTTTTCCCTCCAACAAATATAATAAAATATTCCATAAAAGTTGGATCTTGATTTGGTTAATAATATTTTAATTATACACCAATATCTAGACTAGCTCAATTTTTTGTTATAAATAGAAGGGTTTTTCCATTCATTCACTACCTTTTGTTGCCTAAAGATCACTTTGGATCTATACTTTTGGTCTGACTTTGATCCACCATCATTGTCATATTTTGCTACCATTTTTCTTAGGAGCTCCTTTTGAGTTCCATTTTTGTCTGGGTTTTCTACACCATCAAGAGAGAGGGGTTTTATATCTGAAGTGCTGAGGACTTACAAGAACCCATCCCATTAAGGGGGACTGGTAACATCTTTTTATGTTCCCTTCCTGGTGTCAAAAAATACAATTTTTTTTTAAAACATTCTTGTCTTGTCTATTGGATGCATGGAGCAACTCTTGCTTTTATTTACTGCTTAATGTATTTTAATGCATAGATCTAGATTTTTTTAGCATTGATCTTGGTCAACTAATTGCATATCTAAAGATATTGGCAGCCATCTTTGCTATTAGGGCTGTTTGTTATGCGCGGCTAAAGTGAGCCTTTTTTCGTATGCTTGCGATTAAGATTCATACTAACAACTGGAAACTCCACCCCTAACTTCATCTTTCCCACCCATAAGCGGGATGGCATCATTCGTGTCTATGGTGACTTTCACTGCCTGAGCACAAGCTACACCTCCGGTAGCTCCCACACACCACCTAACCGTCAGCGTGTGAGTAGTAGACATCCTACCCAGATCACTCCCTCTTGTAGTGTTTGTTTAATTTCTACTTTGGGTTCAAGTTGCCAACATTGTTCATCATCCTCCCATTTATTGTCTTGTGGCATCTTTCAGATGGACCTCCCATCCACACCTTATATCAATTATGCTGATGGTGCAAGTCGCTACTCCCAGAATCTAGCCTTGACAGGTTGGGCCATTTTTACCCCCTTACATTTGCTTATTCTCTTGAACGGTGTATGCATTGGTACTGCCACCAATATTCAGGTCGAATATGATGCGGTGTGAGGTTTATTAGCCGATGCCCTTTCCCATCGCATCCTCCACCTTCATGTTCATTTAGATTCCCTGCTTCTTGTCATGCAATTGAATGGTGTATATCGTGTGCATAATCCTATCCTTTTTAGAAGATATTTACGAGCAAAGCTTTTGATGCATGAATTTGAAATCATTACATTCAGTCATGTACCTAGAGCACAAAATCAATACGTAGATAGCATTGCAAACAATATTCTAGATTGGAATTTAGCACATGCATTTAACACAAGACAATAACATAAAAAACCATAAAAACGATGCATATCCATAATATGTGTCGTATAACATGTTTTAGAGTCCATCAACTCTGATACATATGGCATGCCCATAGCATGTTACAAAAACTCAAAATTGGGGGTACCACCTACCCCTACACACTAATCACTATCTGGAGGATCCTGAGCCATTGGCTCTGCTCCCGCAGCTCGTAGATTGTGCATCCCCTGTCCGGCCATTGCCATTCGCCGCATGACTTCTCGCCACTCCAAGGGTAAACCAATACATGGCTCTATGTACTAGTCATCCAAGTCTTTCCAGCCGCGCTCTGAAACACCGGTCAGAAGCCTCTCACATCTACGATGGATGTCCTCCAGGAGGGCTGCTGCATCCTCATTTTGTGGGACTCTCGATCCACTAGGTCCAACAGTTCCTGATACTGCAAGCTGTCCCATATAACCGACCGGTTTTACCGGTGCTGTGTCTGCATACCAAAAGTATAAGAATTAGTACCATATACAATATTCTGAAACTTTAAAATGCACAGAAAATATTGAAAATTTGTCACTTACCATCAAGCCCCCATACTCGACCAGGTGGCAGTGGAGAATCCGGGTCCCCATAATAACTCATCCCACTATAGGGATAGTCGTCTATGTACAATGGCATTTGATCCCAATGAGAAAAGAACTTAGGATGGAACACCCATCCGATCGCCCCACCTCCTCCTCTACAAAGTAGTCGCCCCAACTGACAGATCCTGGGCTCCCTCGAGCCCCCATCCTAGAGCTGTATGCGAGGTCAAAGTGTCAGGATCTTCTCGAAGAAGAGCGAGCACAAAAATGTACCATATGCACAGTCATGGTTCACTTGACGCTTGCATAGCGATAAATATCATTTCAATGAGGACAACATCATCTGGGCCCACCCATAGTAGGTCCCACTCAACACACTCTCCACAAGCATCATCTGCCCTCCAGTGATGTGGTGGAGTGCCTGGTTGCCTAGGATCTACAGCATGGCTGTGGCCACAACTTGGGTCTCTAACCTTTCTAGGTTCCCAATGGGTACTCGTGTCCCCTTGACATGGAGACCTGGTCGACAATGGTGCTCTACAAACTCCATGATGTTCCACCCTTACAGTAACACTGGCTGAGTATTTCCGACCATCACAAGTGGTGGGAGACTAGTTAGAAAATATATATCCTATACCGTTAACTCGATCCGGTGCCCTTGCACTATAAAGACCTCATGGTCTGGATCCCAATAACTGACAATCTGAGCCAACAAGGGCTCTCCATCTCTCATAAGAGGGTTCTCCACAAACTTTAGAACCCCAAACCTGGTCAATGCACTACGGACACCCTGATCCTCTCGAATCTCCAACCGTAATGTGTCCAGGTCTCTCTCTCTCCATTTGATCCGTAATTCTGCCATATCTGCAAAAAACCATCATGTTTTTCAGTGTATAGATAGGAAATATTGTATCCAAACATCAAAACCCAGTTCTCAGCCACAAAAAAGTGCAAAAAAACCCCTCTTTGTCAGGTCGCACTTTTCAGGCCTAATCCTGGGACAGGTTGCCATTTTCTGCCCAAAACCTGCCACCCAGGTCACATTTTTGCCCCAAAAAGTGAAACCCCACCATGAAGAGGAGCAGGGGTTTGTTCCTGAGCTCTGGGAACCTAAACTAAACTTTCAATCCACTAAAATGAAAGACCAGGGTTAGGCCTCTTACCTGCAACTGACGGATCTCGATTCCAACGGTCAATTTGTCCACTACGATAGCCGCAAGATTTAGGGCCTTCTCTTCTCTCTACATTCACCACAACACCACTTGCAAATGAGTAAATTTGGAGGGAAAATGCCTTATTAAAAGAGAAACCCTTGATTTTTCTTTCACGTGCTGCGACCAAACTGTAGCTCAGTTTGAAAAAAATCTGTACCCTTGGAAAGCTCTCACTGAGCCATCAAATGGGTATCTGTTAGTTTTTCGTGATTTGATACTTCACCAAGACACATTTTTTCCAAGAAGGGTCACTTCACCACTCCTCAAAATCGAATTTCTTCACTTGCAACACTTGTACTTGGGGCACCACTTTTCCTCCATACTTTCCCATGCTCGTGTTGATTTTCATCGTGAGTAACCATCTTGTACTCATTTTTTTCGTCCCCATTGAACCTTTTCTGTGTGGCAGCATCACCAAGTCACCCTTGTTTGGAGCATCCGAGTTGAGTCATCATCACATCCATGGATTCTATCTCGAGTCCCTTATGATATCCCGCTATAGTCCTCCATCCTTCATTGCTTGATTTCTTTCTCGTGTTGCACATCATGGCCTTCAGTCCCACCGTACCCCATCCCCTTTGATATTGTGTCAGTTGCTGCCAGGTCATCCATGCCCTTTATGCTCTAACAAGGGAATTCTTCCGTCCACTACTCAGTACCCCCTATTTCATCATCATCCATGGTGTTAGTCTGCCAGTCACTCTACTATTTTCTCTTATGCCTTAGTTGAGGATCACTTATTGCCTCACCTATGGCAGACCTCCTTCTATCGACATCAGATCATTCATTCCAGAAGACAAGTCTAGAGGGCGGTGTACCTTGGTTCCAACTTCCACTCTTGTTCGGTGCCTTGGATCAGGCAAAGGGACTCCTTATTGCCCTTTGATTTGATTGTTCCTCACCTCCAGCTCCTTATAGCATGATCGAGATCTGTATACTTGATGGTTCAGTGATGCAACAGATGATACCGGTGATTTTCGAGTGTGTGTGAGATGTTTTCAGACCTCATGAGGGGGTGGCCCTTCAGGTAACCCCCCACATGCTTGAATGGCCTCTTCAGTACAACCTTCTAGTGTATGACCAAGCCCATGATTTCCTCGGTCATGGGAAGTTTGACTCCTTATGGCTAGGACCTTACATCATTAGTAAGGATTGATGTAAGGGGGCATATCTCTTAGAGGATTTCGAAGGACATCCCCTTCCTAGTCCTCGCAATGCACTCTATCTTAAGAAATATTACCCTTAAGCATTTCCTTCCTAAAATGCTTGTTTTATTTCTTTTAGGTAGCCAAATGATTATTTTTTGTGATTTGATACTTCACCAGGACACATTTTTTCCAAGAAGGGTCACTTCACCACTCCTCAAAATTGAATTTCTTCACTTACAACACTTGTACTAGGGGCACCACTTTGCCTCCATACTTGTCTATGCTCGTGTTGATTTTTGTCATGAGTAACCATCTTGTACTCATGTTTTTCTGGTCCCCATTGGACCTTTTCTATGTGGCAGCATCATTGAGTCACTCTTTTCTATAGCATTCGAGTTAAGTCATCATCGCATCCATGGAGTCTGTCCTGAGTCCCTTTATGTCCTGCTATAGTCTTGCATCTTTCAATTCTTGGTTCCTCTCTCATGTCACATATTATGGCCTTTAGTCCTATTGTCCCCTATCCCCTTCGATATTGTGTCAGTGACTGCCAGGTCATCCATGCCCTTTATGCTCTAACAAGGGAAGTTGTCCGTTCGCTACTCAGTACCCCCCATTTCATCATCATCCCTGGTATCAGTCTGTCAGTCGCTCTACTATTTTCTCGCGTGCCTTAGTTGAGGATCCCTTATTGCATCACCTATGTCAAACCTCCTTTTCTCGACATCAGATCATTCATTCTAGAAGACAGGTCTAGAGGGTGGTGTACTTTGGTTCTAGCTTTCACTCTTGTTCGATGCCTCGGATCAGGCAAAGGGCCTCCTTATTGTCTTTTGAATTGATTGTTTCTTAGCTCCAGCTCCTTATAGCATGATCAAGATCCATATAATTTATGGTTCAGTGATGCAGCAGATGATACCGGTGATTCCCAGGTTGTGAGAGATGTTTTCAGACCTCATGAGGGGGTGGCCCTTTAGGTAGCCCCCCACATTCCTGGATGACCTTTTCAGTACAACCTTCGATGCAACTCCATAGATTTGATGATGTCAGCCTCAGCCGCTTGCAGTGCCTTTTAGTTTGCATGTATTAGTTAGATTTTCAGAGCCTTTTCCTGTTTACAGGGGCACTTTGGTTGTACTTATATCTCATGTACTTAGATATTATTGTATAAGTTCTAGCTGTTATCCCAGGCACAGTATGTATGTGGGATTCATTATCATTTTTTTACGTGGCTCATGTTTATGCCAACATGTACTATATTGTTCAGTCCCTTGTTTACTAGATGCATTATTCTTTGTACTTTGTCTCGGCGGGCATAGGTATACCTCCCCCGCTGCATATAGCACAGGCACTCACTCATAAAAGAGACTTGTCGCACCTGTAAGTCTCGCCTCCTCAGGGTCTAGTCCTCTAGCGCTTTGGTCTAACTTATGTTTCTCTCTCTTTGACTTCCCCTTCGGTGTCTAGTGATTGAGTTCTTACAACGTACTTCGGTCATATGATTAGCTCCTAACGCTCGCACGCTAGGGAGCAATCCGTTACTATTAGATGGACCTAAGTACACCATGTAAGACCAATTTTACCCTAAGTGAAATTTATTTCACTATGAAAAATAACTTAGTAAACCACCTTTATTAAGTTATTTATGGTCTAAACAAGAAACCCCAGAGGAAATATTAAATAAATCCACATTTGTTTGATTTTCCTCAAGGAATAATTAATTAAACAACAATTTAATTAATATTCTTGGTCATAGTTTTTTTTTTCTTTCTAAATTGTGCTAATTCTATTATGTAAACATAATGATACAAAAATACCTCAGTTCAGCTGTGGGAGCCTGAAACCGGGCTTGATGTCCATGCTATATCAATATGACGAACTGCCCAAAGTGGGAAACCAGTTCTTTTAAAAGCAGTTGCACTGCCCTTGAAAGGGAAACCGGTGGAGATTCCATTACATTCAACATAAGAAAACTACAGAAAGACAACACTATCATGCAGCTTCTCCTGCTGTAGACAACAAAAAAACCAGTATTTCTTGCAAAATAATCAAGTGTAGATACCATACTGAGCCAAGCCATAGCAGAGTTAATGTGTGTTGGCAGGAGAAGGAGGCTCCTCCTCAATGCGACACCCGTAATGCTCCTCGGAATCTTCTGCAGCAGCGCTTTGAGCTCCATCTTTTTCTGAGATATTTGCGTCCACCTGCATAGAGAGATGGCCCAGGGAGGGAGAGGCAGTGACAAGGGGAACGCCCAGAACAGCAGGAGACGTTGCAACAGGGTTGGGGCAGGGGTCAAGAGGAGAGGGTGGAGGTTCATGCCACGGAGGAGAATGAAGAGTTGAATCTTCTCGCATGGTTATAATAATGTAAGTAGTGATGGTGGGGCGATTGAAGGCACAGTCAAAGTGGAGCTCCGCTCTCTGCGAGGTTTGCCTCAGAAAATGGCTTCCAGAGGGATGGGGGACAGGGGAAACAGGGTTCGGAGGTGAGCCAAGAGGAGGAGAGGAGGGTGGATTGTCGTGGGCATAGCCAGGAGGATTTTCGTGGTCCCATTGACGGAGGGGGGCCTGAGATTTCCGTCTATCAGCTTGCTCGGTGAAGGGAGCTTCACCGAGACTGGATGAGGGACGTTCACTTGCAGGTCTGCCACAAGTTGCACCTCGGCGGAACCTCATTCGTTGTCTGAGCCTCGGCATGGTAGTCGCATCAACTTGAACAAGCCACAGACAAGGGGAATAAGCTTATACAGGAGCAAGACCACAGAGAGAGCCAGTAGGGATCTGCAAATTGAAATTGGTATGACAGAATGCGCTATGAGAAAAATGATACCCAGGAATAGTTTCTATACAGCTGAGCAACGAGCAGCGACGGCCAGTGTGAGTGCGGGCACTGGGCACTGCACAAGCCGCAGAGCATGCACTGCAAATAGGTTTCATAGAGCTGCAAACAGAGCCGAAATGATCTAGAGAACCCGAGACTGAATCCATAATGAGTGAACTGAGCATACCAAGGATGAAAAAGAGCTAGCGTTGGAGAGTAAATGTTCTGAGCGCTTGCGAATTGAAGTCGAAATTAATGGCGCCGTGGGGGGCCATATGGCCACCCCATGCGAGACGCCTTGGGAGGTGGCCAGGGACGGATGTCCCGTCAAAACCTTTAATCATCCACATCCGGAAATAGGCGATCGTTCTGCACCAGCTTGATGCAGTTCTGTAGAAGATCTCTATCATGGATGATCTGAAGAGTGCCATGATTGAGAGTATCCATGCTGTCAACTGCTAAATTATCTAGGAGATCCGCTACCTTGTTTCTGTCTCTTTTGGTGTGGGCAAAGGAGATAGCTTGGTTTTTGTCCAACCAGTTGCTTATTTTGTCAATTCGGGATGCCATTCTCCAGCTTGTGGCTACTTTTGCAGACCTGGTGCCTTGAAGCAGTTGATTGGCTATACTGATGAGAATCTGGGAGTCCCCTTCCACAATGATAGGAGAGAGGTTGTAGAGATGAGTTAAGTTCAACCCTTGCCAAAGCCCTTCCAATTCTCCAGAATTGTTGGTGTCCCAGCCTATAGAGCCATAGTAGATAGCAAGGACATCTCCTTGGGAGTTCCTGAATATGCCACCAAAGCCAGCTGGACCTGGATTGCCTTTTGAAGCTCCATCAAAGGTCAATTTGAAGATTCCTGGAGGAGGGGGAGTCCAAAGAAGTTGGGATTCAGGAGACTTCTGTTTGTCGGTGTTTGGAGTGATCGAGACTTTCAGCTGCCAGTTTTTCCATATGACAGCTTCCTTCGGCTGTTTGGGAAGATCCTCCTCCTGCCAAGAATGCAGAGCTAGAGACTCTTGGAGATTATTTCTGAAGTTGTTCCAGATGATGTCCAAGGGAGTGGATTGATTTTTGAAGATTCTCTTGTTTCTTTCTTTCCATAGGGACCAGAAGAGGAGACCTGGAATGATTTGCCAAAGAGTATTAAGAATGGGGCTACTATACGGATGTTTGGGCCAGAGGCGCATAATATTGGTCAGGTCCCCTTGCGGTTTGCTTCTTTGACTCCTGAAGCAGATCTTTTCCCATAGTTTGCTAGCTAGATTGCAGGACATCATGAGGTGTTGGATCGTTTCGATGTTTTTCTCACAGTTTGGACATTGTGAGGGGCCACAAAATCCTCGCTTGAGCAGGTTGTCCCAGGTGAGGATTATTTTGTGACTAAGTAACCAGAGAAAAGTAGAGACTTTAGGCCAGGTACTAGGAGCCCAAACAAATTGCCAAAGCCTATCTCGCGGAAGAGGGACGGGATGCATAAGAGAGAAGGCCTCTTTCATAGTGAACATGCCTCTGGTCGAGTATCCTCATCTAAGAATGTCAGGTTCCTCCGAACATCTGATTTTCCAGCGTTGTAGTTCCTCCTGGAGAGCTTCCCAAGTGTTGCTTTGAGAAAAAGGGATGATGTGAGTCGGGTGCTTCCATTGCCTGAAGTCATTGCTGTTTATGGGGATCCAGCACTGGTTGACTTTGATTTCCTCTGGGCCATTGATTCTTCCATCATTGGGGAGGGTGAGAGTATCAGTGAGCTTTGGGCTTTGTTGCCATGAGTCTGCCCAGAATCTGGCTGTGTGCCCATTTCTTATTTCCCAGAAGATGTGCTGTTGTATGAGAGCAAAATTTTATTTGGCTGCATTCCATATGAGGGAGCCAGCGATTCCAGGAGAGAGTCTGATCAAGTCTTCAGGAGGTCTATTGTTAGCATATTTAGCTGTCCACATTTTAGCCCAGGGTGTAAAAGGATTCGAGAGCCAGTTCCACCACAGACGGGCCCCCATGAATTCGTTGCTGTGAAGAGGATTCTTGAGCCCGAGCCCTCCTGCTTCCTTAGGGGAGCAAACCGTGTTCCAGTTGACCAGAGCCCATTTTCGTTTTTGGTTTGAGGACCCCCAAAGGAATCAATGTTGCAAATTCTTGATCTGATTAAGAACCCAATTTGGAGCAGCAAGCATAGAAAAAAGATATAGGGGCATAGATTGCAAAACAACTTTGATGAGGACGAGTCTGCTGGCCAAGTTGAGGGCTCTGTATGTCCAGGAGGAGAGTCGAGTTTCCAATTTCTCGAAGAGATGATTCCAAGCAGAGTGTTTGATGGCTATGTCAATAAGAGGCATGCCTAAATACTTGGCTGGGAGCTGTGCAAGAGAGAAGCCAAGGATACGTGCTATGCTGGCTTGGATCATCGGAGGAGTGTTGAAAAAGAAGAGTTGGGATTTTGAAACACTGATGGTCATACCAGAGGCAACAGAAAAAATGTTTAGAATGTCTTTGAAGGACCGGGCTTCTTGGACAGAGGGGAAGCCAAAGAGCGTATTATCATCAACAAATTGTTGGTGGTTGGTAGTGGGAGAGCCATGAAGGGAGATACCCCGCAGTTGCCTAGAGAGGACAGCATGATGTATAAGTTTGCTGAGACCTTCAGACATGAGCACGAAAATGAAGGGGGAGAAAGGGTCGCCCTGCCTGATACCTCTGGATGGCACAAAAGGTGTGGAGGGGATGCCATTGACAAGGATGGAATAAAGGGGCATTGAGATGAGGCTCATTACCCATCGTATCCACATCTGGTCAAATCCGAAAGCTCTGAGAATGTTTTGAATATAATGCCAACATAGTTTATCAAAAGCTTTAGATAAATCTATTTTAAGGAGCATACCTGGCTTCTTGGTGCTTTTGAGAGAATGAATAACTTCATGAGTTAGGATGATGCCGTCCATAATTTGACGGCCTTCCACATAGCCTGTTTGCTTTGGCGAAGTGAGGAGCGGAAGAAGAGGCTTTAATCGGTTGGCTATGACTTTGGAAATGACCTTATAAATCACATTGCATAGAGAAATTGGTCTGTACTTTTCAGGAGTACTTGGGTGCTCTTCTTTTGGCACCAGAGCTATTAAAGTGTCATTTAGAGAGGGAAGAAGCCAGTGAGATGCTCTATATTCCTCAACTAGTTGCCAAACTTCTGTTTTGATGAGCTCCCAGAAGTGATGAAAAAAGTTTGAGGTGAAACCATCAGGACCTGGCGCCTTTCCATCCTTATATTGGGCCATCGTTGTTTCAAATTCTTGGAGGGAGATAGGCCAGAGAAGCATCTTATTGTGCTCTGCAGTGACAAGTTTGGGAATCAGCTGTGATATTTTGTCGATGGCTGGCTGCCTGTCTATAGTGCGGTCTTCTTGCTGAATGCTTTTAAAGTAATCCAGGAGAACTTGCTCGATCTCCTCGTGTTGTTCCACTTGTTCTCCTTGCTGATTGGTGATGTGAGGAATGCGATTTTGCATTCTTCTTTGAATTGTTGACCTGTGGAAGAATTTTGTGTTCCTTTCCCCTTCCTTTAACCAGCTTATTCTAGATTTTTGCCTCCACAAGATTTCTTCTTGCTTGCGCCTCTCTTCTAGCTGCTTCTGTAGATCCTGTTCTCGGAAGGCTAGATCATCTGTTCTTCCCTCAACTATGATTTTTTTTTGTGTTTCTTCCATTTTTCTCCCGAGGATCTTTATCTCTTGAAATATGTTCCCAAAGACAGAGGAATTCCAATTCTTGATGATCGCTTTGAGATGTTTAAGCTTTTGCTGAAATTGATACATTTTCGAGCCTGTAGGAGGAGTGAAACTATGCCAAGCAGTGGTGACCATGTCTTTAAAAGAGGGACGAGAGAGCCAAAAAGCTTCAAATTTGAAGGGATTTTTGAACTGAGGGCCAATATTTTGCCAATGAAGTGAGATGGGCCAGTGATCCGAGCCTGCCAATGGGAGAATTGAAGCCGAAAGGTCCCCTCCCAAATAGATGGCGTTGTCTGATATGAGAAATCGATCCAGATTTGAGGTGATCTGCTGAGTCCCTGTTCTTTTATTATTCCATGTGAAGGTGCCGTTTGAGAAGGGGATGTCTATAAGCTAACTTTTGGTTAGGAAGTCTTTGAAATGAGAACTTTCCAGATCTAATCTAGGTCTTCCACCTATTTTTTCCTCCATCTTGGTAATCATATTGAATTCCCCTGCTGCAATCCAAAGGGGATAGGTTCTGTGAGAATTCAGGATCTCCATGGTATTTAGAAGTGCTATTTTCTTGGCTTGGTCCTGCAGAAAATAGACGTTTGAAAGGTGCCCATGGATGTTAGATCCAATGGGATGAAAAGTAGCCTGAATAAGATAATGCGTAGCATGAAAGTTTGATAAAGCTATGGACTGAGTGTCCCAAGCTATTGCAAGACCCCCTAAAGAACTGGAGGCATCCACCGCTACTGAGCTACAGCTAGGCCAAGCTTTAGACGAGATTGAACCTAGTGTTTCACTGTTGCATTTAGTCTCTTGAAGAAAGAGAATATTTGGCCTTTCTTTCTGGATCATATTTTTGAGCATTTTGTGCTTCCCTAGGCTATTGAGCCTTCTAATATTCCATGAGATCAGCTTCATGGGGAACTGTTCGTCAGGGGTTTGAAGAACCGTGTTAGCTTGGGGTATCGACCTGAGTTCACCAACATTTCCCCTATGGTGATGGTGCACTGCCAGTCCGGTTTTCGGCCCCTTTTTCTAGACTCTTTTGTGACTTTTAGGTTGTCCCAGTGGCTGCCCAACTATACGCCTAGCTTCTTTTGCTGTTGGGCTTTGGATAAGACCTTTTCCAGTTTTTCAATTTGATGAGGATTGATTTTGTCAAAGTCCTTTCTTCTACAATCATCCTCTAGCCCGAGGATGTCAAGCTCCCCAAGGTCTAATCACTAGTAGAAAATGATGAAATTAATGACTAGGTGACTAAAAAAGTTAGTCACCGCAATTATTTAAAGTGAAATACTACTAAATTTGAGAAATTTTAAGTGACCGAACTAAAAATGACTAACTTAAATGACTAATCTAGTCCAGGGATGAAATATACGACTAGATAATAAGTGACTAAACTAAAAGCGACTAACTTAAATGACTAATTTAGTCTAGGGATAAAATATACGACTAGATAATAAATGACTAAAGTAAACGTGACTAACTTAAATGACTAATTTAGTCTAGGATTAAAATATATGACTAAATAATAAGTGACAAAATTAATAATGATTAATGCAAATGACTATAATAGTCCAAGAATAAAAATATGACCAAATAACAATTACAAAAAGTATATGAATTAGTCATTTATGTTAGTAATTTTTAATCGCATCACTCCATAAATGAAAATTTGCAATTTTGATACTGAAGTGTTACATTTCACTAAACGAGTCTCTGAATCCATTTGCAGTGTTAAGATTTAGAGACAAAGGGGTCTTTGAGTCCATCTACATTGTTAAAATTTTGAATACTAGTTTGCCTCTAAAGTCTAACATTGCAGATGGATTCACCTACAATTAACATAAATATTTCATGTATCATCTATCTACTTTACACTAATGCCTTTATTATAGTTTTAGTAAAGGTAATATTTAGATAGTCAAATAAACTCTCGGCCGAGATAATGTCTCGGACGAGACATTTATAAAACTCTCGACCGAGAGTTTAACCCACCTAAAGTTACACTTAACCGCACGGCCAAACTCGCAGCGGAGAGTTTTATTAAATGTTTTAATCAAAAGTTTTATAAAATTTTTTAATCAAAAGCCAACGCAATCTTTCGGTCGAGAGTTTTATATAAATACTCTCGTTTGAAAGATGTATATTTATATCTCTTTGGCCATAAATTTTAATCTTTAAACTTCATTGATTTATGTTAAAAGTGTGACTCTTGTTTTAAATCTAAGGTCAAATCTTCATATTTACATTTAATGAATAGATAAACATAACATTTCTTTTTGTAAGTCGATATTCATTCATATGGCGAAAAATATGTACAACCAACAAAGAAAAAAACAGTGGTCTCACCCCGACTAGGTTTGTTGACCAATGATTGCAATAAGTGACAAAAATACAAAAATGAGGCCTAGGACAACATCCATAAATGAGAGGGTCAAAGACACTAAAATACATGTAATACATAAAAAAACACATGAGAGCATACTAGTCATCTGAGATTTAATCCTTCTGAATCCTCTTCCATGAAATTCATTTGACTGCTGCCAGGATTTTCCTCATTAGAAGCTGTGGGTCGGGTTTTTGGATCGTCAACGTCCATGGTCGCAGGGTACCAAGTCAAGAGCTTGGTTTCAGTGGAAGGGACGGACGAGGAGATAACGTTTGAAGACTTCTCGTTCTGAGATTGCAAGGGGTTAAGGTGTGTGGTAGGATCTGATGGATCAGATGGTTTTAGGGGGTGGGGTCGGAAGGGATATGGGCGGAATCGAAGGCTAGATCCGAGTTGGAGAGAATGGCAAAACTATTACTGGTCAAAGGAGCATTGGAGGAGGGAATAGGTTTCTTACCCGCCGCTAAGGGTTTCTTTCTATGTTTCCTACGCGAGGGCACCTTGGTAAATCCATCTGCTTCCGGATTGACTTCAGCCTCTTTATTTTGAGCTTGAGCGTTAAGGGGGCAGTCTCTGAACAAGTGCCCATGGGCGTGACACCTACGACATTTGAAAGGAAAATTCTCATAATCTAAAGGTTGGATCCATTCGAAATCATCATGATATATACTTACTGCATCAGGCAGGGCTTTGTCTAAATTCATGTAGACACAGATTCGAGCATATGATGTGTATCTGTGAAGCTTTGTCTCTTCTGTAATCTTGATAAACTCTCCTAGCCCCTTGCCGATTTCTTGGAGTGAGTCTTCATCCCAGTATTCAAGAGGCAACGAGTACAGGCATATCCAGACTGGTGCCCAGTTGAAATTTTCTTTGTTTGGGTTGAATCTTTCCACCCAGTTCCGGAGATATAGCCTAGCTGAGTTGAAAAAGTATGGCCCTTCATCCAAAACCCTGTTTCGGTCCTCAATGCAGATGAATATCGCCGTGAAGAAACCTTTCAATCCAACTTGGAGCATGACGTGTCCTTTGGGCTTCCATTTGGAAGCTATCCAACCTTGAAGGGCTTTTTCAGTTGGCCAGAAACCGATAAATTTTCCAATGAGGGCATGGTCCCTCATGTACTAGATTTGAGCCTTTATACGATGGTTGGGTAGGTCGATCTTGGGTCTTTTTGGTGCGATAGGCTTGTAGGTGGAGGACGTGGGAGCAGCTGCGTCCTGCTGGGCCTGCGTAGTCGGCGTCTAAGGTGCTGCCGTTTCCTGCTTTTTGTCGGCAGTATCATTGCTCTGAACAAAACTGATGTGGGTTCCATCGTTGTTTGTAGGGGGGGTTGACCTTCCCCCCTCGAGCTTGTGGCCATGGTTGGTTGCCAAACCCTGTACGCTGGTTGAGTGTGGGCTGCCGCGGCCGATCAAACCTGCAAGAGGTCTAGGGTTTCTGCAGCGCGAACCATTTCATTCTCCGACTTATTTTTATTCTTGGTCATAGTTAACCCAAAATAGGAAAATTAATTAGATAAATTATTATTTATCTTATTATTTTCTAGGAATAATTATTAAAACCTTATTTAAATAATATTCCTTGTTAAATTTGACTAAATCACTCATAAATAATTAAATAAATAATTATTTATTTGATTATTACTCAACCACATACTTAAAATAATAAATAAATCATTTATTTATTTATTATTTACAAATAAAGGGATTTGACCCAAGTCAAATTCTTCTTCCCTCCAACAAATATAATAAAATATTCTATAAAAGTTGGATCTAGAATTGGTTAATAATATTTTAATTATGCACCAATATCTAAACTAACTCAATATTTTGTTAGAAATAGAAGGGTTTTTGCATTCAGTCACTACCTTTTGTTGCCTAAAGATCACTCTGGATCTATACTTTTGGTCTGAATTTGAACCACCATCATTGTCATATTTTGCTACCATTTTCTTGTGAGCTCCCTTTGAGTTCCATTTTTGTCTGGGTTTTCTACACCATCAAGAGAGGGGGATTTTAGGTCTGAAGTGTTGAGGACTTACAAGAACCCATCCCATTGAGGAGGACTGGTAACATCTTTCTATGTTATCCTCCCAAGTGTCATAAATACAAAAAAATACTTAAAACAATTTTGTCTTGTCTATTGGATGCATGGAGCAAATCTTGCTTTTATTTATTGCTTAATGTATTCATAGATCTAGATTTTTGCAGCATTTATCTTGGTCAACTAATTGCAGAACTAAAGATATTGGTAGCCATCTTTGCTATTAGGGCTGTTTGTTATGCATGGCTAAAGTGAGCCTTTTTCATACACTTGCGATTAAGATTCATACTAACAACCATATCCAGTAAAGGTACATTTATTTGATTTTGCCTCAAACTTTGTTCTATTTTCTTTATTAATATGGACAAATGCCTCATAACTAAAAGGCTTTAAAAACGAGTAGTTTGCCTTTTTACCTGTCCATACCTCCTTTGGAATACCACCATCCAAGGAACTTGAAGGTCCTCTGTTTATTTGATAAACAACAGTATCTACAACATCTTCCAAAAATTGTAAAGGCAATCAAGCATGCAATCTCAAGCACCTTGCACACTCTATGATTGTTTTGTTCATCCTTTCTGACACACCATTTTCTTATGGTGTTCTTGGAACTGTCTTCTCTTTGTGAATTCCATGATTTGAACAATACCTATCAAACTCTTTGCTGCAATATTCATCTCCATTGTCTGATCTCAGACACTTCAACTTCTTTCCTGTCTCAATCTCAACCAAAGCTTTCCATTTCTTGAAAATATCAAATACATCAGATTTATTCTGAATTCAATAAATCCACGTTTTAATAGTTGCATCATTAATAAAAGTAACATAATAACGAGAGCCACCGAGAGATGATACCTGAGCAGGTCCCCATACATATGTATGCACAAGCTCTAATTTTCCGCTCTTCTTTTCTTTCCCAACTCTAAGAAATTTTACTATCTTCTGTTTTCCATAAATACAATTCTCACAGAAATCCAAATCAATATTCTTCAAACCCGACAACAAATTTCTTAAGTGAAGAATCTTCATCCCCTTCTCACTCATGTGTTCGAGCCTATGATTCCATAATGCTACATCTTCTCCTTTGGAAGTTAAAGCATTAATAGAGTTAGAAATACCATTGCATAAATACAATGTACCAACCTTTTCGCCTTTTACTATTACCAGGGCTCCTTTGGTGACCTTCTAGGTTTTATATGTGAAAGTTGTCACACAACCTTCACCGCCTAACTATTGAAATCATATTTTTCTTTGGATATGGAACATGCCTTACCTCCTTTAATAACCATTGGTTTCCGTTCTACTGTTTTACAAGAACTTTACCCATTCCAACAATTTTACAGGGTTTATCATCATCCAAATGAACTTGTCCAAAATATCCTTGAACATAGTCATGAAAATATTTCTTATCAGGTGTGGCATGGAATGAGGCTCCAAAATCTACCACCTTGGAATTAGTAACATTTTCTAAATAAATAATAAAATAATATTGTAGCACATCACTTGTCACATTTGCTTCATGATTGTTTTATTGTTGTGCGTCTCCTTCTTTTCCCTTCCGAGATCTATAGTATTTCTTTCGGTGTCATTTCTTTTCGCATTTCCAGCACACTATCCCTGATCTGGACTTGGATCTGCCTTTCCTTGATCTACTGCGATATGATGAGCTCTTTCCTCTTTCCATTTTTCTTCCCCTAGTCTTTGCACTCAAAGCATTACCCGATGTCTCACCAGAGATTTTCTGTCACATTTTCTCGCTAAGGATAGCACCGAAAACATCATCAAACTTTAAAGTACTAGATACAGAGATAGAGTTAGTAATAGCCATAACTAAACCATTCCAACTTTCTGGCAATGAGCACAGAAATAACAGAGCCTTAAATTCATCATCAAAGTTTACCCCTACAAAACTTAACTGACTGGTAATTGTATTAAAATTATTTAAATGGTATGCAACAGATCCACCTTCCGACATCTTCATATTAAATAAATGTTTCATAAGAAATACCTTGTTTGAGGCCGAGGGTTTTTCATATAGTTTCGCCAATGCCTTAATCAAACCCTCTGTTTTTGTTTCCTTTGAAATATTGAACGCTATCGATGCCGTGAGGCACAACCGTACTATTCCAAGTGCCTTTTTATCAAGAATCTCCCATTTCACGTCTGTCATAATCGCCAGATTCTTTGTTTTTCCACTCAGTGGTAGGTACAAATCTTTTTGATACATATAATCTTCCATCTGCATCTTCCACAACGGGAAGTTTTGGCCGTTAAATTTCTCGACCCTAAACTTACCATCTTCCACCATTTTTCCCATTCGAACCAGGAACCCTTCTTTCCTATGCATTTATCAGCCAAATAGACCTTCTACTCTGATACCAATTGTTAGAAAATTATATATTAGAGAGAAATGCAACACATAAAATATGTGGAAACACAAACACAGAAAACATATAAAACTAGAGAGACACAAATATACGTGGTTCACCCAATTTGGGCTACGTCCACCCCAAATAGCTAGTCCTTCCTTTCTATTATCCAACAAAATGAAGAGACACAACCTACAACAAATCCGCTGTAATATCCTCTGTTCTTTCTCACAGTCTCCCTATATGTTTCTCACTCTGAGAAAACACATACAATGCACAACTACAATACAATACCCTCATACAAAATGAGGGATTGCCTTCTAGGGTGAAAAACCCTAAATTAAACATAAATTATACCATCAGATCATCCACCTAATGAACGACCTAGGTTGACTAGAAATTAAAATACTTTTACAAGGCAATTTTACATCTATTTTTAGCTTCGAGGGCGTGCCCCCGAAATCCCCCGCTGGGGGGGCTCCATAAAGTGGCAACTGCCCCCCCTGGACCCCCCAGGAAGCATTTAATTACAGGTGGTATTGTCACCCCGTTACGAACAGGTGTCCAACGTTGTGATAAAAAATAAAGAAGATAATGAGGCTCCACACCCAATAGATGCAATGGTGGAGGAGTATGACTCCATTGTAAAAAATAGTTCTTGGGAAATTGTTCCAAGGCCGGTTGATAAATCAGTGGTAGGTTTGAGATGGATCTACAAGGTAAAGAAAGATTCTAATGGGAGTGTGGATAAATACAGGGCTATATTTGTGGCCCAGGGCTTCTCACAGATCGAGGGGATAGATTATGAAGAGAACTTTTCACCTGTTGCAAGGTATTCTTCCATACGGACCATCCTTGCTCTCTCAGCGTAGATGGGCTGGTGCATTCATTAGATGGATGTGAAAACTCCATTTCTCAATGGGATCATTGAGGAAGAGGTGTACATAGAGCAAGTTGAAGGTTTCGAGATCTTCAACAGTAAGTTGCATGTGTGCCAACTCAAAAGAGAACTGTATGGACTAAAGCAAGCACCCCATGCTTGGTACAATTGGATAGATAGGTATTTCACTGGACTGGGCTTCAACAAAAGTGAAGCAGATGAAAACCTATACCAAATTTTGGTGGAGGGTAAGATTTTAATCATTTCTCTTTATGTTGATGATTTAATATTGACCGGCGATGAGCAGGTAATACAATCATCAAGGAGGATCTTGCAAGGGAGTTATATGGGCCTCCTTCATTATTTCCTTGGTTTGGAAATATGGCAGAGAGATGGTGAACTTTTTGTGTCTCAAGGCAAGTATGGAAGGGAGATACTGGGCAAGTTTCACATGGAGGGCTGCAAACCCATGGATACTCCTCTTCCAGGAAATTGGAGGAAAGAGGATGCTACTTCTAGAGAGGTAGTGGATGCTACTGTCTATCGAAAATTAGTGGGTTCGCTAATGTATCTAGTGAAAACGAGACCGAACATTTGCAATGTGGTTAACCATATGAGTCAATCTATGGTTAAGTATACCAAGCTCTTTTGGAAGGGAGGTAAGCATGTCCTGAGATACCTGAGGGGCACATCAGAGTATGGTTTATGGTACATACAAATGGATGGAGTGAAGTTGCATGGCTTCACGGATGCATATTGGGTGGGAAGTCCATCCGATAGAAAGAGCACATCACGGGGGATATTTATTATCGGGTCTACAACTGTTTCTTGGTACAAGAGGAAGCAGAGATCTGTGGCACTCAGTTCAGTGGAAGCAGAATACATGGCAACGATTCAAGCTGCATGTGAGGCTATCTGGATGAGAAAGATCTTGATTGGTTTGTTTGGTTCTCATATGGATCCGACAATGATTCGTTGTGATAATCAGAGTTGCATTAAAGTCTCGATTAATCCTGTGTTTCATGAAAGATCTAATCATATAGATATTCGGTACCATCATCTCAGAGATTGTGTGCAGAGGAGAATCATGTTGCTTCAGTACATTATCACGGAAGATCAAGATGTAGATATTCTAACGAAGGTTCTCACCAGGAGAAAATTCAAATACCATAGAGACAGGATGGGGTGAAGGATAATCCCTTTCTTGTTGAGAGGGAGTGTTGAGATTCAACAAGAAGATCCTAGTGAAAATTAAGCACCTACATTAGGATGGAGCCTCAGGCTATTTTCAGGTGTATGCCTATTTATAGATGTATGTGCATAATATATTTATAGAATGCATGTCTATTTATAGATGCATGTCTGCTATTATTATCCCTTAATATTAATTTCACAATAAACTATATTATATTCTCAATGAGCACTTGGAAAGAGTTAAATGAAGTGGAAAATTAGTTAGCTAAAGGAATTTTGAGTTAAGTTGTTGGTTGGGGGGACATGCAGGTTGAGTTAGTTGTAACTGAGTAATTCAAAGTTGTAACAGAGTTGGAAGTGCAGTTATGCAAGTTGTAAAGTAGTTTAACTCAGTTAAGTGAGTTAAACTCAGTGGTGCTAGTTGTAACTAAAGATACAGTAGTGAGAGATCAAGTGAATTAATTATTAATTAATTCACAATCAGTGGTCTCACATGAAACTGAATATTTACTATTATTAACTACATGCATGTCAGATCCAGTGGAGACCCAGTTGAGTTCTAGGTGAAAGGGAAGTAAAATATGAGTTGTGACATTATCCAGTTGCACACATGCAACCAAACACACATTGGATGTTCCCATGATGATTGCGCAGTCAAGGCAGGAAATATTGCATTCATTCAGGGATTGCTATTAGTAGATATTGCGCAGTGGAGGCGGGTTGTCTGAAGACAGTAAATTGGCTAAGGAACTTGCCAATTTTTGTATGACATTGTGAGACAATTAGCTCATGTACTGAGAGCTCTTGGATTAGAGATTTGTATGTAATTGTTTCATGAACCATGATATAATATACAATACAAGATAGTGGGGTTTTTATCTATAAGCTTTCCCCAATAAAATTATCTGTGTTGTGTGTGATTGATCTTTCTTCATGATATTGTAATTAGCGACTGTGTTTTAAATTTCCGCAAAGATAAGTAGAAGTGATTCTGCATTTAACAGTAGCATATTGTTAGATTAGGAGAATCCACAACATCCATGTATTTTGTATAAATTTCTACAATCCAAACCCAACAACCCTTTACAATATTAAATACATCTGATTTTATATAGTATCTAAAGTCCATATTTGACTCGAATAAGGAAAATTACTAATCTAAGCTATCAACCAACAATACAGGTCTAGATCATCAAAATCAGCTTATGTTGAGTCTAATCCATGACTGAAAGCATGGATTAGAAGATTTCTGTTACGTAGCTGGAGTTGGCTCCTCATGTGGTCACGAGAAGAAATCTGTAGGTTTGGGTTGTTTCAGAAGGAGGTTCTAAACAACCAATAGGATAACCTTCATGTGCAACAAATTCCTCACAAAACCCATGTTGTTGCTGGATCTGGAAATAAGTAGAACATAGTCAACCACTGATTTCGTTGCAGGAAATCAACATCTGGAGGAAATCGAGGCTTCTACAGGAAATCTGGAGCTTCTGTAGGAAATTCGGATCTTCTATAGGAAATTTGGAGTTTCTCCAGGAAACGTGGCTACACGAGTTGTCTTCAAGAATTTGTGGAGCTGTCTCGAATCAAAGAAAATATGCACATGAGTTCTAGATCAGTCGGAGTGGTAATTCAATAAAGATAAAACTAGATCAAAGAATACTTCAAGTTTAAGGAAAAATGACACTTATTATGTTAATTTTACATAACTTAAACTTATAGTACCCTTTTAGCCAAAACTAAACAATATAGTTGAACTAAGCATAGTTAGGGGTGGAAGAAGTTCAAAAATAGGGGAGGTAAGGCTTGGGAAAGTGTGAAAAATAGGAAAATTGAGACTTAACATATTCCCCACACCAAAACTCTTGCATGTCCCTATGCAAGAAAAAATGCAACAACCTTCGAAACAGAGAATCAATTGTTCTCCTGGGCTGCAACTACTACGACCAGATGATCCAACTAGGCTCGACTAAACTCCACCTAAATCTGACCGCTGTATATTTTTTTCTTCTTCTTCAGATGGTATATCTGAGCTTGATTCCTTTTCATAATGCAGGTTGCTTTCTCATGCCACTCCTCATATTATTTCTGCATTATGAGGCTATTCTCCTTCAAGGTCGCGTTTTCCTTCCTTAAGGCCTGCTCTGAAATAGTGATCTCTTTAATGGTCTCTTCCAGTGCCTGTCGAGACTTCTTCCTCTAGGGAGTAACTTCCCCCTCATAATGTCCTTGGTAAGATTGGGGCACACTGAGGTCCCCCTTCCATGGCTGCTCTTCCATGGTTTCATTTCTGGTTTCGTGCAGCAAAGGACCCTGGAAGGACATAGTGCCCTTGTCAATGAATGTGGTCGGTTCCACCTTCTCCTTTCCCTTGGCTAGACCATGGGATTTTCCTTTCTTTTTATCGGACTTTTTGGGTGGTGTTACCCCTTTTATCATGTCCTTAATAGGCAACTTAGCAGCCTGACTCCTCATAAATCTTTTAGCGAGGGTATAAGGTCCCTTTTGCTGGGAACCTTTTACAGTGGTCTCCCTAGTCACTATTACTTCTTCATCCCCGTCATCCTCTTTTACTTGTGGTCCATGAGTCCACAAATTCTTCTTTGGCTTCTCTACTAGCTGTTCCTCCTTGAGTGCCGAGGAGTCAGAGTCTCCATCTTCTACAAAATGGTTCTCGGCCATAAAGTCCTCCCATGTCCTTTTCTTTTTCTACAGGACCTCCATCAGGATGATTTTCACCAGTCAATGGTGATAGAGGTTTTCCTCTATATGGGTGACTCTTTATTTCATGGCCGTGGAAATTTTGGCCAAAGACATATTCAAATAGTATGGAAAATTTAGGGGTTGATCTCGAAAATGTTCGAGAAGCCGAATGTGAAATAGAAATGTGAGGCCAAAACGTCCTTCGCACATTATATACTTCTGCAGGAAGAACAGTAGGTGACGATACTTACTTCTGAAATAACTCTTGTGGAACCCCCTTGCCTAAGTCAGGGTTTGAATGATCATTTTGAAGGAAAGGCACGCACATTCCCTTGTTTAAGCATCAATTCTTAAATCATCATTCCCCATATTGTGGAATTCCACATGCCCGCGCCACCATGTCCTCTATTAACTTGAATTGAAAATTTTTGACCTGCGGTTTATCACCATTTAGGTTCAAGGAAAAATACTTTTTCACTTCCGATTTATGGCCACTGAACTTCTGAAAGAAGGGAAACCATCCTACTTTTTCTAGCCTCGCTTTGCTGCGAGGGTTGGCTTCCAACAATGCAGGGCTCTGTGGCTCAAATTGAACAGAAGGTCATGGTATGGACATGGTGAAGGAGGAAATGGACAGAGCGGATGAGGAAGGAAGGGACAAAGTGAATGCGGCTCAGGGGAATGTAGAAGGGAAAAAATAATTCACATAGTTTACGGGAATACAGACTAAGACCTTTGCAACGTATTTCTTGATAAAGAAAGGTATTAAATGGGATTGATCGAAAAGAATGGTGTTTTTCGAAAGGCAGGTCGTGATCATGATTACCATCATGATACGGCCTGCAGGACTAACATTGGAAATAAAACCACCGTGATGTCAGAATCATGATGACAGGTCGTGGAATTTACACTGTCTTACAACCGTGTTTTTCCATAAGGTTTACCATAGCCTAAGTCATGCAATATTTAAAAAAAAAAATTAAAGCGTCATTATACCTTACCTCAAGCATCTTATCACCAACTGTACCATACCGAGCTTACCTCCAACAGTCTAGTCCTTGATGACATTGCTTGTCCTTGCAATGATAACTTACTAACATTACATCATACAATTGATCACATAATTCATGACTTCGATAAAAAAATGACCCTTAGTACTATATCAAATGATTTAAACTAATGTTCTGTTTGTTGGGCCAAGAAGAAGGTACGTTTCACCTCCATATTTACCACGATTTGTCATTTAATTTTATATATTTTCCATTCATCTTAGCAATAAAGTAAAGGAAAATAATGCAAAAATAAGGTAGAGTGAATTAGTGATAAAATGTGCGTTTAATAACGTAAAAACTGATTTGTCGCTATCTTTATTGATATGAAAGAAAAATAGCCAAACTGTTGACCAGGATGACCAAAAGACAACAGACAAGGAAGGCGAACATAATCGTATCGACTCCTATGAAACAGTGGAAGATGTAGAGGCACGCCTACTCTTGGAGTGCTCAGTCGATGGCCATGAAGCAGCAGGGTCACATAATGAGAAGGATCCGTTACTATTTTTGAATTCGCCTTTAAGCTATAAAAGGACGAAGGTGAACAAGACAAGGGACAATAATTGTATTATAATCTTCCTGTAATAAAATTATTCGGATAGAATCGTCAAGTTTTTGCTAATGTATTGCTCTGCGTATTAATGAAGAATTTGGTGTTTTTAGAATAAACAACTTCTAAGTATTCCTTAGCAGTAGGCTTCTAGAGGCTTCGGGCCCAGCCCTGGGGTTTCTCTTGCTACTTCTGTGCTATACGTTTATTTATAGAATCTGCATTTTCAGTTGTCCATTTCATTTCATAATATTATCATTTAACTAGTTAATCACAAGCGTGAGATGTTATAATTTCCTTTTCACTAGACTAGATTTATCATTCATGTCCTCTTATCTGGAATTTATGCTTTTACATTCGTTAGACTAGTTTTAGCACGGTTGTTGTTCAATTCTGCGTATAGTTAATGTTTGGACCTTTTCATCATAATCATGGGCATTTGGTTGATATGTAATTCTGAAGGATGCTAGTAGTTGATTAAAAGAGAGTTCCATTGCAAAATCTAGAATAATTGATTGTTGTTCAATTTATTAGGATTGTTATTCAATTCATTAAGGCAGTTGTTCAATTCATCAAATCGTGTTGTTCAATTGCAATCGATTATTTTTAGTCTTGAGTGGCTATTTCTGCATAAGCTTAGAATAGAATTAGCTCCTTTGAATAGTCTGAAGTATTTCATAGCTCACTTTCAAGTTGGTTTGATTGAAATTCGAGAATCAAACAATCTTCTTTATAACGATTTAGAGTAATTAACCTCTGATGTCACCTGCATATATTTTTCTTACACTCTTGAAATAACAAGGCTTACCCTGGGTTGATAATAATGAAAAGCATTGAGGTTACCTTTAAAAAAATCACCTTCATGACTCAACATTTTGGTGCCGTTGCTAGGGAGAGTGTTTAAGAGTGATGTCTTTTATTTATATTTCCTTTTGCTGTGAAAGAATTGGGTATTGAAAACGAGAGGTAAGAACCTGCATACTAGCAAGAAAAACGCTTGCTCTCCATCCCACTTCTCTGCAATTGTGCAGAGGTTAATAGGATAGGTGTTCTTTTTTTTTATGACTAGGAAGAAAAATATAGAATTAGATCAAAATCCCCCACTTAAATCCACAAACTCGAGGGATCAGTGGTCCTTGGAAGAAAAACATATATAGACGAAATCATTAATAAGGCTAAATCCCAGGCATCCGTAGGACCTAGAACCATTCCTACTCAGAGTCCTACTATATCCCCTCAAGTAGCAACCTCACCATCTACAACCCACGACGAGATTGACAGTGAAACAAAAGGGTCTGAACAAAGCCTTCAAACTATTGAACACGTAAGTCCCGACCCTTTGAGAGAGGGAAATTCTTGCAATTTGCAGGAAGGAGAGGGAGAAACTAGCAGTGCAGTACAAGTAAAAACTCCAGAGCTTGGATCCCCTGAGAGAGTGGTTGAGATAGAGACACCCAATATCCTTGATCGGGGAAGAGCTGTAAGGCCTCCTCCAAATCCATTCCCTAATCGCACTCAAATTATTCCCCCAGATCAAGAAATCCCTGAAGATTATTGGAACATATTTGATCAAATGGTGAACAACCAAAACCAGAGGCAGACATTAACATTGGAGTATCCCATTTTTGATCCGACTGCAAATTCCCCTATGAAAGCTATTCGATTACAAAAAATCTCCACCTTCCATGGCTGACCTCGGAAGATCCAAATGCATTCTTATTTGAATTTTATGTCTAATGTAGGGGATATGACTACACCACTGATCCTCATAAAATAAGATTATTTCCCTCTACTTTGAAGGGGACAACATTACGTTGGTTTATGGGGCTCGGTGGAGGAACCATTAATAGTTGGGATCAGATGAAGAACTCTTTTCTTAACAAATATGAAGACTACTGCCAGATTCAAGAACTAAAAGGCGAAATATTCAATATATCTACAAGAGACAATGATACATTAGAATAATATGTTGAGATATTTCAATATAATTTGCAAAGATCTCCATATACTACACTGTCTAAATATATTTTAAAAGCAACAATGATTAAAGGAATGAAAGAAGAATGGGTCGAAACACTTAATATAATGGGAAAAGGGGACATCTATTGAGAAGAATATGATGAAATTATTGCGTTGTGCCTCAGGTGTTCTCGAGGTAGTACACGGGAATCAACTACAAGGAATTATAAACAGTTCGGTGGCAACGTGACTAGAGCAGAATTCGATAATATTTTAGAAGATTTAAAATCGATATCTTGGGCACCCTCACAATGTAGCTAGATGTCCTACAAGGCAAGCAGAAGCAAGCTATAGCAGAACATAACTTGGATGTATTTTACCCACGCTGTCAGAGGAAGCACAACTAGCGGGAATTTCCATTAGACATGGTCTAGACATGTGCTATTTGTACCAAGGACCACGCCACTGACCATTTCCCTTCACTTCTAGGGTTGAAAGCAGTTTGAAAGAGGAAGAAGAAGAAACAGAAAAAATTTATCTAATGAATCAACGTTGACAATGGAAAACACGACCAGGTATGCCACAAGACCCACCTCAGTTCTTTTCTCCTCTGAAATTTAATCAACAAAACCCTGCAACAGCATGGAAAAGTCAATCAAAATTTTCTACCTGGCCATCCAAATCATTTTCCATGCCTCCTTGGCCAACGCAACCCTCTTACTGGCATAAAAATCCATATCAGTCCCCATGGCCTGCATCCACTTCACATAATAAAAATTGGTCTCAAAACTGGCAGTGAACCCTGGGAATGACCAATTTACCAATGGGAACAAGGGCTCCGAATCAACTCACATAGTCAGCTCCGTACCCAGTCCAACACAATACTCAACCTATTATGCATCCTCAATTGCCAACTCAACCAAATCCTAATCCCAATAACAGATCGGTGCAGCTAATCCAAATTTTTGAAAACCTAAACCCCGAAACTAAACAAAAGTAATACAATGAACTTAGGCTGAGATCAGGGCATGTTATTTCACCTAAAGAAGATACGACCCTGCCACAGTTTGAGTTTGAAATTACAATAGTACCTAACCAAACAAATATGATAGAAATAGAGATAGAACATAGGAGGGACACAATTGACCAAAAATACCCTGAAAACCTTGTTATTTCCTCCCCTCCATTACTTGAGAGATTAACATTGCCTAAACCAATAGTCTCTTTAGATTTTGATCTTCTAGGGGAATTGAAAAATATTTGCATTAAAATTCCTCTTCTACAGGCTATACAAGACATTCCTATCTATGCCAAGACAATTAAAGAGTTGTGCAGAAAAAAACAGGTGAGGAAAGCAAAAATTGTACCAACTATTCATGTAGTAGGAGCATTGTCAAGCTTACTATTGGGTAAAGAAACACCAGTAAAATATGAGGATCCAGGAAACTCCATAGTTACATTAAAAATCTCTGGCCACTCCTTTTCAAACACATTATTTTATTTAGGGGCGACCATCAACATCTTAACTACAGAAACCTGCAAGAAGTTGGGTATAACAACGTTGGAACCCATATCTACCATGATGGAACTTGCTGATAGATCTGTTATCAAAATAGAAGGTATATTATAGGACATCCTGGTTTCTGTGGACTCGTGGGAGTACCCGACAGAATCTTTAGTTATTAACCCAAAAAGTAGGTTAGATGGACACCCCCTGATACTGGGACAACCTTGGTTAGCAACAGTTGATGCTTACTAGGCTGTCGAATAGGCAACATGACCATTGCTAGAGGGGATTCCATAAAGAATATTTTCATATACCCCCCTGCCAAACCAAGTCTTCCCACCGTACATATTCACAAACAACCACATACATACTGGGAAAAAAACATCGGTTCACTGCTGACAATAGTTGAAGCACTCAAATTCAAGGATCAAACTGATGACGATGTAATCAATAACTTCATAAATCAACCATCTACTTTAGAAAATTTAAAGTGCCAAACGTTAAAAGCAGTTCTTGACAGGAGGACGCCCTAGAAGACATTAATAACCAGCACATACCCATGACTATTGTTCGCAACAGCATACCAATTGAAATTGAGACAGGAAAGGTTTTAAATATCAATGGTTGTCTGAATAGTAACCAACAACAGAAGCTCGTTAAGGTTTTACAGAAATATAAGGGAGAATTTTCTTAGGACTACCCAAACATGAAGGGTATAGATTCTCAATTATGAACACATCACATTTATACTGAAAAATATGCTCAGCCTATTCGACAGCCTCAGTGGAGGTTAAAACTGCATCTGAAAGATATTGTAAAGGATGAATTGCAAAATCTGCTAGATGTAAACTTCATTTATCCTATTTCAGACAAAAAATGTGTCTCTCCTCTAGTAGTTGTTCTGAAAAAGAATGGTAAGTGACGAATATGTGTGGATTCTAGAGAACTAAATAAAGTGACACATAAAGACCACTTCCCTCTCCCTTTTATTGATCAAGTCCTTGATACATTAGCAGGGAGGTGGTTCTTCTCTTTCCTTGATGGTTTCAGTGGTTACAATCAAATATGGATAGCCCCTGAAGACTAGGATAAAATGACCTTTACATGCCTCTGTGGTACATTTGCCTATAGGGTATTGTCGTTCAAATTATGCAATGCCCCAACAACATTTCAAAGGGCCATACTCAGCCTTTTTTATGATTTAATAAATGAGGGGCTCGAGATTTACATGGACGACTTTACTCCATATGAAGATGACTTTGATCAAGCATTGCAAACATTAGAAAAATTATTAGAACGATGTATTGCTACCAGATTGTGTTTAAGCAACGAAAAATGTCACATGATGATGACCGAAGGAGTAATCCTAGGACACTACATCTCTGCAGCTGGAATACAGGTAGATCTGGAAAAAATAGAGGTAATTATTTTAATAGCCACACCTTGTACTCAGATAGTGGTACGTAGTTTCCTTGGGTATGCAAGGTACTATCATAGGTTTATAAATAATTTATCACAAATTGCTGCACCCTTGTATGCATTAACTGGAAATGTTGAATTCCATTGGTCTAACAAGTGTGACACTGCTTTTTCAGATTTGAAGAAACTGGTCTTGATTGCACTTGTCTTACGCGACCCCAATTGGGAGCTACCTTTTCAGATTTCCTTAGATGCATCTGACACAACGATAGGGGAAATTATCAGTCAAGAAGAAGACAAAAATCCCTATGCTATTTACTATATTAGTAATAATATCACTCCTACCTAATTAAACTATACAGTGATCGAAAAGGAGTCCTTGACTGTCATTTATGCTATTAATAAATTTAGACATTATATAACCGGCTATCAATTATTCCTATATACCAATCACTCTGCCATTAGATACTTAGCTAATAAACCTATTACAAATGGAATAGTGACTCGTTGGTCATTGCTTTTAGAGGAGTTTGACATAACTATCAAGGATAGCCCAGGGAAAGAGAATGTAGTTGCAGATTTTTTGTCTAGAGTTCCAAAGTCAGATGACCCACTAACGGTGGATGATTAGTTCCCTGATGAGCATTTTTTCATTGTAGCAGTAAAAATTCCATGATACACATATGTAGTGAATTATTTGGCAGTAAGAAAGTTTCCAAGACACTTGACATCAAGGGAATGAAAGATGATCGTTCGGCACAGTGCTAGATTCTCCTGGATCAACGGATATCTTTTCCATATAGGAGCTAATATGCATATACACAGATGCATCTGAGAATATGAGATTTATGACATCCTAAGGGCCTGTCATGATGAACCATGTGGTGGCCATTTTTTAGATCACAGGATGGGACACAAAGTATTGCAAATGGGCTCTTATTGGCCTACAATTTTTAAATATGCCAAGAAATATATCCAAGCCTGCGATAGTTGCCAAAGAATGGGCCGCCATGGAAAAGTTGACGAAATGCCATTACAGCCACAATTAGTAGTGGAACCTTTTGAACGATGGGCACTGGACTTTGTTGGACCATTCAACCCACCATCGAATCAGAAGACCTACATACTGGTTGCCAAAGATTATGTGATGAAGTTGGTAGAAACAATGGATTTATCGAGAGCTACAAAAGAATCTGTGATCAATTTTATTTTTGAGCTATTTGTGCGGTATGGCTTACCTCGGGAAGTGATAAATGATGGAGGGGCACAGTTTGTGGGAAATAAAATCATAGTGTTGGAACAGGGACTCCTAACATGCTGCGAAACTAGTCCATTTTGATTATATTTAGTATAGCGCAGGGGTTTTGGGGTGGGTCAAAGCCCCGAATGCATTGTAATGGGTCAAAGGGTAAACTAGGGGTCTGAAAACCATGGGTTGCGAACCATAGGAATGTTGAGGCTAGATTGTTATAAATAGAGATGCATTTTGGATTGTAAAGGATAGGAATTGATGAGCTATTGATGCGATCTATAGTTTAAGCTATCTGTTTGGGTTTTGGGGAACAAACTCCTACTGGCTATGTGCACGAAGATCCTAGTCCAGCTGTGTGTGGACCCTATTGCTGTGTGCACAGGTTGGGAATGGAATTGTAAGGAAATATTGATGAATGAATGAATGCAAAGGATTATTAGAGATCTGGATCTGTGAGTAATGTTGTATGAATTGCTGGTAATTACTGTGTTTTGTATTTTTTGTCTTTTTGCTACGAAGGTCTGTGTACTGAATGTTTGGATCTATATCTGTTCCGCTCTGTTTAGATAATGCTGTGTTGATGTTATATAAAGCATATAATTATAGATCTAGTGCACGTGGATGAAATTAGATACACAATTAGCTCTACAAAGGAACAAGGTAATCTGGGAATTACAGAAAAGAACGCAGCTCTGCTTGCCTTACCCTTCCTTTCTCAGGGTGTAGAAACCTGGTTCCAGCACCCACCCATACTACTTCGGGTGAGACTGTGACCTGTGAAAACAGGTCATTGCCGAAAGGGCCAGTAGTATAGGGGTTTGTTGGCAAACCTTGCACACCGAACTTGGGTCAGGACCCCTCAAGCCAACAATTGGTTCCATTTCCGGGAGCGAAAGGAGTTTGAGAATGGGACAGGGTAATGGCATTGGAGATCTAACACGGGGTTGAATGAGTGATATTCTAGGCGGAAGCGCAACGCGGAGCAGTAAGAACTATCGAAATAGTTGAGAAGAGGATCGCTCTGCTCATAGTCCCCAGAAACCTACACAAGGTCCGTCAGCTGCCTCTACGTTAGGGCCCAAGGAAGATAAACTAGAGGAGCCCATGGCAGCACACTTAAAGTTACCTACCTTTAAGGGAGCAGCCGATGAGGACATGGAACGATTTTGGTTCGTGGTCAATTCGGTATGGACAACGCAAGGGGTGGTAAGCGATACTGTGAAGAGAGCGCAACTATCCTTGGCTTTCGAAGAGAGGGCGCTAGACTGGTATATGTGGTATATATCTCAAAACAGGAGCACAACACTTCAAAATATTAAGGATGCCCTAAAACAACAATTCCGGAAGCCGAAATCCTATTCTCAACTGGTAGCGAAAGTAAAAGACTTCAAGCAAGGAACGTCTGAGTCAGTATGGGAAGCCGATCAATGGTTGAAGAAAGTAATCAGGGAAGGTGAGTTCAAGTATGATGACAAACAACACACGGAATAGTTCATCTCTATGCTGCTACCTCACTTACACATACCCATGGGCCACCAGACCTTCGAATCGCAGGAAAAAGCCTTGGAAGCTACCATGAAACTTGAAGCTGCGCCTAAGGATGACATGAGGGAAGGGGTGCAGCAAATTCAGGAGCAGCTCAGAGCCATGCACATGGAAATATAGAGCTTACGGGCGGAACGGGGAAAAGGAGTTAGCACGGATCTCTGGTGCGAATATTTCCGGGTAGCGGGACTACATGATATGGCCCAGTGTCCTCGAATAAATAGGGGTGAGTTGAAGCAACAATGGTGTAGGCTCTACCGATCTATAGGACACGATGAGTAGAATTTCCACACATATGACTTGTTGGTAGATTGGGGAACCCTCTATAGGGTACAATCCGATCCTGCGTCTCCGAGATCTCCCGTGACCTTTGGTGGCTCTCCTGCAAAGAGCAGGGGGGACGGGGAGCGAGCGTAGGATGAGGACGGGGCCAGTTGATATGGTACAACTGTGGAGAGGTAAGGCACTTCGCTAGGGACTGCCCAAATCCCACTAGGAAATCCTGTAAATATTTCCGATAACTGGACCATGAGATCGAAGACTGCCCGATCTTGTTAATAAAAATGAAGGACAAACAGTCTACCCCCACCAAAAATGTACAGAGAGTCAAAACGGAACTAAGGAGTGAAGATCCCAATAGAAAAGTCATAACACGCAGCATGGTCACCCTGGAAGCAAGGGGGGAGCTCGCTGCTCAGAAGGAACCAAATCTCAGGAAATAGGAGTCGCTGGAAGCCCTTGCACAGCCACTAGTGCACCTCCAGACAGGAGAGGAGGTTGAAGAATTTTTAAGGGCATGCTTGAAACTACTACATAACCCACAGGCTGGAGAAAATATTCAAGTATTGCTACAAGACTGCACAACTTGGCCCAGTACAGCGGCTAAGGTTAAGGAAGTACACAAATTACACAGCTACAAAAGGTGCACTGGGAGGGAAATGCGATTGACTGCACAGATTGGTGACTATGAGATAGATCAGGTTATTCTTGATCTTGGATCTAATGCGAACGTCTTACCAAAATAGACATGGAAATGAATGGAAGAACCTAAATTAGATTGGTCCACCATTTAGCTGTGAATGGAAAATCAACAAAAGATCATCCCTCTGGGAAGGTTTCCAAAAGTTGTGGTCGATATCGCAGGCGTAAAGTTCTTAGCTGACTTTGAGGTCATAGAAATTGTGGAAGATACGGATCCCTATCCTGCCCTCCTAGGAATAGACTGGGCTATCGACGTAGGGGGTGTTATTAATCTAAAAAAATGTAGCATGGTGTTTGAGAAAAAAGGTACATGTGTAATAGTAACACTGGATCCCGCTGAGGGTGTTATCTCAAAATCAGGCCCTGATAGGTTGCAAATCAAGGAGACCTTGAGTAACTATTTCAAACCAAGCTTTTAGCTGAGACAACCTCCTCAGCCTGAGAGGGCTCTCTCAAAGTTTTTATGATTTTCAAATAAAAGTCAGATGGCTAACTATGTGAGTAAATGGATTAAATTTAGTAATTGGTTATACTACAATAAACAAGAATCCATTGGGCTTATGGGGTCACTTTATGTTTTTACTAAACATGGATATCAAATTCATATGGAAGTCAGGGCATGTTAAGGCTTAGACGTATCGGTAAAACAATAAAACAGTAGGTCACACAATCCATGAATATATGAAGGAAGTTAGACCACCTTCACAGTGAGTTCTAAGTAACATACACTCATGCCACTGCAAGTAAAAGATAAAGGAGAAACATAACAACATCAATCATCCATAGCCTTTTCTGAATCCTGAGTAACAAACTGACACCACTGTATTAAGATAAAAACAGAGTTGCAGATAATACCAAACAGTGCACTTGTTCCATCAAAATTCCAACCCTATGCTATTCAATTTCCTCCCTTTTATAGAGTAGTCATTACATCTTAGGAGTCTCTCCAATCCTTTGAGGAGAATTCGAAATTTGACACCTAACACTTTTCATAAAACACACTGCATTTACAACTCACAGTTAAACTGTCTGTTTAGACTCCTAATACAATTAGGACTAAAAATAATTTATTAAAACATAAAAACCTTATCTAAATACTTAAAACAACACTTGACAGCTGCATCTTCTAGTATTCAACCATGATCATGTCTATCTTCTTGCTGTTAGTCCCCCTTTATCTCTTCCTTATCTGTCCCTGTAAAATAGGATAGTACTTCCTATATAGTGAGTGATTCATTAATACCAATTCAAACCATTTGCTGCATAATTTGAACTCAAAACACATGCCAAATGTCTTAAAGTCTTCATAGAGATTTGACCTTCCATCCGTGTATATGTCAAATTTTCAAAAATGATGTGGAAACTGCCATAGTGTTGCGCTACGAATCTATCTGTGTTTTCGTAGCGTAGACCTTTATTTTGAAAAACATGCTTTAGACTCCAATTAAATGTGCCAAAACCCTTTGAATCTTCATTTATTTTCAATATATACCTCCCATCAGCATCAAGGCTTTAAAACTGAACCATTTCTTCTTTGAAATTCACAAAAATTCACAAAACTGCATCCTATAGCAGTTTCGTAGTGCGCTACGAAATTGCTGAGTCTGCTTCAGCAGTTTCGTAGCGCGCTACGAAACTGCTGAATCTTCATCTTTCTCAGTTTTTTCCTCAAGATTTCAAATCAGAAACCTTTAAAACTTGGTCTTCAGGTGTAGATCCATTCTTATAACAATAACCATCAACTTTGAGTAGTTTAAAAAATGGAGCATTACTATATAACCTTCAAAGTTTATTTCAAAAAAATGAAACTCATTTTTTAGGCTGTAGCTCATCTCCAAACTGATTTAACTGTATCTCTAAATCTTCAATTCTCCTCTTGAGCCTTTTTTTATTAGCCCTTAGTTATATGTTAACCATCTTGATGAACTTAGCTTCCTTGATTGCAGGTAGGGTCCAGATGAAAAACTGAGCTTGACTATCAATCAGTTTAGGATTTGGATTTTTCTCAAGCTCCCATAGCCCTTTCATCCTTTCAAACTTGACCTTCTCTTCAGCATATATTATTTCTATTTTCTTCAATTTCTCAATTTCATTATTTGCAAGCCTGATTTTTTTCTTTACCTCTTCATAACTGTTTTTTTCCTTTTGAACCTTGAAAACCCTGTTTCTATCTTCTTTAGGCATTGCAGATGATGCATTTGCAGTTTCTTCAAAAACAGTAGCACTTTCTTTCTCTGTTTTCTCTATCATCAAATCCGAATGTTTCAGCTTCTTAGATTGCCTCGTTGAGGGTCTTCTGGGTTTAAAAATAAAGTCTACCACCACTTCTTCAAATTATAACTTTTTAGATGTCTTCAATTTTTTCAATTTGCTGGCACCTGTATCTAATTTGATGAAGTCTTCTTGCAATAGGGGAGATTCCTCTATGTCGATAGCCTAAAGTATGTCATTCAAATTGCCTCTTGTCTCCTCTGCAACTATAGCCTTACCCTTTTCTTTTAACCTCTGAATTTTAGTCAACTTCTTTGGGTTTGCTTTGCTAGTTGACTGTTCTAAAATTGTTTCCTCAACCAGGGTTTTCTTCTTTTGTATAGACCTAGGAGTCTCTTGGATATTCAATGATGAAATTGGTTCTTTCACTTGTTTCCTAGGTTTAAGTTTAACCAATATTTTAGATTTTGTTTCCACAGGACCAACAATCTTTGATGGGGTTTTAGCTTGTGGGCTGGCAGCAGTTCCTTCTATTCCAATTCTACTCAAAAAGAGGAATTCTACCAAATCTCTATTTTCCTTTTGTAGCTCATGTAAGACTATCAATTTGACTAAGTCATGGTGAAATAAAGAGGTTTCACATGATTCAAATTTCATTTGTACCTTATCATACATCTTAGCCAAGCTTCTGAAGAGATAAAAAGGTAAATCTAATGATATTATCCCTGTGAAATGAAGCAAGAGTTTAAAATGGTAGGTGTATACCTTATGATATCTATGCTCGCAAGTGAAGTATCTCTAAATATTGTAAAGCAGATTGGAAAATGTGTCTCTGAAATAACTCCTTTGCACAGCCTTGTTCAAGTTAACCTCTGAAAAATCTGGTTTCAAAAAGACCTTGCATGGTGTCATATCAAATTTAAAATTTTTAAACCACCTGTCTTCACCTCTTGGGATCTCTGTTACAGCTGATATTACTTCAGGGGAATTTGGTACATTTAGGAACCCAATATTTGAATTTGATCCTGTGAAATTTATGGCAAACTCCTTGGTAAGTTGAGTATGCCCTCGAAATTTTTCACAAAACCTCCAACATCCAACTTTCTTAAAAGCTGCTTCGACAGAATTATCTTTTGTAAGGGCTTCAACACCTTAAGGTTTAGTCCTTAAAAAATGACTAGACCTATGGCTTCTTCTCTCCTTAGCCATTTTCCTCTTGAAACCTGTATCTTCAGAAATCTGCAATAAATCCTTCTAAAAACCCTGTATCTTAAGCAAATTAACCATCTGAGTCTCCTGTTGAATAGACTGTTTCACTCAGGAATCAAATTCAGCCTCGCTTGATAAGAAATCTGCCTCTCTTGAAATATAACCTCTGTCTCAATTAGAAATGAGACAACACAACCTCGCTTGATAAGAACTTTGCCTCGATTGATAACTAGGAATCTCACCACGAATTCTTTCTTTAAACACTTAAGAATGCATGCAGTGTTTTCTTGCATGAGAAAAATGAAAACGACCAACTATTTGAAATTTGAAAGGACCAATAATGACTAACCTCTAATTTATGACAAATGACCTCTAATGATGACAAAGAATGGTTGTATGTGTGGAGGACAACTCATGAAGGACACGAATGATGGAAAATTTAACTGTATTTGATAGATGTGACAACTCAGAGACAAATCTCCGAATTCCCGATTTCGTAGCGCATGGTGTGCAAATTCTGGTTTTTGCGCTACGAATTCACCAGCATTTTCATAGCACAAAATGGACTTTTTACACTAGGTGCGCTACGAAAACGCGGTTTCTGGGCTTATTCAATCAAATTTTCGAAACAGACTTTACAAATGGGTTTTAAAACGTGGCATGAGACTTGTGAAGCGTGAAGTGAGGTTAATAAACAATGTTTAATGTTGGTATGAGACCTTTAACCATGATCTAGACCTTGAAAAATATCAAAATGACTCTAACCCTATCTAACACTAGGATTTAGGAAAAAATTTAACTAACCAAGTTTCAAAGATTTTTTATAGTGATAACAGTGGCTCCACTTGGGATAGTGTGCCCTTGTGGTACACTAAGAACCCGTAGCACCAGTGCTATCCTTTTTGATAAAAACAAAATTTTTTTGTTGACAAGCATCTTCTTCAAACTGTTGGGCCTTCACCTCAGGCTTATGCTCTCTATTTTAGCTTGTCATTTATTAGCAAAAAACTTGACCAAGATGGATATATACAATGTCATGAATGAGTGATGTTACTTCAGCAAACATAATTCTTTAGGAAATTGCCATTAACAGGCCCTCCAGCATATAATCCTCCATCATTTTCCTGCAATATGTATGTGTTTTTCCCATGAAAACCAACAATCTAAAAAGGACCCTTCCATAAATTCTCAAACTTACCATGTTTTCCCTTTTCCTCAATTTTGGCCTCCCATTTCAGCACTTTGTCATGAATCTGAAAACTGTCCTCTTTGATCTTCCTATCAAATGTATTCTTCATTCTGTTTTGAACATGTTGATGGCTGTCATAGACCTCATTCCTTTTCTCTTGTAATTCTATCAGCTGGTTAATCCTCCTTTGGATGGCATTTGGTTCTTCTTCAAGTCCTTGAATTAGCTTCATAACCGGCACCCCAAGTGATGTTGGAAAAACAGCTTCAGCCGCATAGACTAATTCATATGGCGAAGTTCCAATTGATCTATTTATACAAATCATGTCAGCCCATAAGGCATATTTCAGCTTTAAGTGCCAAGATTTCTTGTTCTCTTGCAACACCTTTTTGATGATTCTTACAATGCTTTTGTTTGATGATTCAACAAGGCCATTACCTTGCGGATAGTATGCTGTAGAGTTTCCAAGAGTAATGTGATATTGATGGCAGAAATTTATCATCTTGACTTAAAATCTTGAGCATTATCTATTATAATATTCATAGGACAGCGAAACCTTGACAATATGTTATTCTCTAAGAAAGAAATAATTACAGAGTCATTAGCTTGCCTGGTTGGTATTTCTTCTATCCATTTGGTGAAGTAGTCCATTGCTCTAAGAATCCAGTGATGTTGCCTTGATGAAGATGGGTGTATTTCGCCAATAAAATCTAACCCCCATTGCTGAAATGGAGCTTCAACATAGATAGGAACCAAAGGTAGAGGTACAAGCTTTCTTCTTCCTTCAAAAAATTGACACTCATGACATGCAACGATCTTTTTTAAATGTCTTTAAACATGGTTGCCCAAAAGTATCCAGCTCTTAGGATCTTATTTGATGTAGCTTTCCAATAATGATGTCCTCCGCAATCACCTTTATGGAACTCATTAGTTGTCTTTTCAGCCTTCTCTTCAAGCAAACAATTCAGAAAAATTCCTCCTGCATCTTTCCAAAACTGATTGTTGTCATAAACAAAATATCTCAATGATTTCAGCTTAACAAACCTTGTTTTGGACTTTGTTAGACCAGCGGGAGCTTTATTATGCTGTAGAACAAAAACCACATCCTTGTACCACTCTGAAGTAAAAAATTTCTAATCAATTTTGACCAACTCTTCTTCATTTTCAGAAATTTCTGATATTTCTGCATTCAGATTTATGTCAAGACAATCCAAATTTGACTGAGTCATTAGTTTCACCAAGCCTTGTCCTTTCACCAACTTGGTTGGCTTGATGTCTATATCATATTCCAGCAATTTGGTGATCCATTTCCCCCTCTTTCCATCCGGATCTGCCTGAGTTAGTATGTCCTTTACCACAACACTTGGAACATATGCTATGATGTGCGAATGTAAAACATAAATTTTGAAATCTTTAATAGCTTTCACCAAAGCATAGGCCTTCTTCTCTAGAATATTATACTTCAGTTCAGCATTTGCTAATGTCCTACTAAATAAATAAATAGGCTATTCAAAACCTTGTTTTCCTTTTTGTAGCAAAACTCCAGCAATTTTGTTTTCGGAAGCAAATGTAAAAGCCAAAAATTCTTTGGAAAAATCTGGACTGATGAGCACTGGTGCTTGTGTGAGTGCCTTCTTGATTTCTTCAAAATATTTCCTTGCTTCAGCTATCCATTTAATGTCCACTCCTTTATTTAGCATCCTTGTTATATCTTTGAAAATCTCAGCAAAGTTAGGAATGAAGCACCTAACAAAATTTGCTTTCCAAAGAAAAGATTGAATCTCTTTCCTACTTCTTGGAAAATATACCTTTTGAATTGCATTGAATCTATTAGGATCAATCCTAATTCCTTCTTCAAAAATAATATGATCAAGTAATTTTCCCGATGTTAAAGCAAAGATGCTTTTAGTAGGATTGAGAGAGATACCAAACCTTCTACATTTCAGCAGAATTTTTTCTAGATGTTTCAAATGATCTTCTTCTTTCTTTGAGTAGACTGTGATATCATCAAGATAAACAACCACTGAATTATCCTTTTCTTCAGAAAAAGTAATTTCCATTGCTCTTTGGAAAGTGGCTCCTGCATTCATGAGGCCAAAGGGCATTTTAGCATACATGAATGTACCCCATGGTGTCGTGAAAGCTGTCTTCTCTTGATCATCTAGATGCACAAGAATCTAATTGTAACCTGAAAAGCCATCAAGCATAGACATCCTTTGTGAACCAACAATATTTTTCAGAATTAAATCCATTTTAGGAAGATGATAGTTATCCTTTAGTGAAGTCTTATTCAAATTTCTGAAGTCAATACAAATTCTGATTTCTCCATTCTTCTTCCTTACCGGAACTAAGTTTGCAAGCCAATTTGAAAATATGATTAGAACAATGAACTTTGCATCAAAAAGTTTCTTAACCTCTTTTTCAATCAATGTAATGAGAAGAGGATTAATTCTTCTCAATTTATGCTTGAAAGGCTTCTCATTTTCCTTGATAGGAATAGTATGTTGAATAATGGAAGGATCATATTTCTTTAAATCAGAATAACTCCAAGAAAAAACATGCATAAACCTTCTCATAATCTCAAGATATTTGGATTTCACATCAGATGAAAGAAGCTTTGAAATTTTTATAATTTTAGGAAAAGCTAATGTACCAAGATTACAACTCTCTACTTCCTCTTCATCAGCTTGCAACTTCGGTGCTTTAAAAACATCATTTTGATCAAAAAGCTTCTCTAGAGGAATAAGACCCTTTGGTATTGAATTATGCTTTAATTGCAAAACTTCACAATTTTCTTTAGGCTCAACAAGCATATTTTGTTGATCTATATGTGTATTTTCAAATTCTTCTTTCAACTCAATAAAATTCTTCACCTGCTGATCATCTTCAAAACTTGCCAATTTATGATATTGTCCAATATAGCCGGCCTATGACGAACTTCAATCTCATATTTTTCATTTGAATTCATAGGAATAATGAAAAGACTTGCGGAAACAGCAAGGCAATCAGCAATAGAATTCTGATCTCTAGTTTTGACTATGAAGGAATAAGACTACAAGTTTTCCAACATGTCTAAAACTAAATTTCTGTAAGCTCTCATACTTACATCCTTCATTTGATAGACACCTTCCACTTGTCTAATAACCAATTCAGAATCTCCAAAAACAGAAATATTTCGAGCCTTCATTCTTTTCAAAACATCTAGACCCAAAATCAGAGATTCATATTCAGCCATGTTGTTTGTGCAATCAAAATTCAGTTTGTAAGAGTAAAACTTACTCTCATCATTTGGATTTGTAATCCAAATCCCTGATCCTACCCCTTATTTTCTTGTTGATCCATCAAAGTACAATGACCACCATTCCTCCATCTTTTCTTCACTAACTTGTCGATTTTTTGCATGCTGATTTTTTGAATGCTTATTTTCTACTCTAATTTCTTCTTCAAAACTATCAGCTGATTCATTGAAAATAATAACAGACCCAAGTTCAGTATCAAAGGTATAAATAGGAAAATTATGAGGTTTATCTTTACTTCTTACCATGTAGGCCATTCTAGTTTCCCGATACAACGTCCTTTGCTCACCAAAAACAGGAATTGTTGCATAGGAAAGATCCATCTGCATTGTACCTTTGATTTTCACTGCCCATGATCTTGACAATAACATACCAAACTTTGGAGGAACATCAGCTACAACAATGTCCATAACAACTGTCTTTGCTGGAATTTGCATGAGATCAACAACAACATCCTTGATTAAACCAATACATTGAACCCTCTTGGAATCAAAAGAAAACAAATCCTTATATGGTCTTCTGATTTGAAATCCCATTCTCTCCATGATAACCTTGGGAATAAGGTTATGAGAAGCTCCTAAATCTAACATAGCATTATGCAAAGTCATATCATGAATACTATGCTTACATAAAAGGAGGAAACTCTTCATTTTGATCATCTTCTAACCTTGGACCCAAATATATAGTAGGACTATCTTCTTGAACATTTAATATATCAGCAGCCCCTGGTTGTGAATTCAACATCTTGACTATCTTGCTTCTATATTCATTCGCCTTAAGAATCTCACTGAAAGGAACTGATATCTTAATCTTTGAAATTTCATTCTCAAGGTTGAAAACAGAAACAAATTTTTCAGCATCTTTGACAAGAGGAGGAAGTTGAGTATCTTTCTTACCAAGTGTAGTGTCCTTTTTACCTTCAACCATCTTTGGGGTATCATTTTTAGCTTCAGCAGCTTTTGGAGCATCTTTCATGGGCTGCACTTTGCTTGCAATGATAGTTACATTTCTATTTCTGAGATTATATTGCTTTTGCATCTCGAAAATAGCATGTTGATACCCTTTAGAATAATCTGATGGTTCTTCTCCCTGATTAGCCAAATCTGACTTATCATGCTCTTTTTTAGTCAAGAAAATTCCTGACATTTATTCATCAAGACAATGGATAGAATCTTCAGGAATCTCAGGCTCATCTTCTTCATCTACCAAATTTTGCTGAAAAGGAGGTCTCACTGGAGGGTCATCTTGCTGATTTCTGTTCTGTCTCGGCCTTTGCTGATTTTGAGGTCTCCTAAATTTTGGATTTCTGAATTGAGGTTCATGTTGCATAGGAGGAGTAGAAGTGTTACCAAGAGCTAACCTATCCATCAAATTCTCCATGGTTTTCATCATTGAATCAAGTTTGTCTTCGGAAGTTGAGGTGGATGGTTTCTCTTCTTCTTTCAATTTGGTTTTTCCCATTTTTGACTTTTTAGCAACTATCATGTTTACCTCAACCTTAACTACATCACTCTGAATTTTAGCAAGTGTAGGTGACTCTCTTTCCCTCAACAAAATAGAAAATTCATAGTCAAATGCTTCAACATATCTCATTTGTGCTAAGGCTTCTGAAGGCTTCAAATGGGATGGAATTGAGTCAAAAACTTTATTGAATATTTTTGAAATTTTTTGGATAGATTCATCAATTTCCCTTCTAAGGCTATTGTATTCAGTGAGTGCTTGGACCGGATTGGTTATATTACCCCATTTTCTTAAGAATTTATCTTCAAAATCATTCCAAGTTCTAATGCTGCTTGGTGCATAAGCCTTAAACCATTTTCTAACTTCACCAATAAAACTCTGTGCAAATAACCTTAGCTTCACATCCTCATCATCAACTTCTTCCCTGTCTATAAAATCATTAGATCTGTCTACAAACTCCTCTATTGAAATTTCGTCATCACTACCCCAAGTAGGAATCCTAGCAGCATATTTACTAGGAAGGTCATGCAAAATAACAGGAAGTACAAGTCGTGCATACCTAGCAGGAGCAACCATGACTGGAGGGTGAACAGTAATTTGAGGGGGGATAGAAAAAGAAGATGAAGAAATGATATGAGGGGGACTGCTTGGTTTTTGTAGGCCACTGAAAATAGAGCTCCAATTTAGAAGGGGTAAACCAGCTTTGGAATTCAACAAGACTTCAAAAGGATCAAGTTCTTTGAGTTTATCTAAAGACTCTTTTTCTAACTGTAATTCAGAGGTAACAACTTTCCAAAATTCTTCCTTGTCTTCTTGTGTAACTAAGGATGAACTGTCAATTCCTCTTTTTTGTAAGTCTAGGATAATGTCAATGAGTTCTTTTTCACTTTCTGATCTAAAAATCACTTCGTGAATCTTGTCATAAACTTTCTTATCTTCACGACTTCTCAATAATTCATAGGACAAATATTTCGAATGAGATGGAGTACCTGATATTTCTGAAATTATTTGACCTTTTGAAATTGTGTTTGGATTGTCCACAAGGGTAGGTGGATTAGGATCAAGATTGCTCCGTGTGTATATCATTCTCAAAGCCACTATTAAACTTTGAAAAATATATGGAGTCACTAAGGTAGATTGTAGCCTCAAAAAACTTTCTGAGCTCCTGCTACCTTCAGAAGTTCAGCTTCTTAATTTCAGGAATGAATAATCTTTAGACTCCCGGCAGACGCACCAAAATGTTATCTCAAAATCAAGCCCTGATAGGCTGCTAATCAAGGAGACCCTGAGTAACTATTTCAAACCAGGCTTTTAGCTGAGACTTAGCCTCCTTAGCCTGAGAGGGCTCTCTCAAAGTTTTTTTGATTTTCAAATAAAATTCAGATGGCTAACTCTATGAGTAAATGGATTAAATTTAGTAATTGGTTGTACTCTACAATAAACAAGCATCCATTGGGCTTATGGGTTCAATTTATGTTTTTACTAAACATGGATATAAAATTCATATGGAAGTCAGGGCATATTAAGGCTTAGACGCATCAGTAAAACAATAAAACAATAGGTCACACAGTCCATGAATATATGAAGGAAGTTAGAGCACCTTCACAGTGAGTTATAAGTAACATACACTCATGCCACTGCAAGTAAAAGATAAAGGAGAAACATAACAACATCAATCATCCATAGCCTTTCTGAATACTGAGTAACAAACTGATACCACTGTATTAAGATAAAAACAGAGTTGCAGATAATACCAAACAATACATTTGTTCCAGCAAAATTCCAACCCTATGCTATTTGATTTCCTCCCTTTTATAGAGTATTCATTACATCTCAAGATTCTCTCCAATCCTTTGAGGAGAATTCGAAATTTGACACCTAACACTTTTCATAAAACAAACTGCATTTACAACTCATAGTTAAACTGTTTGTTTAGCCTCCTAATACAATTAGGACTAATACATCATTTATTAAAACATAACAACCTTATCTAAATACTTAAAACAAAACTTGACAGCTGCATCTTCTAGTTTTCGACCATGATCATGTCTATCTTCTTGCTGTTAGTCCCCCTTTATCTCTTCCTTATCTGTCCCTGTAAAATAGGATAGTGCTTCCTGTATAGTAGCTGAGTGATTCATTAATACCAATTCAAACCATTTGCTACATAATTTGAACTCGAAACACGTGCCAAATTTCTTAAATTCTTCATAGAGATTTGACCTTCCATCTATGTATATGTCAACTTTTCAAAAATGATGTATAAACTGCCATAGTGCTGCGCTACAAAACTGTCTGTGTTTTCGTAGCGCAGACCTTTCTTTTGAAAAACATTATTTAGACTCCAATTAAATGTGCCAAAACCCTTTGAATATTCATTAATTTTCAATATATACCTCCCATCAGCATCAAGGCTTTAAAACTGAACCATTTATTCTTTGAGATTCACAAAAAATCACAAAACTGCATCCTACAGCAGTTTCGTAGCACGCTACGAAACTGCTGAATCTTCATCTTTCTTAGTTTTTTCCTCAAAATTTCAAGTCAGAAACCTTTAAAACTTGGTCTTCAAGTGTAGATCCATTCTTATAACAATAACCATCGACTTTGAGCAGTTTCAAAAATGGAGCATTACTATATAACCTTCAAAGTTTATTTCAAAAAAATGAAACTCACTGTTTAGGCTGTAGCTCATCTCCAAACTGATTTAATTGTATCTCTAAATCTTCAATTCTCCTCTTGAGCCTTCTGTTATTAGCCCTTAGTTTTATTTTAGCCATCCTAATGAACTTGGCTTCCTTGATTGCAGGTAGGGTCCAGATGAAAAACTGAGCTTGACTGTCAATCAGTTCAGGATTTGGATTTTTCTCAAGCTCCCACAGCCCTTTCATCCTTTCAAACTTGACCTTCTCTTCAGCATATATTCTTTCTCTTTTCTTCAATTTATCAATTTCATTATTTGCAAGCCTAAGTTTATTCTTTATCTCTTCGTAGCTGCTTTTTTCCTTTTGAACCTTGAAAACCCTGTTTATATCTTCTTTAGGCATTACAGATGATGCATTTGCAGTTTCTTCAAAAATAGTAGCACTTTATTTCTCTGTTTTCTCTATCATCAAATCTGATGGTTTCAACTTCTTATATTGCCTCATTGAGGGTCTTCTGGGTTTAAAAATAAACTCGGCCACCTCTTCTTCAAATTATAACTTTTTAGATGTCTTCAATTTTTTCAATTTGCTGGCACCTGTATCTATTTTGATGAAGTCTGCTTGCACTATGGGATATTCCTCTATGTCGATAGCCTGAAGTATGTCATTCAAATTTCCTCTTGTCTCCTCTGCAACTACAACCTTACCCTTTTCTTTTAACCTCTGAATTTTAGTCAACTTCTTTGGATTTTCTTTGCTAGTTGACTGTTCTAAAATCGTTTCCTCAACCAGGGTTTTCTTCTTCTGTATAGACCTAGGAGTCTCTTGGATATATTCAATGATGACATTGGTTCTTTCAATTGTTTCCTGGGTTTAATTTTAACAAATCTTTTAGACTTTGTTACCATAGGACCAACAATCTTTGATGGGGTTTTAGCTTGTGGGCTGGCAGCTGTTCCTTCTATTCCAATTCTACTCAAAAAGAGGAATTATGCCCAATCTCTATTTGCCTTTTATATCTCATGTAAGACTATCAATTTGACTAAGCCATGGTGAAATAAAGAGGTTTCACATGATTCAACTTTCATTTGTACCTTATCAGACATCTTAGCCAAGCTTCTAAAGAGATAAAAAGGTAAATCTAATGATATTATCCCTGTGAAATGAAGCAAGAGTTTAAAATGGTAGGTGTATACCTTATGATATCTACCATCGCGAGTGAAGTATCTCTAAATATTGTAAAGAAGGTTGGAAAATGTGTCTCTGACATAACTCCTTGGCACAACCTTGTTCAAGTCAACCTCTGAAAACTCTGGTTTCAAAAAGACCTTGCATGGTGTCATATCAAATTTAAAATTTTTGAACCACCTATCTTCACCTTTTGGGATCTCTGTTACAGCTAATATTACTTCAGGGGAAATTGGTACATTTAGGAACCCAATCTTTGAATTTGATCCTGTGAAATTTATGACAAACTCCTTGGTAACTTGAGTGTAACCTCCTTGAAGTTTTTCACAAAAACTCCAACATCCAACTTTCTTAAAAGTTGTTTCGACAGACTTATCTTTTGTAAGGGCTTCAACACCTTCAGGTTTAGTCCTTAAAAAATGACCAGACCTATGGCTTCTTCTCTCCTCAACCATTTTCCTCTTGAAACCTGTATCTTCAGAAATCTGCAATAAACCCTTATAAAAACCCTGTGTCTTCAGGAAATTAACCATCTGAGTCTCCTGTTGAATAGACTGTTTCACTCAGGAATCGAATTCAACCTTGCTTGATAAGAACTCTGCCTCGCTTGAAATATAACCTCTGTCTCAATTAGCAATGAGACAACACAACCTCGCTTGATAAGAACTCTTCCTCGCTTGATAACTAGGAATCTCACCATGAATTCTTTCTTTAAACACTTAAGAATGCATGCATTGTTTTCTTGCATGAGACAAATGAAAACGACCAACTGTTTGAAATTTGAAAGGACCAATAATGACTGACCTCTAATTTATGAAAAATTACCTCTAATGATGACAAAGAATGGTTGTATGTGTGGAGGACAACTCATGAAGGACACCGAATGATGGAAAATTTAACTGTATTTGACATATGTGACAGCTCAGAGACAAATATGTGAATTCCCGATTTCATAGCGCATGGTGTGCAAATTCTGGTTTTTGCGCTATGAATTCACCAGCATTTTCGTAGTGCAAAATGGACTTTTTACACTAGGTGTGCTACAAAAACACGGTTTCTGGGCTTATTCAATCAAATTTTCGAAACAGACTTTACAAATGGGTTTTAAAACGTGGCATGAGACTTGTGAAGAGTGAAGTGAGGTTAATAAACAATGTTTAATGATGGTATGAGACCTTTAACCATGATCTATACCTTGAAAAATATCAAAATGACTCTAACCCTATCTAACACCAGGATTTAGGAAAAAATGTAACTAACCAAGTTTCAGAGATTTTTTATAGTGATAACAGAGGGTATGCGGTATACCAAACCAGAATATGAAGAGGAGGAACTCGATCACATCTACAGGACGACGGCACAGGACAAAGACCAAGGTGACCCTATGACAGGTGAAGTATTCGACTGGGAGAAAAACAGGGAGTACTTTTCTGACCTGGATGAAGAACTTGAGAGTTGGCAGATCCGGCTACACAATGTCTCAGCACTACGATTCCCTCGAGTTGCAAGGACCCTCTACTGCATTACTTCAGAGGTAAGGGACCTTCCCCACTTTGATGAGTCTAGTACTGTCCAAAAATTCCTAAGAACATTAGAGGCTAGGGTGCCAAAAGATCGGCGGCTCTGGGAACTCAATCTGGCACTGCGTGGCATGCCTGCACGCTAGTGGGATACCCACAAGAAAGCATTTACGGACTAGGAGACGTGTCTGGATAGGATGGTGCTATGGTTCACACCTCTCGCTGATGTGCGCACTAAGATATTCCTAGGGCCTGGGGATCCCCGCACACATTTGCGTACTTGGATGACCAAATGCGCTGACCGAACCCCAGATGAATGGATCCATCTATTTATACATGCCTTGGGCCCTATCCCTGCTACTTGGTACTTAGATGCAGAGTTACATCAGTGGACCTGCAGGGATATATTGGGTAAGTCCAATGGTTGTTCAGGAGTAAAAGGCAAAGGGGGAAATACGCATCTATGTGGACATACAAAAGTTGAACGATGCTTGCATTCATGACCCCTTCCCTACTCCCTTCTCTGATGAAATCCTTGATAGTGTGGGTGGCCAGGAGGCCTATTCCTTCACTGACGGATTCTCGGGATACCACCAGATCGGAATTTCACCTGAGGATCGCAGTAAGACCACCTTTGCCACTGAATGGGGTTCCTTCCAGTATATCGTCATGCCCTTTGGTCTTAAGAACACACTTGATATCTTTTCAAGGGTCGTAATTGCTGTGTTCAAAGAATTTATTCATAAGTTCTTGGAGGTTTACTTCGATGACTGGACGGTTTTTGGCTTAGTGAAAGAAAATATCTCGAACCTACGATTAATGTTGGATGCATGCCGGAAGCACCATATCTCCTTGAATATCAAAAAGTGCATCTTCTGTGTACCTTTCGGAATATTTCTTGGACACATAGTCTGTCGGCAAGGAATGAAGGTCGATCCTGCGAAAATAGCCGTAATTATAAACTTGGCAGCCCCCACAAAGGAGAAACAGTTGCGCTCCATTCTCGGTCACACGAGCTATTACAGAAAATTCATTCAAGGATACGCTCTGATCACAGCACCCATGGAATAAATACTAAAAAAAGATGTCTCTTTTTTCTGGAATGATGAATGTCAAAAGAGCTTCGAACTGCTAAAAGAGAAGATGATTTCTACACCCATACTGATATTCCCTGACTGGTCAAAAGAATTTCATGTACATGTCGATGCATCAGGCATTGCCCTGGGCACGATCCTCACTCAGCCTGGAGAAGGAGATATTGATCACCCGATTGCCTTTTCCAGTCACAAACTCTTGAGTGCCGAAAGAAATTACTCTACCATTGAGCGCGAAGGCCTGGCTATGGTGTACGCACTACAAAAATATCAACACTATCTGCTGGGTGGACACTTTAAGATGTTCACAGACCATTCGGCTTTGAAATACCTGGTCAACAAGCCTGTGTTGGGGGAGAAGATTTTCCGCTAGCTGTTGCTATTTCAGGAATATGATTTTGAGATCATCTTTAAGCCTAGGAGGTTGAATGCAAGCCCAGATCATCTGTCTTATATCGATATGGGAGAAGAACGCACTAACCTGGACGAAGGCTTACCCGATGCGCAGATGTGTACCATTAAGATGGTTGATGCTCACTTTGCTGATATCATTGAGTTCCTTACTATGGGCGTGGCCCTTGCTGCGTATTCGGTACAACATAAGAAGGAGTTGGTTACCCGGGCTGTAGACTTTACTATCATCGCAGGACAACTATACAAGCTAGGTGCCGATGAAATACTCCGCAGATATGTATTGGAAAATGAACGGCCCACCATCCTTACAGAAGCACATGATGGAGTCACAGGCGACCACTACGCAGACAGGGCTACAACACAAAATATTTTGAGGGCTAGCTTATGGTGGCCTACCTTGCATCAGGATTATTGCACCTATTGTAGATCGTGTGATACATTCCAGTGAATTGGATGACCCTCACGATGAGATGACATGCCATTACAGCCTCAAATGGCCCTACAGGCTTTTGATAAATGGGCCATTGACTTTATAGGACCCATCAATCCACTAGGCAAGAAAACAGGCGCGCGCTACATTATCACTACCACTGACTACGTCACATGACGGGTTGAGGCATAAGCGGTAAAATATTGTACTACTGATACTGCCAGGCACTTCATCTTTGAGTAGATTCTGACTAGGTTTGGCTGCCCGAAGATCCTAATGAGCGATAGAGGTACGCATTTTTTTAACCAAATGATTCAACTGTTGAATGAGGAATTCTGGAACCACCATGCTAAGAGTACACCATATCATCCCCGAGCTAATGGGGTGGTTGAAGATTTTAATTTTTTTTTGGAGCAGGCATTAATGACGGTTTGTAATGCTGATCGTAGTGATTGGGATGTTCGCATCCCCTCGGTTCTGTGGGTGTACCGAATGACCTGCAAAAAGGTGACTAGCCGAACACCCTTCCAAATGGTCTATGGCAAGGAGGCCATCATGCCCATAGAGTACATTGTTCCTAGCCTACGCATCGCAGCATTCACGAATATGGCAGACTCCAATATCATAGAAGAACACCTGGAGCAACTGGTGGCTTTGAAGGAAGATCGGTTTATTGCTCAGTTTCACTGGTAGGTTCAAAAGGCTCAAGATAAAGCCTGGCATGATTGACACATTTGCCAAAAGACATTCGTCAAAGGTGATCTCGTTCGTTTATACGATATCCAATTTGTCAAACATCCAAGAAAATTCCGATATCACTGGCTTGGTCCCTACACAGTTAAGGAGGTTATGAATGGTAGATCAGTCTAGTTAGCTACCCTGCGTGGTGACCTCATTCCTGGCTTTGTCAATGGTAGTCGACTCAAACCATACCAGGCTGAGGATTCGGTGGTCGCACCAGTGCAGTGACTTGGGACGAGTCACAAGATTGTGTTGGGGGACTGTTGGAACGGGGTCTCCTAACAAGCTGCGAAACTGGTCCATTTTGATTATATTTAATATAGCGCAAGGGCTTTGGGGCAGGTCAAAGCCCCGAATGCATTGTAATGGGTCAAAGGGTAAACAAGGGGTCCGAAAACCATGGGTTGCAGACCATAGGAACGTTGAGGCTAGATTGTTATAAATATAGATGCATTTTGGATTGTAAAAGATAGGAATTGATGAGCTATTGATGCGATCTGTAGTTTAAGCTATCTGTTTGGGTTTTGGGGAACAAACTCCTGCTAGCTGTGTGCGCGGAGATCCTATTCCAGCTGTGTGCAGACCCTACTGCTATGTGTGCAGGTTGGGAAGGGAATTGTAAGGAAAGATTGATGAATGAATGAATGCGAAGGATTATTAGAGATCTGAATCTGTGAGTGCTGTTGTATGAATTGCTGGTAATTGCTGTGTTTTGTATTTTGTGCCTTTCCGTTGCGAACGTCTATGTACTGAATGTTTGGATCTAGATTTGTTCCACTCTGTTTAGATAATGCTGTGTTGATGTTATAGAAAGCATATAATTATAGATCCAGTGCACGTGGATGCAATTATATACACAATTAACTCTGCGAAGGAAAAATGTAATCTGGGAATTACAGAACAGAACGCAGCTCTGCTTTCCTTACCCTTCCTTTCTCAGGGTGCAGAAGTCTGGTTCCAACACCCACCCATACCACTTCGGGTGAGACTGTGACCTGCGAAAGCAGGTCACTGCCGAAAGGGCCAATAGTATAGGGGTTTGTTGGAAAAACTTGCACATCGAACCTGGGTCAGGACCCCTCAAGCCAACACACAACCACTCTGAAGAACTGCCATGTCACCCATAGAGTCACCTCTCCCTACCACCCGCGGTAAAATGGGCAAGTCAAAAGCAACAACAAATTCCTTGAGGAAATTCTCACTAAAACAATCTTAACACATCGTCGGGATTGGGCTACTAGACTACCAGAGGCCTTGTGGGCTTATCGCACAACATGGCGAAGCACCACTAGATATTCTCTGTACCATCTTGTATTTGGAAGGGAACCAATTTTTCCTATTGAATTTGAAATAAAGACCCTGAGAACAACCCAGGAAATGGGGCTAGATTTGACAGAGGCCCAAATTATAAGACTCTAGAAAATAAATGAATTAGATGAAGCACAACTACTTGCTCTACAAAGCACTGCAATTATTCAACAAAAACGAGCTAAGTGGCATGACAACCTCATCAGAAAGAAGACATTATGGAAAGGAGATTGGGCACTCCTCTACAACTCCAGATTCCAAGACTTCCTGGGTAAGTTATAAACAAGGTGGTTCGGTCCATACGAAATTCAAGAAGTACACAGCAATGGTACCATTACCTTGACCACCATAGATGGATCTGGCTCTGCCTTTTGAGTCAATGGACACCGGGTGTGCCTCTATCATAAACCACTGACACAAGAGTCTTTCTGCTAGTAGGTGCGTGATGACCCCACCATCTAAATTTTAGCTGGAAGGGGTGATGGCTCGAAAACTTTAAGTTCATAAAAAATTGTTATTCCCTCTTGTAAATATTGTATATATGCTTTCTGCAATTTATAGTTTTATCATTGTTGTACATTCCATCTCTTCTTCATGCTCACAACTGCATTTTTTTTTCTTTTTTCTTTCTTTTGTATGTTTTGTTGTTCAAACCTTTGAACAACTGTTGTTCAATCAATTTGAAAAGTTGTTGTTCAATCGAATTGAAAAGTTGTTGTTCAATTGAATTGAACAGCTGTTGTTCAATTTAATTGAACGACTGTGTTTTTTTTAGTGTGTTTATTTTTGTAGTTCAAACCTTTGAACAACTGCTATTCAGTCCAATTGAACAATTTTTTTTCAATCAAATTGAATAACTTCTGTTCAATTCAATTGAACGGTTGTGTTTTTAGTGTGTTTATTTTTTCTGTTCAAAATTTTGAACAACTGTTGTTCAATCCAATTGAACAACTGTTGTTCAATCGAATTGAATAGTTGTTGTTCAAATCAATTGAATGCTTGTGTTTTTTTAGTGCGTTTATTTCTGCTGTTCAAACCTTTGAACATATGCTTTTCAATCCAATTGAATAGCTATTGTTCAATCGAATTGAACAACTGTTGTTCAATTCAAATGAACGACTATTTTTTTTTTCCATTCAATCAATTGAACTGATGTTCAATCGAATTGAACAACTATTGTTCAATCGAATGGAATGACTGATTTCTATTCTAAGCATGTTTTTTTTCTTTTGATGATTTCTTTTTGAATATCCACTCTTCCTTTACACATCCTCGCCATAAAAGCCATTTTTGAAAAAATAATTGGCACATGAAGAGGAGAAAAGCAGTGATATTAGTAATATTATGATCTTTTGAAATTTTGATGGAAATATCTACTCCGGAAGCTGACATGGTTGATCTGTATAAAGAAGGGCTGAATATCTCCTATTCAGACATATTATTACACAATTCGTTTCCATAGTCTTATGCTGGTATATCTTTCTACACTCTCAAGTAGTAATTCTCTTTGACATGAGGATCTAGGAATAAAGAGTATTAATCGTATTGGCATTCTTTTTGCTTCTCACACGATCCCTATTATGTCTATGTGAAAATTTTTAAGAGATAATAGGGGGTCTCATCATGAGCCAACTTACCATGATCATAAGGGTTTAACAGGTGACATTCCCACAATGGCCAATACACCAGGGCAGTGACCTTCTCGACAACTAAAATTTCTCGAAGGACATGAGTTCTCATCATGAGCCGACCTGATCACTCTGTTACAATCCCAGTGAATGGAACTATGACTATTTTTCCACCACACCAACACAATGGTCTCTCCATAAAATAAGCAAAATGCCTACTTTTCAAAAATAGAAATATTATGTCTATGTGAAATTTTTTTTAAGAGAGAATAGGGGGTCTCATCATGAGCCAACCTACCATGATCATAAGGGTTTAACAAGTGACATTCCCATAATGGCCAAAACACCAGGGTAGTGACCTTCTTGACAACTAAAACTGCTTGAAGGACAAGAGGTCTCATCACGAGCCAGCCTGATCACTCTGTTACAACACCTGTGAATGGCACTATGACTATCTGGACACCACACCAGCATAGTGGTATCTCCATAAAATAAGAAAAATATCTACTTTTAAATAAGAGGATTTTGGCTCATTTCCAGGTTAAAATAGCAACCCTATTGAGGCTATAAACGCCTGCTTGCAGTAGTGGCTCTTCTTTTGGTATTGAAGTATTTTTCTAACAATAGCCAATTACTTTTATATGCCCTATTTCCTATTGATCCATTCCTGTAATAAATAAACTACTTGAATAAGTGTTATCACTACCTACCCGCATAATTAACTATGAGTGAATTATCTTTTCATGTTGAATTAAGGGATGACAACACCAATCATAATTTGTCACATGTCATGCTTCTGTCATTATATACCGTCAAAATAACACATCCTTTCATAATAATTTATACTCTGCTTTTCTCCCCTTCTTTGGTCATTTCCACCTGATGTACAGTTGTAATGATTATCAAATTCTGACCTTTGCTTCATACAATATTTCCTCTTTTCTTGAGCTTCAAGGCCATGGATGCCCTTCTCTTGTACATTTGTGATGATTACCAATTTCTGACCTTTGCTTCATGTGCATTCATGATTGTTAAAATCTTTCTACTTCTCTTGAGCTTAAGGCCGTGGACGCCCTTCTCCCAAGGGAGGGGGTACGAAGAGTCATAATGAATAAGCATGCAACTTCCTTTAGATATGTTGATGGGACTAAAATATCATTACATTTACGTCATGAAGTTTCATTTTTATAATATATTAAAAAAAAATGCATGTAGTATTTATAATGTTTTAACCAGCAGAGCCGAAAGAAACGCATACAGAAGAAGAAACCAGTTCTGATAACACAGTAGCCATGGGTGGAAATTCTCTATGAAATGAACCCACAACTTTCCAAATCGCAGAATCAGCTCGCACCATTCTCTAGCAAGCTAGCTGGATTCCATATCTACACAGACTACAAGGGTTTAATATAGAGATAACAGTTGAATTCCTATAAAACCTGCGGGAAGGGCATACCTTAGTCAAAGGAAGAATCATACCAGTCACCGAGGAAATCATTGGTGAGGTCTCTGGATTTCCAATAGAAGGAGAAAGATGGACTGAAAAACATGTCCTTATACAAGAAACAATCTAGTGTACCAGGACATAGGCGAACCATTGTAACGAAAAGGGAAAGGTATTAATCCTGCGTCCTTACAGCAGCCGTGGAAAGAATTGGTAGTCTTTATTCAAAGATATATCACATGCGATAGATGCCAGGATGTGGAAAAATCCTGCCAACTTAAACTATTAGCTGTTATCAAGCAAAACATTTCAATTAATTTTCCCTCTTTCCTAAATTACTGCTATTCGAATTAAAAAAGCTAAAAGCCCCCAAGCAGTTTTCAGTCGCCATGGCCTGATTAAATTGATCATCTTTCATGAGTTAAGAAAACATCAGATAACTTGGGAAAACTTTGTTAATTCTGCCTTGCCTTCTCCTGAAGGAAACCCTAACAGAGCAGAGATTGAACTACCTATAATAACCATACCCAGGAGAGAAAGAGGGAAGATAAATCTTGTTTCGACCACAAAACCAGGAAAACAAAGACGATCTGAAAGGTTGCAACTATGGAAAAACACCTCTGAATTTCCAGATGAGGCGGGACCATCCCATACACCACCTTCAAGCCCTCAAATTATGTCCTTACAAGACTATGAAGAGGAAATGGCTCAAGTACTGGAGCAAATGAGAGCATCTCGTGAAATTCGAAGCCCATCTAAGCAATCTGAGGAATAGAGGGACCTGTTGAACTAGTATGCCACTGCTAGCAACTCTAGCCATACTGAAATCCTACCTCACCATGATGAATTGCAGGCTTTGAGGGTTTTATGTCCCTCTGATAATGAATGGGTGAGCGGGGAAGAACAGATAGAGAGAATATCTGAATCTAGAAACTAGTCAGGGGACATAGTTCTATTAGAACAAAACACAAGTATTGAGATAATTCCCTTAACACCTGAAGGAAACATTATTTCACCCAGTTAGGATGTTAATGCTGAAATAACATCTTGGATGCCTGAAGAAAACACCATTATTGATAACCTTATAACTGGAACAACCATTTCTAAAACTGAAGCCATTGCTCGTCCTTCTATTGCCAAAACCTTGCTTAAATAAAAATTAGTTGAGAATAAGTTAAGGAAAACGAGCAGGAAGAGCAAGAAATTGAGATAAATGGTAAAACAACTAAGGAAACAGTTGGAAGAAGAAAACAAGGCTTGGAAGCCTAAGAAGGAATTGGCTATGATGGGAACCCAAATATATTTTTTTACCCAAATGGTAGATACTGTTGAAGTTCTTGTACAGGCTGATTTAATGGAAAATGTGGAAGCCTTTGTACAAACCGATTTAATAGATACCGCTGAAGTTTCTGTCCAGAATGATTTAATGGATAATGTTGAAGCCTTTGTACAAATGAATTTGATACACACTGCTGAAGTCTCTATGCAGACTAATTTGAAACTTACATGAGATAAGGGACTCAAACAGAGGTAACACCTTCCTACACTCCCCTAGTAGAAAAAGCTGCCAATCAGAAGCTTCGCAACGAATTAATTCAAGTCCAACATGAATTGGTCCAGTGTAAAAAGGAAGTAGTACCCTTACAGAAACATCAAGCACTACTAAAGTGATTCAAAGACCTTTCTGCAACTGAGGACGAGACCTTTTCCCAAATCAGGGAAGAAAGGACAAAAGTGAAGAAAGCATAGGATCAAGTGGAACAAGCTAAGAAGAAAACTAGTATGGTTTTCTCTCTTTACTCAGATGTATTAACTTACAGGGCACCAACCACTAATTGTGCTTTATTCTTAGTGGAAAGGTAGTTATTATTGAAAATCAAGGCTATCAGGGTAGGGAAGCACACTACTTTTAAAAGAGGAATTTGTCCAATGTTGCAACGAGCAGGATGAGTAGGTCTAGAATCTTTTGTGTGAATTGTATTTACACAATTTCTTCCTAAAAGAGGATAGGGATAGTAAGGACAGTAACCCCAGCCCCTTCATAGGGGATGTTCAATTCTAGGCTTTTCTGTCCTTTGCCAAAAACTAGATTAGTTGGGCTAAGGCGTACAAGTTCACCTTTGAGAAAAGAAATCATGGCCTAGATCTATGGGTTAGAGGGGAACCTACTAAACCCGTGTACTTGTTTACCCAACATAAGAAATTCATTCAGCAGAAAGGAGTGATATCCAAATTGGGACCCATTCACAGGGATATTGTGTAGAATGGGTAGGTATACTTCTAGGAAATTCAGGAAGAAGCATTAGCAGCAGCCAAACAGAGATGGATAGCCTCTACAAATAATGTGAAGAACAAAGAACCATTTGGGTATAGGAAATTCAAAGCTGCTGCTTCCAGGTTCCTTCTATACAGCAACCTAATTTTGAACATGGGTCCTACGTGGATAGGGTGCAGATACAGATTTCCCATCATCTGGTACCCCCTTGAAGACTATCATCATGATTATGACTTACTAGAGGGGCACACAAACTCAACATTTGGAAAGATAAAACATAGACATGGCTTCAAACTTGACAAGGAAGAGGTATATCCTGCATATTCTTTAACCCAGTGACACCTCCACCATTTGTTTGCACGAGGATCTTCAAGAAGGTAAGTAGGGGAATATGTTGGGCCAAGAAGAAGGTATGTTTCACCCCCATCTTTACCATGATTTGTCATTTACTTTTATATATTTTCCATTCATCTTAGTAATAAATTAAATGAAAATAATGAAAAATTAAGGTAGAGTGAAATAGTGATAAAAGGTGCGTTTAATAATGTAAAAACTGATTTGTCATTGTCTTTATTGATAGGAAAGAAAAATAGCCAAACTGATGACTAGGATGACCAAAAGACAACAGACAAGGAAGGCGAACATAATCGTATCGACTCCTATGAATCAACAGAAGATGTAGAGGCATGCCTACTCTTGGAGTGCTCAGTCAATGGCCACGAAGCAGCACGGCCACATAATGAGAAGGATCCGTTACTATTTTTGAATTCTCCTTTAAGCTATAAAAGGAAAAAGGTGAAAAAGACGAAGGACAGTAACTGTATTATAATCTTCCTGTAATAAATGTATTTAGGCAGAATCGTCAAGTTTGTGCTAATGTATTGCTTTGTAGATTAATGAATAATTTGGTGTTGTTAGGATAAACAAATTCTGAGTATTCCTTAGCAGTAGGCTTCTTGAGGCTTCAGGCCCAGCCCTAGGGGTTCTCCTGCTACTTTTGTGCTATACGTTTATTTATAGAATCTGCATTTCTAGTTATCCATTGCATTTCATAATATTATCATTTAACTGGTTAATCACAAGCGTGAGATGTTATAACTTCATTTTCACTAGACTGTTATCATTCATGTCCTCTTATCTGGAATTGACGCTTTTACATTCGTTAGACTAGTTTCAGCATGGTTGTTGTTCAATTATGCATATAGTTAATGTTTGTACCTTTTCATCATAATTATGGGCATTTGGTTGATATGTAATTCTAAAGGATGCTAGTAGTTGATTAAAAGAGAATTCCATTTCAAAATCTAGAACAATTGATTGTTGTTCAATTAATTAGGATTGCTGTTCAATTCATTAAGGTAGTTGTCCAATTCATCAAATTGTGTTGTTCAATTGCAATCGATTCTTTTCAGTCTTGAGTGGTTATTTTTGCATAATATTAGAACATAATTAGCTCCTTTGAATAGTCTGAAGTATTTCATAGCTCAATTTCAAGTTGGTTTGAATGAACTTCGATAATTAAAAAATATTCTTTATAACGATTTAGAGTAATTAACCTTTGATGTCACTTGCATATATTTTTCTTACACTCTTGAAATAAAAAGGCTTACCCTAGGTTGATAATTAATGAAAAGCATTGAGGTTACCTTTAAGACAATCACCTTCATGACTCAACATTTTTTATACTTTTTGTCTTTTAGGAAACCAAGGCGTTGCTTCAAGAAATGGAACTATGCCTGCCAAATGTTTTGTAGGAATTAAAATGTGACTATTGAAAATTCTACAGGAATTGAAAACTGTGTCTGTCGAACCTTCTACAGGAATAGAAACTGTGTCCGTTGAAACTTCTGAAGGAACTGTAACAGTGTCTGTCAAGCCTTCTGCCGGAATTGAAACTATGTCTATCAAACCTTCTGTAGGAATTGAAACTGTGTCCATCAAACCTTCTGTAGGATATAAAACTGTGTCCGCCGAACCTTCTGCAGGAATTGAAATAACTGTTGAACCTTTTGTAGGAAACCGTTCTCTTCCCATTTATGTATAGTCCATTGCACATGAATGAATGTGTTGATGTTGAATGTGCAATGATCTCATTAGATTACCAGCCATTGAGGTCAATTGTTAACTAATGAGAGTGAGGACTAAGGTACCATGATGCATCCTATCAGGTGTGAATTTATGAGTTGTTGTTGAACCCCCTGTAGGATCTAGTAGTAAAGGATCCATAATGTTTCTCCATTTTTGTTGGTGAGATAGCTTGTCATTAGGGGATACAGGCTTCAAGGAATCACAAGGCTCTCATCCTGCACCGAGATAAATTGCTGATGTCAATGGGCCAAGATTGTTGGAAGGATGGCCTTAAGAAATCCCACATTAGTCCAACATGAGCAATCCACATATTAACTGAAAAACAAATTTTATTGATATGATCCCAAAGGATCTACTAACTTGTGCTTGTAACGAGCCCAGTGGCAGTCCATGCTCGCCAGATTTCAATTTTAGAGAGTTTGAAATTCTGAAAAAGAAGATTCCGGGGGGGGGCTCCTTTTTTGTAATTAGTCCATTGGGCTTGGAAAAAGGAATAAACCTATACCCAATAGACATTTATCCCATGGTTTACTGAGCATGAGGAGGAAAAAAGTAAGCTCATTGTATTAGCTGGAAGGTCAAGAAGAGATAGTGGAAGGAATAATCCCTTCCCTTACCATCTCTAGCTCTTATTCTTCAAAATTTCTTCCACAAATTCCTCCTTTGATTGGGATTTTTGATATATCTTGAGTTTGTGCCCATTCACCAAGGTGGTAAAATTTCCATCATCAACAGTTTTAATCCGAAAAAATCCATTGTCAAAAGCTTTCTCAATCTCATAGGGGCCTAGCCAACGTGTGTTGAATTTCCCTTTAAAGTTATTAAATTTTGAATCATACAACAATTCCCAATATCTCTCTTTGAATTACTTCTTCTTGATGTATCTGTTGTGCCATTTATCCCTTTGTTTGTGAATCAAGTCAGTGTGCTAAAAAGAATCTTGTCTGATCTCATCTAGCTCATTGAGCTGCAAGATTCTCTGTTGTTGTGCTTCATTAAGGTCTATACCCAAATCTGCTGCCATTTTGAAAGTTCTGATATGAAATTCAGTGGGCAAAAAAAATTGTTTTCCATACACTAATTTGTATGAAGAAAATTTAGTGGCACCCCTCCATGTGATCTTGTAAGCCCACAATGCATCAGGAAGTCGGCCAGACCAATCCTTCTTGTGTCATTGCACTGTTTTGGTAAGGATTGTCTCCAGCACCTTATTGGTTGATTCCACCTACCCATTGGCCCGTGGATGATAAGGGGTGGACTTCTGGTGGGTAATCTGATATTTTTGCAAAATTCCTTGCATAATCGTAGATACAAACTGAGTACCTTGATTAGTAACTATTTCTCTAGGTACTCCAAATCTCACAAAAATATCAAAGAAAAGAAAATCTACCACTACTTTTTCCATTGCTCTAGGTAGTGCTCTTGCCTCCACCCACTTTGTAACATAATCAGTACAAACCAAGATATACTTCTTAACTTTAGACATAGGATTTATGGGACCTACAAAATCAAGAGCCCACCTCTTGAAGGATTTTATGAGAACTTGTGGCTGCAAAGGCACCTTGTCTGATTGTATAGGCCGCCCCATTCTCTGGTAGCTATCACACTTCCAAACATACTCCTTTGAATATTTGAAAAGACTGGGCTAATAATAACTTGAGCGAAGGATCTTATAAGTTGTCCTCTTGTCTGCAAAGTTTCCTCTACAAGGTTCATCATGATAGACTCTTAAGATGTCATAGATCTCATCTTCCTTGACACACTTGCGAATAATCAAATCAGGTCTAGTGAAAAAGAGATCTGCCCTAGTCCAAGAGTAATCAACACTTTTTTCTAATAATTCTCTGTTTCTAATTAGATGACAAGTAAGGTGGAAATTTTTTTGTCGTATGATAATTAGCCATGTTTGCAAACCAAAGCATTTTAACAGAGATGGAAAACAAATTTTAATCTGGAAAGTTATCATTAACAGGAACATCCTCACTTGCATGGTTAAGCCTAGACAAGAAATCAGCTACCTGATTTTATTTTCTCAGCCTATCCAATATAGTGATGTCAAATTCCTACAACAGCAACAACCACCTAGTAATTATGCCATTAGTGGTTGGTTTATTCATGAGATAACAAATAGAAAAATGATCCGTGTGCACAAAAGCTTCATAACCTATGATGTAGTGTCTAAACTTGTTAATAGCATAAATCACAGAAAGTAATTATTTTTTAGTTATTGTATAATTCAATTTTGAAGGAGTTAAGTTTTTACTAACAAAATAAATAGCATGGGTTACAGGATCCTCCTTTTGACCCAATACTGCTCCTATGGTTGAATTAGAGGCAACAGTGAAAATGTGAAAGGGAAAATTCCAATCTGGGCCTCTCAAGGCAGGTGCTGAAGAAATATTTTCCTGGAGTTGATCAAATGTAGCTTGCTACTCATCATTACAATGAAATTCATATTCCTTAGTCAATAATTTGAAAAATGGAGAGGCTACCTTTGTAAAATTTTCAACAAACCTTTTGTAGTAGCCTGCATGTCCAAGAAAACTTCGCACTCCCTTTTGATTGATTGGTGGTGGTAGCTTTACAATAACTTCATTTTTTTCCAGATCAACCTTAATTCCTACTGTAATATTCCCAATTAGCCATGAGCTAGTTGGAATATTCAATTTTGTTTTGTTTCTTTGTTTAAATAATAAGAGGGCAAAGGAGGTCCAAAATTTTCCTTAATAATGAATAAATCAATGCCAAATGTGAAAGAGACAAATCTTGGCATCTTAATTAAAGCACCCTTGTTGTGAAAGGGGCTTGATCACTTTGACTGGGTCAACCTTGACCAAATCAACAACGCTGTCATGGAGTAGTGGTCATCAATGAGGGGCAACACAATTTTAGATGGAGATGTTTTGTGTTAATGTAGTGATATTTTTGGATGGGGCTTAGGGTTTGCAAGTTCATATTCTATTGATGGAAGAGGATGGCAGCCATATTGGTATGTTTGGGTTTATTATATTTCTGAATATATGGTCTGTTTAGACATATATCTTTCTATTGTTGTTTAGTTGAGATAGAGTGTTGTTTAGCATAGGGTGTTCCTGATCAAGAATCCCACCTCTTTCCTTGAGAGGCCTCTTGGGAGTTTTCGTACTACATTGTCCACTATTAGGCTTAAGGCCAAGCTTCTTCTTTCAACTACAACAAAAATCATGTTGAGGGTTTGGTTGTTTTTGCAGGTTGCAGCAAATGGTGATTAGATATCTAGATCTAGGCCATTTCATTGCTTATTTTTAGTGGAGGAGGCTTCCTTTCCATTGGGAGGACAATATTGAAGTCCATTGTGCTTATTTTCAGATATTGGGATCAATCCAACTGGTTATTCAGCCCTACAGTGCAGTTTACTTTTGGATCTGCATTATTTCTGTAGGTGGAGTTGCAGGGTGGCTTAGCACACCATTTGGAGAGATGATTTTCTAGTGAAGGGGATCTTCTTGTCACTTAGAGGATCTATTGGAGGAGGCTATTGTATTGATCAAATCAGATCAGCCACACTTTCCAGATCTATATTTTGTAGTAGATATGTAGTCTTAGATCTTAGATCTACAACTTGTACTTGGTGTTTTGCTGAAAACCCTTAAGGGGTTATTTAAAGGAGGGTGTATAGTGCTTAGATCTAATATAGATCTATATTTTGAGGCACATATCAACCCTAGATCTGATGTATAATAATTTTATGTAGCAAAGCTAATAAAATAATGCTGTAAGGGCCTTCCAGCCTTTCTATATAGTTGCAGCACCTCATATTGAGGGATTTTGTCCATCGGAGGCTTGTACTTTCTTGTTGTGTATCTTATGATCCATTTATTATACATATTTTGGTGCTGTTATAACATATGAAAGGTCTCCATATTGGACTCTTTCTTTCAAATGATGATTTACACTATTGTTCTAGCATTTTGCACTATATTCCTACTTTTCCCATTTGGGAATGTTACAGTGGTATCAGAGCAAAATATTGGCACAACCTGTGCAACTTGAAAAGCCAATATGTCATCTGAAGAAGGAGAGCCTCTTACTGATAGAGAGAGGAGGTACCAAAGAAGGAGACATCAGAAATTTTATTATACAAATGACAAAGAAGACAAGGGTAAAAACCCTTTATCTGGAGGTGAAGATGAAGAGGAGGAGTTCCCTAAGATCCTTCTTAGAGCCATGCAAGATATTGCTAGAGAGATCAAAGAAATGAGGCTGGATAGATACAAGGAATACCCTAAAGGATTTCATCATGGTGAAGGCTATGGCATATCTCACCACTGGAATGATGAACCAGTGCATCATCCACAACATTAAGGGAATTTTGAGGTCTAAAATGGGCCTCCTAAGAAAAATGTACAACCAAAATAAACTTTATAAGAACCAATAGGATTTAAGATGATGTCAACCATGGGGGATGATTCACCATTTTTTAAGTAAAAGGGTAGAAATATTAAAAAATAATAAAATAATAAAACTACTTTTTGAACTTGTATTTTCTGTAATATTCCAAAATGGACTACTCAACAAAACAAGCCTGAAAAACACATTTTTTAGGGATTTGTGCTTCAAAAACTAAGATCAACCCTTGGATTCCTTATATCTAAGACTCTAAGACCCAATACCATGAGGAGATTAGAAATAAATCTTCTTAGGTGGGTTATATAGGTCTCCCACACCTAGTTTCCCTGAGAAAGTGCCTAATGAAGGACTACAACCATATCTAAACACTATATTGGAGTAGTAGTAGACTAATAACGAATGGGATATGTTCACAATAACTTTAATAACAGTAATATATTCAGCAACAAGGAAAGGGATCTATTCCTTTAACCAAAAGTGGGGAAAGACAGTGATTTAAGCCCTAAAAAGGTCATTTTCAGAAATCTGCATAAAAATAGAGGAAAGTGATAGTTGGATCTGTTAGCTTAGGTCAATAGGTACTCCCATACCAAATTTCAGCTCAAAAAAATCATTATAGCTAAGTTAAACAGACCTATCACTCCCGAAATGGCTTAAAAACCCTGATTTCCCATGACTTAGAGTATGCAGAGATGACTGAAGCATAGACATCGTGATTTTCTGAAGGGGTTAACTCTAATAGGGTCTCAACATCAGTAAATTGGTTCAAGGATATGGATCAAACAATTCTTAAGAGAAAAACAAAGAATTTACATGAAGAATGCCCTAGATTGAGGTGCTGCAACAATGGATTGAGACAAGAAAGCTTAACAGCGTAACTTTTAGGAGACTGAAGAAATATTTTATTAAATTTCAGATCTAGGATAGATCTGCATAAAAAACATATATATATTACAGATCTGTAAGCCGAAGAGGCCCTTCTTTACACTCCCCTTGGGGATCTCAGCAAATGATGCACCACAGTGAGTAGATATGAGATCTAAGTCACAGTTCTGCAGCAGTATTCAGGAATTATGTAGTATATACAATAGTAATAGATCATATCTGAAGGGTGCATGGATTGGTTGGCCAATCCATGGATCACCTCAGTGAAAGGAAGGATCCTTTCCACTAGAGATCTCTCCTCCAGGAGAATTTCGAAACCCCCTGCAACTCTGCTCTGCAAAGAGGACGTAGTCTCTTCAAGGAAATGTATAGATGGTGATGTAGTATACTTTTCCTGATGCCAAGATCAAAAACTGAAGCTCCACTGATGGATGCACTCTTCTAGGAGGTTAAAAGACACACTCACTGAGAAGAGGCTCCAATACAAACTAGATCTGAACAGATCTAGTGTTCCACTTGCTGCAGCTTACAAAAGCAAGCAAACCCTCACTGGATCTGCGTTGCAGTTGGAAGTAGAAGCTTGGTCTCCAACTAGATAGTGGACAAAGCAAGACAATATCTCCCCCAAGAGCTACTCCATGAAGGGGAAGGGAATTCCTAAACAGGAAACCCTCACAATTCTCTGCTAAACAGCCAAGAGAATGTGGATTTGTCTAAGGAGACACAATCCTCTAAAATTAGATAATAATCAACAACCTTCTTAGGCTGACCTCTCCTTCCTTTTATAAGATTAGGGTTTTCAAAACCCTAAACCACCTTCATTCATTTAACCCTATTCACATGGAGGACCTCCTTCTAGAACTGTGCTGATCATCCAAGAGGTTCAATGCATCTAGACTATGTTGTGATTTGGTCGTGTTGACCCAGTCAAATGGCTCAATCCTGTTTCACACACAAGTGGATTTTATTAAAACAACTCTGATTTTTCTCTGTTCACATTGGGCATTGATTTATTTTGATATTTTCAGGAGTTTACATGTCCTCCTTTACATTTTATTCATCAAGTAAGAAAATCAAAACAAAATGAAATATTCCTATTAGCTTGGGCTAATTAGGAATATTACAGTCCTCCCCTCCAAAATGTTGCTTGTCCTCAAGCAACTAATAAGGTGAGTGTTGCAACACTTCTCTTCCTTCTTTGGTGACACCAACATGAGATAAGCTCCCCCCACAAGCCAAGTGTTCACCCATCCATCTATCCATGTCTTTCTCCTCCAAATTTCTCATGAGATGTAAATACCTCATCCCGTAAGGAGACAGTAAGTCATATGAAACAAACATGATTTTCCCCATGCTCTCTCTGAACTGTGAAATATAAAGTACATGGAGAGTGGTCATCCCATGAGGCACATGCCATCCTTCCTTCCTTCCTCCATACATTCCCATAAAAAGTATAAGTACATCATCAAGATAGGAAATCAAAATAATGTACATGAAAATAGAAAATTGTACATATGGAGGTGGGTCATAGTCCCACATGTGGAAGCAACACAAGGCTTCCCCTTCTTGCATCAAATATAGATATGGTAAGTGGTTCTCCCACCACTTACTTGCTGCCCACACCATATCACCATGGCTGGAAATGTGATATATGTTTGGTGCTTTGGGGAAGCACCCATCATGTTGCAAAATCTCCCTTTTTCTCTCAAGGGAGTGGCCCAATTCAGAAATTTTTGGGGCCCAATGTTGGCCAAGAAGCTCATATGATATAACATGCCTCCATGGAGCCATGAGCTACAAAAACATGGTGTGAGAATGCATGAAATCATAATATAAAGCATGTGTATCATGATCATGTTCTTCACCAATAATCCTCCTCCTATCCAGGGAGTGGTGCAAGGATCTATTCTCTTCCTTAACAAAAGGAAGAGAGGGCTGATATAACTCTCCCTTAGAGTCATGTGGCTGATCCATCTCTATACTTTGCATGCATCTTTGGCAATGATGATGTAGCTCTCCTTCAAAGCCCCCACGACAATAGCTCCTCAAGTTGATTTGGTTGAGCCTCATAGAAAAGGGTTGGCTGAAATAGAACTCCCCCTTTTTGACTTCTTCCGTGCCAAAGGTGACATGTAGAAAGTTTCCCTTCCCATGTTGCTTCTGCCACAACGCAAAGTCTGAAATGAGATTGGGTGTAGATGATGTTGAGAGAATGATTCTCTCCTCCTTGGGTCTACCCAAGACTCCCAGTGCTGTGCCAAACTCTCCCAAGGTCTCCACTCCTCTATCATCAATGAATGATGCCTCAACATGTGAAGCATCCTTCCTCCTTTGCTGATCCAGTGGTCTCCTTGGTGAAATGTCCCCATATAGTGAGACATTCTCAACAAGAGATGACTGAATATATGAATGGAGAAAACTCTCCATGCTTCCACTATGCAATCCAATCACCTTCTTAGGTGCATCGCCATCCTACCAGGGATAGGGATGAGGTCGAATTTCTTCCCCATCTCCTCCTTGTGCTTCCATGGTTCCACACCTCCTTATCAATGGCACATGTAGGTCATGAATTGTGCCTTTATCTCCACACATCTCCAATAGTAGACACCAATTTCTTCACATCTTTGAAGATCTTTGCACTTCATGAAATGCTGAAGTACAACTCCAATGAGATCTCTTGATGAGACCTCCTCCTCCTCATGCCTGACCTTCCAAAACCAATGAGGTGTTGGATCTGCTGCAAGTAGAAGTCTCTATTTGAGCTGTGGCATGCTCCTTGAGAGAGCATCATCTAGAGAGGAGAAAATGCTTCTCACCTCAGGATTTCTACCTTTTGACGTATCTTTCTTCATAGCTCCCTGAATGAAGTTATCATTTGAATGTTCCCATGAGGAATGGGTCCTTCTTTCTTCACTATTGTCTTTGGACAGTGCAGTGCACCCTTGTTGCTCTAGATTTGCAGTAAGTGATGATCCTGGGTCATACAAAGACAAATTTCCAAGGATTCCCCTTAGATTTTATGAAATTATACCAAATGGAAATTCGTGCAAACCTTGGTGAGTCTCAGGCATATTTTGTAGGGCTACAAGAGTTCCTCCCTTCACCGAGTTGGACCAACTACTGCTACAGATGGTTGCCCCTCCATGATGGTGAAAGTGCTGGTATAAGGCTCCTCAAATGGAGAAGAGGACTCCTCCTCCTCTGATCTTCTCCTGTCAAATCCACCAAGAGCTTTCCTTGCCCTTCAAGTGCAGCGCTGAGATCTCTAAAACTTCTTTTTCCACTAGGAGATGCAATAGGAAAAATGCCTCTAGTTTCATCACCCAAGTCTCTGCTTCATACTTGAGTGATCCATCAAATGTATAAAATAGGAATATGTTTCCTCTTATCATCCTCTTATCGTATGGCCTCTTCTCTTCTTTCAATTGAATAAACTGAGGAAGATCTAGAGTCTCTTTGGAAGCTCTAGGCCGACGTTTGTAGTCTGCCAATTACCGACTTAGAATCTCCTGTTCTAAGTGCTCTTCAGGCTCCTCATCCTTCCTCAAAGAATAGGAAGTGCATGGCTCTTCTTCTTCTCCTTGAAACCTTCTAGAGGTCTCACTGCAAAGTTCTCCTCCTTGAAACCCTCTCAGAGTTCCATTGCATCTCTCTTCTTCCATTGGTTGAACCTCCTTGGAGAGGCTCTTCTTAGATCTAAAAATGGATGAGAGTAATCTCATCCTCTCCATCATTCTAACCTTGTTGTTTTCTTTATAGCACTTTGGATTGAAGCCCACAACCTAAGCCAAAGATCTTTCTCTGATACCACTGTAATATTCCAAAATGGACTGCTCAGCAAAATGGACCTGAAAAACACATTTTTCAGGGATGTGTGCTTCACAACCAAGATCAGCCCTTGGATTCCTTAGATCTAATAATCTAAGACCCAATCCCAAGAGGAGATCTGAAATAAATCTTCCTAGGTGGGTTATACAAGTCTCCCACACCTAGTTGCCTTGAGAAAGTGCCTAATGAAGGACTACAACCATATATAAACACTGTATTGGAGTATTAGAAGACTAATAATGCATGGTATATGTTTAAAATCACTTCAATAATAGTAATATATGCAGTAGCAAGGAAAGGGATCTATTCCTTTAACCAAAAGTGGGGAAAGACAGTGATTTAAGCCCTAAAAAGGTCATTTTCAGAAATCTGCGTAAAAACAGAGGAAACTGATAGTTGGATCTGTTATCTTAGGTCAAGAGGTACTCCCATACCAAATTTAATCTCAAAAATATCATTCTAGCTAAGTTAAACAGGCCTATCACTCCTGAAATGGCTTAAAAACCCTGATTTCCCATGACTTAGAGTATGTAGAGATGACTGAAGCACAGAAATCATGATTTCCTAAATGGTTTAACTCTATTAGGGTCTCAACATCAGTAAATTTGTTCAAGGATATGGATCAAACAATTCTTAAGAGAAAAATAGAGAATTTACATGAAGAATGCCCCAGATTGAGGTGCTGCAACAATGGATTGAGACAAGAAAGATTAACAGCGTAAATTTCAGGAGGCTAAAGCAATATTTTATTACATTTCAGATCTATGATATATTTTCATACAAAAACATAGATCTATTACATATCTGTAAGCCAAAGAGGCCCTTCTTTACACTCCCCTTGGGGATCTCAGCAAATGATGCACCACAGTGAGTAGATCTAAGATCTAAGTCACAGTTTTGTAGTAGTATTCAGGAATTTTGCAGTATATACAATATTAATAGATAATATTTGAAGGTTACATGTATTTTTTGGCCAATCCATGGATCACCTCAGTGAAAGGAAGGATCCTTTCCACTAGAGATCTCTCCTCTAGGAGAATTTCCAACCCCCCTGCAACTCTGCTTTGCAAAGAGGATGCAATCCCTTCAAGGAACTACGCAGATGGTGATGTAGTATACTTGGCCTAATGCAAAGATAAAAAACTGAAGCTCCACCTATGGATGCACTCTTCTAGGAGGTTAAAAGACACACTCACTGAGAAGAGGCTCCAATTCAAACTAGATCTGAATAGATCTAGTGTTCCACTTGCTGCAACTTACAAAAGCAAGAAAACCCTCACTGGATCTGCATTGCAGTTGGAAGTAGAAGCTTGGTCTCCAACCAGATAGTGGAAAAATCAGGACAATATCTCCTCCAAGAGCTACTCCATGAAGGGGAAGGGAATTCCTAAATAGGAAACCCTCACAATTCTCTGCTAAACAAGCAAGAGAATGTGGATTTGTCTAAGCAGACACAATCCTATAAAATCATATAATAATCAACAACCTTCTTAGGCTGCCCTCTCCTTCATTTTATAATATTAGGGTTTGAAAAACCCTAAACCACCTTCATTCATTTAACCCTGTTCACATGGAGGACCTCCTTCTAAAACTGTGCTGATCATCCAAGAGGTTCAATGCATCTGGACTATGTTGTGATTTGGTCCTGTTGAACCAGTCAAATGGCTCAATCATGTTTCACACACAAGTGGATTTTATTAAAACAACCGTGATTTGTCTCTGTTCACATTGGGCATTGATTTATTTTTATATTTTCAGGAGTTTACATGTCCTCATTTACATTTTATTCATCAAGTAAGAAAATCAAAACAAAATGAAATATTCCTATTAGCTTGGGCTAATTAGGAATATTATATTTTCAAATTATCTCCCAAATTTTTTACTCAAATTTTGAGTGGGAGTACTTTTTGGATGCAAAATTGAATTCCTCATCCAAGGAGTACCCATGTTTCAAACTTTCGATGGACCCTGCTACACGAAAAATGAGAAATACATGAAAAAACGTGATTAAAATCACATTTTTCATGTATTTCTCATTTTTTGTGTAGCAGATTCCATCAAAAGTATGCAACATGGGTACTCCTTGGATGAGGAATTAAATTGTTCATCCAACGAGTACTCCCAATCGAAATTTGAGTTCGGAGATAAGTTGAAAATATGAGTTGAAAAAGTAGTTTTTTCTTTTTCCCCTCTAAAATTTGATGATGTAATCAAATATTATTTTATTATTTCCACTATTATTTTACAATTTCCTTAGGAGGCCCATTTAAACCTCAAAATTCCCCTAATGGTTCCCAACATTCTAGTATGCCTACATTTTTGGCTGTGGGGAATGAAGGGTTTCAAAAGCAGGAATCGCTTGGAGTCTATTTTATGGACTATGTGTCTCAAACTCAGAGATTCAAGGACCACTTAAGTTTTCAGGAGTTTTTTCAAATCAAGGACAATAGAAGACCAAGGAATCACATTATAAGTGGTGGATTCATTCAGAATCATGATCGACACCACACTATGGGCAGATTTTTCTTACCCAACTTTGATGGGTCATCCAAGTGCACTGCCAAATCATGGGTAGAGAAAATTGACATCTACTTTCAGTTGAACAAGGTTTCAGAAATGGAAGCCATTAATATTGCAACGCTGCACCTTGAGGGTGAAGCACATGACTGGTGGTTCCATGGCTTGTCTACATTGGGTCATGCCAATGTAACTGCATATTCAGATTTCACTAGAAGGTTGGTGGAAAGATTTGATAGAAGAGATCCTGAAGAACCATTCATGGTGCTTGAAAAGCTAAAACAATTAGGTAATCCAAAAACTTACATATCTGAATTCTTAAAACTTTCAGTTATGGTTCTTGATTTATCTACAACAAGAAGGGTGTACATGTTCATTGATGGATTAGATGAACCGCTTCATGGGTTGGTTAAGTCTACCAAGCCCACTACCCTACAAGATGCCATTGAAAGGGCTAGAGACCTTCAATATGCCTTGCCAAAATTAAAGGCAACATTTCAACATAGGCCCTCTTTTCCATCAAAGGGAAAAGAAGAGAAGGCTACTCCTTCAAAGGAGAGTAAATACAAAAAACCTCTTGATGATGATGTCCTGAAATATTTGAGGAGGAGGGAGATTTTCTTCACTTGCCAAGAATCTTGGGCTCCCGAACATAGATGTGTAGCTTTAAAATCACATTACATAGAGGTTTTCCCAGATGATGAGGAGGAAGAAGAAGATGAACCAAGAAGAGGTCACATCGCTGACACTGTAGGAGATGAAGCAACGCCATCAGGAGATGGGAATGGAGCATTTGTTCCTATTGGAGGGGATCTTGCATCATTGAGAGGAGTACCTAAGTACTTGAAATTAAGAGTTCAAGGTTCCATCTTGAATCATAGGGTTTCTTTTTTGGTTGATAGTGGGGCTACCCACAATTTTATTGATGCCCAACTAGTACAAAGGAGGGAAATACCCAATGATGCTTTTGAGGGATTTTTTGTTTTGGTCCCAGGAGATAGAACTATGCAATGCATGCATTATGTTCCATCATTATTAGTCACCATGAGAACATATACATTTACTGATCACTTGTTTGTGGTTGACATACTTAACACCAATGTGATATTCGGTGTTCAATGGTTGATTACTTTGGGGAAAGTCACCACTGATTGGGAGACTTTGCATATGGAATGGGTGGATAGAAAGAGTGGAAAAACTAAAATGATCAAAGGCATGCACACATATCCCTCACATACAACTGCCACAAAGAAATTAGAGATGGATTTGTGCAGTGGAAGGAAGGACCTTACAGTCCCATCTATTATGCTTATGAGATTACTGGATGGGACACTATTATTTAGTGGAAAACCAACCAGAAGGCCACCTGATTCAAATTTGGTGAGAAATATCTCACAACATGATGCTCCAAGCATAGATCCAGGAGGGATGGGAGCATTAAAAGACCATGATACAACACTGGGAGTCTTGGGTAGGCTCAAGGAGGAGGGAGACCTTCTCCCAACATCATCATTACCCACTCTCATTTCAAATTTTGCGCTGTGGGAGGAAAGCATGGAAGGAATGACCTTCCAACATGTGCCTTTGACATGGGATATGTCAAGGGGGAGATCAGCCATATGACATACATTCCTTATGATAGATCATCAACACTGTCACTATGGGAGATTGATCCATATTGGAAATCCCAACTGTTGGTGGATTATTCCAAGGATCTTTTCACATGCATGATACTTAATGACCAACTTCATGAAGAGGGTTATTAAGTCCAAGAAGGAGTCATCTATTATCATGGTAGGATCTTCTTATCTAGAGCCTCTTAGCTCAAGGAGAAGTTGGTACAAAGAGCTTATGAAGAATTCTTTTTCAGCCATACTTATTCCATGAAGGCCTACAACACTGTCATGGAAAGCTACACTTGGAAGGGCTTTGAAGAGGAACTATATCAGCATTTTCAAAGTTGCATGAACCATGTGGAGTTGGGGGAACAACATAACTCTATGAAGGAGTTAATTCAGCCACCTATTTCCTCTTTTTGAATGAGAGGAGATAGATCCATGAACCACTCCATTTGTTTAAGGATAAATTTTGGTGAAGAATATGCTCATGTAAATAATGTTTTATTTTATAAATATATGCTTTCCTTTACCATGTTTATGCAGGCCATAGCTCAAAGGAGGAGAAATATTCCATATAAACTTCATGGCCAACTTTGGGCCACAAAAATTTATGAACATGGCCACTCCCTTGGAGATCAAAGGGAGATTTTGTATCATTGTGGGTGCATTCCAAAAGCACCAAACATATCTCACACTTTCAGCCATGGTGAGATTACTTGGGAAACAAGTAAGTGGTGGAGAAACCACTTACCACATTATTATCTGAGGCAGTTAGGAGATTCAATGCACTGGTTCCACATGTGGGACTATGACCCACCTCCATATGCACAAATTTATGTTTGTATGTATTTAATTTTGATCCCATACATTGATTATGTACTTATAATTTTTATGGGAATTGTTGGAAGGAGGATGGGAGGTATGTATGTGCCATATGGGATAGAAATTCTCCATGTTCATTATGTTACATGTTTTAGGAAGAACATTGGGCAAAACATGTTTGTTTCATTTGAACTATTGTCTCCTTATGGGATGGATTATTTGCATCTCATGAGAACTTTGGAGGAGAAATTCATGGAGGGATGGATTGGTGAACACTTAGCTTATGAGGGAAGCTTATCACATTTTTGGTGTCACCAATGGAGGAGGAGAAGATTTGCAACACTCACCTTCTCAGTTGCTTGAGGACAAGCAACGTTTGGAAAGGGAGGACTGTAATATTCCCAATTAGCCATGAACTATTTGGAATATTAGATTTTGTTTTTTTTGCTTTGTTTAAAGAATAAGAGGGAAAAAGAGGTCCATAATTCTCCTTAATAATGAATAAATCAATGCCAAATGTGAAAGAGACAAATATTGGCAACATAATTAAAGCACCATTAGTGTGAAAAGGGTTGGATCAATTTGACTGGGTCAACCTTGACCAAATCAATAGTGCTGTCATGGAGAAGTGGTTATCAATGAGGGACAACATAGTTTTATATGGAGATGCTTTGTGTAAATGTAGTGATATTTTTGGATGGGGCTTAGGGTTTGCAAGCTCATATTCTATTTAAGGAAGAGGATGGAAACCATATTGGTATGTTTGGGTTATTATATTTTTGAATATATGGTCTGTTTAGACATATATCTTTCTCTTGCTGTTTAGCTGAGATAGAGTGTTGTTTAGCACAGGGTGTTCCTGATCGGGAATCCCACCTCTTTCCTTGAGAGGCCTCTTGGGAGAGTTTTTACTACAATATCCACTATCAGGCTTAAGGCCAAGCTTCTTCTTTCAACTACATCACATATCCTGTTGAGGGTTTGGTTGTTTTTGCCAGTTGCAGCAAGTGGTGATTAGATCTCTAGATCTAGGCCATTTCATTGCTTATTTTCAGCGGAGGAGGCTTCCTTTCCATTGGGAGGATATTATTGAAGGCCATTGTGCTTATTTTCAGATCTTGGCATCAGGCCAACTGGTTATTCAGCCCTACAGCGTAGTTTACTTCCAGATCTGTGTTATTTCTATAGGAGGAGCTGTAGGGTGGTTTAACACACCATTTGGAGAGTTGATTTTCTAGTGAAGGGGATATGCCTCTCATTTAGAGGATCTATTGAAGGAGGCTATTGTATTGATCAAATTATATCAGCCACACTTTCCATATATGTATTTTGTAGTAGATCTGCAGTCTTAGATCTCAGATCTACAACTCGTACTTGGTGTTTTGCTGAAAACCCTTAAGGGGTTCTTCAAAGGAGGGTGTATTGTGCTCAAATCTGATATAGATCTATCTTTTGAGGCACATATTAGCCCTATAACTAATGTATAATCATTTTCTGTATCAGAGCTAATAAAATAATGTTGTAAGGGTCTTCCAACTTTTCTATATAGTTGCAGCATCTCATATTGAGGGATTTTTTCCATCAGAGGCTTGTACTTTCTTGTTGTGTATCTTATGGGCCATTTCTTATATATATATTTTGCTACTGTTATAACATATGAAAGGTCTCCATATTGGCCTCTTGCTTTCAAAAGATGATTTACACTATTTTTCTAGCATTTTGCACTATATTCCTGCTTTTCCCATGTGGGAATATTACACCTGCAGTAGAAACATGATGACCCAAAACAATACTTTTAGTCATAATCATAAAACATATTTCATTACTTAATGAAAGATTAGTTTCTCTACATCTCTGCAAAATATTTTCAAGATTATGTAAAGCCTCATCAAAAGTATCACCCATGACTATGAAATCATCCATATAAACTTCCACGCAATCATGAAAAAGATCAGAGAAAATACCAAGGACTACCCATTGAAATGTCGTTGGTGTGTTGCATAAAACAAATGGTAATACTGTATATGCATAGGTACCCCATGGAAATGTACATTTTGTCTTCTCCTGATCTTTTGGAGCTATCCTAATCTAATTGTATCTGCTGAACCCATCTAGGAAGGAAAAATACCTTTTCCCTACTAGAGTGTCCAGTACTTAGTCTATAAATGGTAAAGGGAAATGGTCTTTTAATGTAGATTTGTTTAGTTCCCTGTAATCTACACACACTCTCCATTTAACATTATTCTTGGGTACAATAACCAGTGGGTATACCCACTGGATATCTGATATAGGATAGATGAACCCTACATTTAACAATTTATGCAATTCATCTTTTAAAATGTCCCTTAAAGCGGGGTTTATCCTCCTTTGTGGCTGTCTCACATGCCTAGAATTTTCTTCTATATAAATATGATGAATGCATGTGTCTGGGTGAATGCCCCTTATATCTGTATATTCCCATGCAAATGTAGCTGAAATTTTTTTCAATGTTTGAATTAATTGTTTTTCTTGTTCCGGAGTTAAGCGGAATTAATGTTTAAAGGTTTTTCAGGAACAATTTCCACTACCTTACTCCCCCATTCAGTCATTGAATATGTAGGAAATGCAGATAATAGGGTTGAATGCAATTCAGAAGCTGTGATATGTTCATAAAAATCCTACAGATCAGTAATGATATCTAAATTATGACTAGACTGCTTTGCTAAATGTTGTTGAAAATCAAGATTGGAAATACAACAATTTACCAGATTTTCCTCAAAAATTTCCTTAAGACTCATGGCTTGGGATATTGTTAAAATTGGCTGGGTACACTCTGAATCATGCTCTTCTTCTTCAAACCAATGTGTATTCTTCGATCTCAAGAGGGGTTTAGTGGGGGGATACAAATTGATGTGCTTTGTTTCTGCCCCATAAGTGATGGTCATGTTTCCAGATCTACACCATATGTAGGCATCAGCCGTGGCTAACTACGGCCTCCCCAAGATCAATGGATGCCCTCCCAGTTTTGTTTTAAGTTGAAGAACATAAAAGTCTGCAGGGTACTCCCAAAAATCCAATGAGATGACAATGTCCTCTAATACCCCCTCTAGATTTACCTTAGACCTATCTGCTAATTCAAACATGGTAGGTGTGAGTGTGAATTCTAATCGCAAGTGTATGAAAAAAACTCACTTTATCTATGCATAAAAAAAACCCTAACATCAAATGTGGCTGTCAATTTCCTTAGATTTGTAGTAGGTCATTATAATAAACGCTACAAAAATCCAGATCTATGCATTTAAATACATTAAACAACAAAAATAAGGAATAATTGCTCCATACATCCAATAGAAAAGACAAGAATTTATAAATATTTTTTTGTATTATGACACCTGGGAAGGGAACATAGAAAGATGTTACCAGTCCCCCTTAATGGGATGGGTTCTTATATGTCCTCAGCTCTTCAGATCCAAGATCTCTCTCTTTGTTGATGGTGCAGAAAACCCAGACAAAATGGAACTCAAAGGGAGCTCACAAGCAAAAAGTAGAAAAATATGACAATGATGGAGGATCAAAGTCAGACCAAAAGTATAGATCAAAAGTTGATCTCGAGGCAACAAAAGGTAGTGAGTGAATGTAATACCCTTCTATTTATAGCAAAATATTGATTTATTCTAGATATTGGTGCATAATTAAAATATTATTAACCAAATCTAGATCCAACTTTCATGGAATATTTTATTATTTTTGTTGGAGGGAAAAGGAATTTGAAATTGGTCAAACCTTTTATTTAGAAAGAATAAATAAATAAATGATTTATTTATTATTTCAAGGATTAGGTTAAGGAATAATTAAAGAAATAATGATTTATTCAATTATTTATAAATGATTTATTCAAATTTAACAAGGAATATTATTAAATAATGATTTAAACAATTATTCCTAGAAAAGAATAAGATAAATAATGATTTATCGAATTAATTCTCCTATTTTGGATTAAATATGACCAAGAATATTAATTAAACAATGGTTTAGTTAATTATCCCTCTAGGAAAATCAAACAAATAATGATTTATTTAATTATTCCTCATGGGGTTTCTTGTTTAGACCAGAAATAACTTAATAAACTATGGGTTATTAAATTATTTCTCATAGTGAAAGCAATTTTACTATGGTAAAATTTGTCTTACATGGTGTACTTTGGTCCATCTAATAGTAATAGTTTATATGACCAAAAATTGGTGTAACAGTAGGAGTGGGTAATAAGTCAAAGGATCCTATATGAGATAAAGTTTCTATAGTCATCACATTAATGGCTACACCCAAATCAATCAAAGTGTTCTTTATGGGATACCCATTGATAGAGGTGGTAACCACAGAGATTCCTAGGTCTGCATATTTTTTAGTAACAAATACGATAGACATTAAACTTGCAAGCTTTCCACCTACTTGAATTGTGGAGGGTTATTTATTTTTTCTTCCTGGTTTCTTGGTACATAGTTCCTTCATTGTTTTGGCATATATTTGGATATCCTTGATTGCTTGTAGTAATGGAATATTAATGCACATATTTCTCAGTTCAAACAAAAGATCAAATTCAAGCTGTTTTTTTTTTTATTTCCATTTCCAACCTCTCTGGAAAAGGAGGCCGGACCGTATGGGATGAGGAAGATTCTTGTGTCCTTGAGGCAAATGATTTTGCTGGTTCAGGTGTGGTTTCATCTTTAGGTATTTCTAGGGTATCTTCCTCTAAAATCTCTTCAATTCTTTCAGGATGAGTCACCACTTTTTTTGATCTAAGTTTAATTTCCTGCAGCGGCACATGGAATTCTTGCAACACATGAACATAAATTTCCTATAGCGACATAGGGAATTCCTGCAGCACGGGAACAAAAATTTCCTGTAGCGGCTGTGGTGCAATAAAGTAGGTAGGAAAAGTGGGATAAGTGACCAATCCAATATTGTGAGCAAATTGGATGGTTTTATTGTTGGGGTTAGACACTGGTTGAGCGGGTAGTTGTGTGGGAAGAGGTTGATTTGGTGGGGTAGTCAATTGAAGCTGCTGTTGTGGTTGTACCATTTTTTTAGGTGTGGGCTGTGAAGGATAAAAGATTTGAGTTGGGAAACTTTTTGCAGCAGGGTAAGAATAGTTCCCTTGCCAAGTTTGTTGAGGGGGCCAAGAATGCCAGGACATTGGAATATTCCACATCTAATTTTGAGAATAAGGAAATTGAAAATGCGATGGTGACATACCTGTAGGAGGTGGCTGCCATGTTTTTTGAGGTTCCATTGCATAAAGTGCATTGAAAACTCCTTGATTTACTATATATGCTGCTTTGATTTCAGGCAGAGAAGGACATTTATCAGTGGAATGATCAACTTCACAAATTCGACATACCTCTATACTATCAGTAGGGCTTTCCCTTAGAGCATGTTTCACACAACCAAGGCTTTCTCTAGTTCATCATGTTTCTCCTGTTTATTCTTAGCATGAAAAACATCCAATTGTGAAGAAAAAGTGCTAAGAATATCAGTTTTAAAATTGTCAAATAAATTACCCATTTCATCTTGGGTTACTCCAGCTCGGGCAACTAGTTTAACAAGCCTGGAAGAAGTGTCTCTTAACCCTCCTCCAACCTTTGAATTTACTCTGGAATATATTCTACAAATCTCACACACATCATCATAACTCAGCTTTGATACATCACCTGCTGCCATTAAATTTAAGACCTCTAGATACTCTGATATGATTTCCCTAAGAAAAATGGTTCTCTTGGTCTCTTGATCTAATTGATTCATCTTATATCTTTGTAAGTTATATTGGAATCTTTCCACCAAATCTTCAAGGATCTCCCCTTCCTTCTGAGTCATGCCAAAGATTTATTCCTTGATATCCCTAGTCTTACAATAGTCTTGGTACTTTTTCAAGAACACCTTCTTCATTTCATCCCAAATTGTAATGGAGTTTGATGCCAACCCCATAGATGTAATATCCCAAAATGGGAACTGTCAGCAAGGCATGACTGGAAAACACATTTTATAGGAATGGGTGCTACAGGAATTGAAACTAGCACTTGGATCCCTTATATATGAGTATCTAAGTCCTAAATCCAAGAGGATATCAAAAACAAATCCTCCTAGGTGGGTTAAACAGATCTCCCACACCTAGTTTTCTTGAAAAATTCCCCAAAAAGGGATTGAAGCAACAATAAACAATTATGCTCAGAAAATAATGCAGTTTCTATAGAATAAGAGTATGAGGCCAATGGAATGCTCTTCACTAGTACTTACAGCAGCCATTAAGTGATACAATGAAGTTAATCAAATGCATAGCAGAAAATACAAGTTATAAACAGAAGGATCCTCCTCAAAAGAGATGTTGCAACCAGATGAATGACTGAAAACTACCTTGACACTGTTATTTTTAGTAGGCTGCAACTGTTTTTGATTACATGCTAGATCTAGAGTAGATATTTTTACAAAAGGTTTGACCTATATCATATCTATACACTAGAAGAGCTCCTCTTTCAGATCCCCTTGGAATTTTGGGGTTTACACCAAGCATAAGCAGTCGATATGAGATCTAAGAAAGTAGAACTGTAGAAATATTCAGAAATGATGAATTATTCACAATATGCAGATCATATCTAAAAGGTAAAATGTGTATATCTCTTCCAATGGATCTCAAAGTGAAGGGCAGATTCCCCAACACTCAGAAACCAGCTCTCAAAATGGTGCACCTAATATCCTGTTGGAAATATTGTCATTGATGGCAAAGGAGCACAAACGAGGAGCACCTGAACTATAACTAAGGAAAAGGAGAAGAGAAGAACCAACAATAAGGCAAAGGAGCAGATCAGGAAATAATGCAGTAAGAAAGCATAAAAGAGAGGCAGAGGATCAGCAAAATAAGAGAGACAACGAATGCAGCTAAGCAACAAAGGCAGAGAAGCAGTGAAAGCAGAGAGGCAACGAATGTAAAGAGGAAAAAAATATAGCAGAGGCAGCGAATGCAGCTAAGAAGGCACCAAAGGCAATAAAGGTAGCAGAAAGAAGCAGAGGCAACAGAGAAGCAGTTAAGGAAGAAAAGGAGCAAAGGTAGCAAAACAAGCTTAGGAGAGATCGACGCATTTAAGGTGTGCAGCAAAGGAAGAATCCCAAGTCGGAGTGAATAACAAATAGAAGAACAAGCTCAAGAGAAATCAACACACTTAGAAACTGAATAAAGCTCAGGGAGGAGCAGCGTGGAGGACCCGATCAACATAAGCGGAAACATGAAACAACAACGAAGATGGAACAATGAAGGTGGTTTAGAAAACCATCAAGTTTTTATCACGCCGATTTTGGAAGATAAGCAGTAAAGGTTGAAATGAATGTGATAGCATTAAGAAGGTGATGCGTGGCATACTGAAACCACCTAATTCACGTAGGTTCAAAGACATTATCATTTGAGTTAGTTGGCACGCGATAACACGATGGCCGTTGGATCTTTCGAATATCAATGGCGGAGATCAAAAGTGAAAATCGCAAAGTATAGCGGGTAAGTGTTAAGGCATCGCAAGGTAAGTTAAATCAGTTGCAATGCGAAGTGGAGAAGGGACATGTGGTGGCATGGTGCAATATCGCAAATCGCATGAAATAGAGGTAATCACTAAGTCAAACTGTTGTAATTTGCGAACTACAAAGTTCAGGCGATGACGTAAGGATGACATGGCAGTGATGTAAAGACATGGCAGTGACGTGGCATGATGACGTGGACCTCGCTTGCATACCGCACATTGTAGTGCTTAAGGGATAGTAGGAAGCCAACCACAAGTTAAGTTAAAGTTTTTTGTGATGCAAAATGGAGGGACAAGTGTCAACCTTGCGCAACATTGCATCCCACAAGAAATAGGGTGTAACTTCAAGATATCACAAGGAATGTTATTTTGGCTGAGATGCGGTAAGGTTCAAGCAACACGATGCGATGAATGGAGTCCACATAACAGCACCGCGCAGCAGTTCGAAGATTGCAAGGTTTAAGGTTTATTGCTAACGGTATAGTGGGAAACCTGTGGGCAAGGATTTCGGATGAGATATGATTGGTCAAGCATTGTGGGACCCAATAATCGTTGTTCCGTGTATGTTATATGTGTCATAGTATAATGTTTACACTGTTGATCATTGTAAACGTATGTATGATGACTAAAGCCTAGGTTTGTAATCTGCCGTGGGCATAAAGGAAATAGGATGTGGGCCATGACCTACAAGTCACAAAGGAATGGAATGAACGCGTAACAGGAACTCATGCAAGATAGGGGTGTGGTAGCACGAGTAGATGAAAAGGGTGAACACAGCACAAAAGACATAGGTAACGAAAGAATCAGGGCAGTTATGCAGCAGAGCTGGAATATAACGGCATAACAGAAAAGACAAAAGGATAGCTAGTAGAAGAGAACGAACGCTCAGCAAAGCTAAGAAACTGAAAGTGTTGAGTAAATATTTGATTGTAACTATAAATGTATTATTGAATTTATATTGTTTTTGATGTAAAGGAAAGTCTCCATAGGCAAAGAAAAACTCCAATGTCATACTAAAATGAGTACATAGTATTGTAACATCCTGAATGTACTGAGCAAGAAAATGAGAAGGTGAAAGGCAAAGATTCATACCTGTTCATTTCATATTCCCATATGGAATGCAAACATATATGAGCTTATCTCTATAAATGATGTTATTTTCATATTCATAAAAAGCGTTAGAGAGTGGAAGAAGAAGATGCAACAGATAAAGAAGTTGTGAAGATCCAGAGATGATTTAAAGAAGATATGAAGGCTGGAAGGACAACAGTGAAGAAGGAGAAAAACAGAGCTGATATCCAGGTAAATAAACATATGATTTTATTGTAGAGTGAGGAAGTTGGTGCTTCCATATCAAGTTGTAGCTTGATAGATGCCCAGTTGAAGCTAGTTGAGGTAGGAGCCTCCTATGGGTTGTAGCCTGTAGAAAATAGATGGGAGTTGGAGCTTCCTTGCAAGTTGTAGCTTCAAAAATTGAGGTAGTAGCCTCCTGTAGGTTGGAGCCTACAGAAAATCAGTGGTGAGAGGGAGTTGGAGCTTGCCTTTGCATCACAAAAATAGTAAGATGTGGTTTTATCCCTTATGGTTTTCCACTTATATCTATTGTTCATATGTATGATGATTATTTGTTGATATTCTGTATTTAATTCTACTTAATACTTGTTTCTCACTTACTAAGGTTGTGGTTTCATTATATAATAATTTGATCATGAAATGGAGGTGTAAATAAGTTTAAAGGAAAGTTTTAAAAGACCATGAAGGTATTAAACTGATTCACCCCCCCCCCCCCTCTCAGTTTAACTAAGGGTTCAACAACTCCCTGCAACACCACCTACAAGAATAACGCAGATCTGGGGTAGAAACTACGCTGTAGGGGATATATAGCTGATGGCCACATGCCAAGATCAAAAACTGAAGCTCATGCACTCCAATACACTTCCTCCAATAGAGCAGAGGCCTCCTCCACTGAAAAAGAGCACTGAAATATCTTAGATATGAAGAGATCTAATCTCCACTTGCTGCAGCTTGCAAAGAAAACCAAACCCTCATTGGATCTGAGTTGTAATTGAAAGGAAAATCTTGGCCTTCAAGCCAGATAGTGGCCCTTGCAATACAAACTCTCCCAAGAGCTACTCCATGGGAAGAGGAGGAATTCCTAAACAGGAAATCCCAATGCTAAATAGTAGTTGCAATCTAGGCTAAATAGCCAAGAAAGCTATATGGTCTAAACAGAGAATATATCAAATATCATATGATGAACAATCGTAATATTCTACCTTCCCCTTCCTTTTATAAGATGAGAGATTTCCAAAACCCTAAACCACCTTCAATAACTTATCTTTTTCACAGAAGAGACCTCCTTCTAGAATCATGTTGTGCCTCATTGATGAGCACTCCTCCAATACTCTGCTGTGGATATGGTCAAGGTTGACCCAATCAAGTGGATTTTTTCTTTTCACAATCAAGTGTGTTTATTAAAATGGCTCAGAATTATCCTTTTTCAAATTGGGCATGAATTTATTCTTTCATTAGGAGTTTTATGACCCTCGGCCTTTACACATTTATTCTTTGAACAAAGACAGAAAAACAAAATTGAATATTCCTATTAGCTTATGACTAATTAGGAATATTACAGTCCTCCCCTCCAAAATGTTGCTTGGCCTCAAGCAACTTAAAAGGACTTTGAAAAATTTCCAATGGAATTGTTTCCTCCCAGGGTATAAGTGTGCTTTTGGTGAATCAACCAAATAGTTGTCATCATAAATAAGTGGGAGATATGTAGAAAGAATTATTTGCTGTCCATTGGTCTTCTAAAGGCATGAGAGATGGTAAATGTAGGGTACTTCAACCCCCATGAGAAACTTCAATCTCCATGCTATCATCCAAACAAAGTGAGCCATCCTTGGTAGCTCATAGAAAAAGTCACCAATCCCCCCCATGTGGATTGTGTAGGGGCTCCATGGTTGGAAATGAGAGATGAGGATACTCAATCACGCTGTCCCTCTTCCCATTTTTGATGAATGTGGAGCTGCTGATCCTAGGCTGCAATAATATAGTTCTCATGAAGCCAAAAGGAACTTGGAACTTCATGATTTTCTTCATTGATTCTAGTGAGCCTCCTTGCCCAACGTCCTATGCATATAGTGAATAAATTTTCTTCACCATATGTGCTCCAAAATAAACATGGACTAAGTGTCATATGATATATTAGATGGTGACAATAGTCCCTCCCTTGAGGCCAACATTGTACATCATCTTGTTGCCTCAAATAATGGTACAATAAGTGGCCATCCCACCACCTTTTTGCTGCAATAAGATTCTTCAAATCTTGAAAATAGTGGAGGATAATAGGTGTTGGTTGAACATGATTCAAGCAACACATGTCTTGCTCCAAGTTCTCCCATGTGAGAGACCTTTTTCCCTGACATAAGCCCAATACATGACCCTTTGCATAAGAAAACGCAGTATATAATGCAACAGCCATATAGTGTTCTATCCTCCTCTTGAAGTACAAATGAATATGGGAGATTTTATTCCCAATGGACACATTCTCCCAATGTGTCATTCCTCCTCTCATGTTTATAACAAGGATTGGAGCATCATCAACATCATGATATAAACAAGCTCCCTCATGCCACCTCATGAGAAGGTTACATTTTCTCCCAACCCAAAGTACATACGTGATCATGATATTCATTCTAAACAGAAACACATGTACATACATCATATACATAAGTAAATGTATGGACATGGAATTGAACATGTGGTGTCCATACTCTCTTCTTGTCAACCACAACAACCATGCCTCCTTCTTATGCATTCCTTTCTTGAAATACAAGGCCTGAGACAAGAAAATCAAAAACTTTGGGTGGTACCCATACTCACCCAATGGAAACCAGCGCAGGTCATCTCCTCCCTGCTTCAGATATAGATGTGGTAAGTGGTTTACATGCCACTTACTTGCTGTCCTTATCATTTCACCATGGCTAAAGGTGAAATATATATTTGGTGCCTTAGGGAAGCACCCATCATACTGTAAAACCTCCCTTAGCCCATCAAGGGAGTGGCCATGTTTGGAAATAGTCTTGGCCCATAGTTGGCCATGAAGTTTATAAGGTAGGACACTCCTTTTAGGAGTCATGGCCTGCATATGCAAAGTAAAAGAATGCATGCAATCATAAAGTAAGGTGTGATTTGCATAAGCATGCTTCTTACCCTAAGTCTCCAGCGTTGTGCTAGTTTCTCTCTTGGCCAAATGTGTCATCAATGTACAAGGTTGAGAGAACACTTTGCTCTTCCTTTCATCAGGGGGTTTCCCTAGTGGACTTCTTCCAAGTAAGGAGACATCAAGGCATATATCATGATACAGAGATGTATGGACTGATGTGTCCTTGATTTTCTTTCATAGATCTTCATGCCTTCATTGTGCATCACTCCTTTGAAATAAGGAGGGGTAAATGTTTCTTACCCTATGAAGCTTTCCCTCCCCTTTATCTTCTACAATATTCAGGATCTTGCCATTTGATAATGATGGCACATGTTACACATGGATTGTGCCACAATCTCCATATGTGAGATTATTTGGAACTTCTTGCAAAATTGCAAGAGCTTCTCTCCTTGGAGCAACTGCCCCTTCTTCTTCTTCATGAAATGCTAGAGGTGCCTTTGTTATGACTGCGTTGTCACCCCCAACCTTTTCTTCCATGGTGGAAAATACCTCATCATCAATATGAGACCTTAGATCTTGGTCTACTCTTGAAGGAGGAATCTCCATGTCTTCTTCATGAGAAGAAAACTCTTCATCCAATGAGGATCTTACCCTTGGCAAGGCATCAAACAAGTTTTCATTCTCTTCAATGATCTTCATAGGTGGAGTTGGATTTGTAGATCCTCCCAACTCATGCAAGAATTTTGTTTGATATGATTTGATAGCCTCCATAGAAGGTGTTTTAAATGATTTTCCATCAAAATTTTCTACTATTCTTTCAATGAACCTTGCATAAGTAGGAATATTTGCATTCTTTAAGGAAAAATATTGAAGCAACCACCAAGCATAAGCCTTACCCTCTAGATGCAGCGCTGCTACTTTGATGGCTACATTTTCTAAAACTTGATGTTGTTGCACAAGGTTATCTAGCTCCTTCACCCAAGCTCCAACTGGATATTTAGGAGATCCATCAAAAGTAGATAGGAAAAATCTACCCACACCATGCTGCTTGCTCCTTCTGCTTCTTTCCTCCGTGATCTTGTAAAACCCTTGGAAGTTCAAGTGATCTTTGAACTCCTTGGATTGAGCTTCATACTCTTGCAAATAATATTCAAGAGTCTCTCTCTTTGGCACATCTCCTTCCTTCCTCCTCATGAAGAAGTTGCTGATAGAACATTGTAAATTTGATGATATGGCTGAGTGCTCATACCCATAAGATGAGGATGTAGGATTTCCCTCATGCATAGATCTTGTATACCTAGCTAAGGGGTTTTCATGTTTTACCCTTTTCATTTCTCTGTTTTCTCTGTTATTCTTAAACAGAGTTTGGAATAGAGTTCTTGAGAACTCCTTCCCTTTTATTCTTCCAGGGAAAGGGTTTTGACCCTTAATTTTTGTGTCTTCAATGCAATCAATATTCTTCTTATGTATTCTCTCTCCTTGAAAATACATCTTGTCTTGATGATCATAGGCTAAGCCAAGGATCATGCTTTGATACCACTGTAATATCCCAAAATGGGAACTGTCAGCAGGGCATGATTGGAAAATGCATTTTCCAGGAATGACTACTATAGGATTTGAAACTAGCACTTGGATCCCTTAGATCTGAGTATCTAAGTCCTAAATCCAAGAGGATATCAAAAACAAATCCTCCTAGGTGGGTTAAACAGATCTCCCACACCTAGTTTGCTTGAAAAATGCCCCAAAAAGGGACTGCAGCAATAATAAACAATTATGCTCAGAAAATAACATAGTTTTTGCAGAATAAGTGTAGGAGGCCAATTAAATGCTCTTAAATAGTGCTTACAGCAACAATTAAGTGATACAATGAAGTTAATAAAATGCATAGCTGAAAATACAAGTTATAAACAGAAGGATCCTCCTCAAAAGAGATGCTGCAACCACATGAATGACTAAAAACTGCCTTGACAGTGTTATTTTTATTAGGTTGCAACTGCTGTTGATTAAATTCTAGATCTAGAGCAGATCTGTGTACAAAAGGTTTGACCTATATCAGATCTATACACTAGAAGAGATCCACTTTCAAATCCCCTTGGAATTTTGGGGTTTACACCAAGCATAAGCAGTAGATATAAGATCTAAGAAAGAAAATCTGCAAAAATATTCAGAAATGCTGAAGTATTCACAATATGCAGATCAGATCTGAAAATTACAATATGTAGATCTCCTCCAATGGATCTCAAAGTGAAGGGTAGATTCCCCAACACTCAGAAACCAACTCTCCAAATGGTGCACCCAAACTCCCTGCAACACCACCTACAAGGATAATGTAGATCTGGGGCAGAAACTGCGCTGTAGGGGATAGATCGCTGATGGCCACATGCCAAGATCAGAAACTGAAGCTCATGCACTCCAATACACTTCCTCCAATAGAGCAGAGGCCTCCTCCACTGAAAAAGAGCACTAAAATATCTTAGATCTGAAGAGATCTAATCTCCACTTGCTGCAGCTTGCAAAGACAACCAAACCCTCACTAGATCTGAGTTGTAAATGAAAGGAGAAGCTTGGCCTTCAAGCCAGATAGTGGCCCTTGCAATACAAACTCTCCCAAGAGCTACTCCATGGGAAAAGGAGGAATTCCTAAATAGGAAATCGCAATGCTAAATAGCATTTGCAATCTAGGCTAAACAACCAAGAAAGCTATATGGTCTAAACATACAATATATCAAAGATCATATGATGAACAACCGCAATATGCTGCCTTCCCCTTCCTTTTATAAGATGAGAGCTTTCCAAAACCCTAAACCACCTTCAATAACTTATCTCTTTCACACAAGAGACCTCCTTCTAGAATTACGTTATACCTCATTAATGAGTACTCCTCCAATACTGCACTGTAGATATGGTCAAGGTTGACCCATTCAAGTGGATTTGTTCTTTTCACACTCAAGTGTGTTTTTATTGGGCCCAGGTTAGGTAAGCTTGTAAGATATTATGAAAATATATGCAGGCTTATTACTGCAAGTGTACACACCAACTAATGCCTCTTTCCTTGATCAATACTTAGCAACAAAGGCTATGGAGTGGACTACACCATCCCTCTACAACTCTCGGTATTGTTGATATTGACCATGAAAAGATAAAAGATCAAATTAAAAAAATCAAGAAACCAACTTAGACAACGTAAATCCAAGATTTGATCAAACGAAATTAACACTTTAACATAATAAACTTAATCATTTAATAAATTAACAATCTGTTGTTGAAACTTTAGAAAGAGTGCATTAGCTGTGTAAAAGAATTATTGCTGCATAAAAAATAAAAAAAATTAAACACACACACACACTGCGCTGCAGGAGTTATGAGCGAAGGGGGCCCTCCCTCACTCACAACCCCTTCAAAACTTGAATATATTTCTCAGCAAAGTAGATATAACATAAGATATTGTATTAATATGAAAATATACAGCCAAGTAAAATCTGATATATTTCCTATCAGCAGAAATCCCAACCCAAAAACCCTTTAAAATATGAAATACATCTGATTTTATAGAGTCTTTAAAGCCCATATTTGGATCGAATAAGGAAAATGAATAATCTAAGCTATCAGCCAACAATACAGGTCCAATTCATCAAAATTAGCTTCTGTTGAGTCTAATCCATGGCTGAAAGCATGGATTAGACTATTTCTATTACATAGTTGAAGTTGCCTCCTCATGTGGTCACAAGAAGAAATCTGTAGGTTCAGGTTGTTTCAGAATGAGGTTCAAAACATCCAATATGATAGCCTTCATGTGCAACAAATTCCCCACAAAACCCATGTTCTTGCTAGATCTGGAAATAAGTAAAACATAGTCAACTGCTGATTTCATTGCAGGAAATTTGGACGGTTGCAGGAAATCGACATCTGTAGGAAATCGAGGCTTCTGCAGGAAATCTAGATCTTCTGCAGGAAATGTGGTTGCACGAGCTGTCTTCAATAATTTGTGGAGATGTTTCGAATCAAAGAAAATCTGCACATGAGTTCTAGATCAGTTGGAGTGGCAGTTCAACAAAGATACATTTAGATCATAGAATACTTCAAGTTTAAAGCAAAATGACACTTATTATGTTAATTAGACATACCTTAAACTTAAAGTACCCTAAAAACTAAACAATATAGTTGAACTAAGCATAGTTAGGGGTAGAAGAACTTCAAAAATAGGGGAGGTAAGGCTTGGGAAAGGTGTTAAAAATAGGCAAAATTGGTACTTAACAACAAGACACATATACATAGATGAAATATAACCTAAAAAAATATATGCTAGTTTCAAAATACCCGAAAAACATGAAGTGACTAGTTGGTTGGCATTGGGAAGTCATGATGGCATGGTAGATGTGGATCTTTTCTACGTATACTGATTGCCTCCATGTGATGCATGAATTCATCAATGATATGATAGAGTAGGAAAAATTCCTTGACGTTGAGGAGAATCTCATCTTTTCTTTCATTATACTCGAATAAGCCCTTTCCTATAAAATTTTTAACATGCCAATATCAATATTGTGGATATGTTGACTTTGATGTGTTTTGGCAGTGAATAGATCAAGGACCCATTTTAACACCTATCTATAACTTTTGAGTTAGAGACATCATCTCTTTCCTTTTAAAACTCCTACTCAATTTTACTGATTTCATTTTGAATAACCAAGAATATATGATCTCAATACCTGTTAGGGGAGGCATGGGCTTGGGCTCAAGCTTAGGTGGTACTATGGGCATCACGACCCCCATCTACCCCCCTCTAATGACATTCCTCAAGATATATGTTAACAAACTGAGAAAAAACACAATATCAACAAGAGGTGGGGAATGGATAACAAGGTATAAAGTGGTGGTCTGGATGTATGTGTTAATGATAAGCTTTCAAACTTTGAACTATTTCTTCAATTTCTGGTGGAACTCCTTCTTGGTTTTTCTTTAGACTATCAGTCATCAACCTCAAATTTTTTTTACACAAAACTCAAAAATTTATTAAGCCCAGTTCATAGCCTTTTCATAAATGACAAAAATACAATTTTAACTGATAATCACATTTTTCCTCAATTAATTGATTTAATGACAATTTAGCTTTGTTAACACACATTTTATAATTTATCGCATCCAGAAATTAGACTAAACATTGTGCAAGTTAAATTGTGATAAACGTTGGATCTCCAAGCTGAATGCGTGTTATAGCATCATTTTTCACCCTCATGTGATTCATGATTGTCTCTATGGCCTTGGGCACCCATTCCTACAGACTTGGATCAAAATTCACTAAAAAACAGTTTTTCAAATCCCATACGCGGGTATGCCCATACTTTTCTGAGTGTATACGCGAGTCCAGTATTACTTTTCCGCGTATGCCATTAAAATCATTAAAAAATATATAAAATTCCCTATTTTCGAGGTTGGGTTGATGGTTATTCCAGTAATTCAACCACCCCAATCCGTGGCCAACTGTTTCCAACTGATTGAAACTACTTTGAGGGAGTATAAAAGCCCCTCATGTGCATGGCCTAAGGGGGAGAGAGAAATTATTGATATTATACTCTGTTGGAATCCAAATTCAAGTCTAATTTCCCGTGTCTCCTGCACTTCCCAGTTTATTACAGGAAACCTTTGCTTCCTAGAGATGTTCATCAGTTTATATGTCATCTCGTGTGCACAAGTCTTGGAAGAATCTTAGTGACGCAAGGGCAGGATGGATCCGGACGACGGTCTGTTCGAAGATCGTGGAAGGATTCAGGTGATCTCTCCACTTTTCTATTATTGTACATGCTGTTCGTAATGAAGAAGAACCATCTTGTCCCCGAATTCACATGTTAATATCTACTTGCATATGTGAAAAGATTATTATTTAAGCATTTATTATTGTTTATATAATGTTTCACATGGATTACATTGACATTTAGGATAGATATATGCTGTATAACCAGATTTCCGTGCATGTTTCTTCTTGATTTTCAGGTTAAGGAAGAAGAAGGGTTGTTGGGGGTTTGGACCCCGCGGGATCTACATCAAACGTAGGATCTACGGGTGAGTTCTACGATCTATTCTATCTAGTTTTTCACGTACAAATATGGTTGTGTGAGTCCTTCTTGAATAGCATGCCCTGATCTATGGAGGTTTCAACCCAAAAAACCTCTAGGGAGTTATTTCCCAAAACAGAACTGGCGACTCCACTGGGGATCGCATTCTTGTGATTCCCCTGTTGGGTGGTTTCAGCTGTTTTGAAGGTTTCCAACAGTTTTGATCATTGTTTCCAGTCCAGTTAGTTTTTTCTCAGTCAAACTGAAGCCCTGGTTCTTTATCCAGGCTTGATCATTTTTATTTTTCATTATTTACCTTTCCATACGGGGGTTTTCCTATACATAGTCGCGTATACACGCATTTTACTGTAAAGGAAGTCGCGTATACGCGGGTTTCCTTTTCCACAGTCGCGTTGACATGCCTGTTGCAAAACTAATAAGTAGCGTATGCCTGGGAAAATTTTGAAATTTTTGATTTCATGAATTTTTGGTCTTGTCTGCCTGTGGTGACCTGTTCCTGCAGTGTCCTTTTAGTCTCTAGATTGTGTTGAAAGTGGTTATTGGTCTTTTTCTCTCTTGTTTGACCGAAGACTGACTCATTTGGCAAATCTTGTTTTTTCTAGTGCTTGCATTTCTGGTTTGAGTACCAAGATCTCTTTCTGGAGATTCTTGGTTGTTCTACGTAATCAGGACAGGGAGCTTCTGCTTGTACACTCTTTCCTAACTTTATGTTTTGCTTTGCACTTGGATTTTTTGCCTACTTTTCGGTTGGTTTTCTTGATTTCATTTTACTAGGTCTTGTTGCAATTTTTGAAGAGTCATTTTTTATTCTTTGAAGTCTTTGTTTGCTACAAGATTGTGCTATTCTTCTGGGCTGAGTTGCTGAGTTCCTTGTCTTCTTTTTGCTCGTATAAGTCTTGCTACTAAGTGGCGCTATAAGATTTGGAGCAGTTTTTTCTGAAGTTTTGCTTGAAATTAGAAGTTGTTTGGCTTGGTAATTGGATAGTTTTCTTGGTCTTTTTGAAGTCTTCTTTTTATAAAATTCAAAAGCACAAAAACATTTTGCTTTGCCTTTGCTTTTGTTTTTCATTTTTTTTTGGTTTCTTTTTCATCTTTTGAAGCTTTGTTGAGATTTCTTGCCTTCGTTTTTGACTTGATTTGGGAAGGGAACTTTCATTGGTTTCTTTCTCTTATTTCAAGCATATTTTGGTGTCTTTATACTGAGAGTTTCTGATTTGGGAACTGGCTTTGTGGACAATTGAAAAGTGATAAAACTGAAGGATTTTTGGGAAATTTCTCTTTTCTTTGGTATATTTTTCATCTTAGAATCGACATGCTCTTAGTAATTTGCATTAGGTGCACTTGAACATTTAGTCTTTTTCATAAATTTTGTGTGTGAGTTTGATATCTGGAAAAGAAAAAAAATTTAGTCTCGTAGAACCCGTGTAGAAATTTATTTTCATCGAAAGGAAATTACTGCATATGCATGTAGTTTGGTTTTCATTAATTTATTTTCTGCGTCACAAAACATCACGAGTTTCATTTCCATATCCCTTGACTTAATATAATAGCCAACTAAAATAAGCGTTATAATTTAAAATCAACTAGCAAGTTTTTTATTAAGAGTCATACACCAACTAGCTAGGTTGTAGGGCCTTGGATTAGGTGAGTGGAGAGTTAACTCTCCAAGGCCGCTCAAACTAAAACATAGAAGTTTATTAATTGAGCGAAATCCAACACCGTTAGGTGGATCGGGAAAGCTCTCCTCCAGAGAGTTAAGCGCGAGGGGAAGTGAAGGCCGAGAAGAGAGATACCCCCTCTCTGATTTGCTGGATCTTGCCTCAAGACCATTCCGCCCAGCTTCTGACACGGATTGGTGCCCATAGTTGCCATTCCTAGGTTCCACACAGGTGACTGCGGGGGGGGAATACCCGTGGTACCTAAGGCAGACGTCGTATCACTTCCAGCAGTACTTCTGGGGGGTGCCCTTGCGAAGCTTGGGTACTTGTGCCAGCAAAGGCTATTGTTAGGAGGTCGGCATAACTGCTTCTGTTATCTTCGCTAGTAGGCCTAGGCCGTAATTATATCAGACTACTTTTGGGAGGTCCTATTTTTCGCTTTCTCGTATTTTGGTGTTCGGTCCTAATGACCCGGAGTGGAAATACCTGAAGGTTGTTTGCTTGGCCGTATCTTAGGGATTTTTTCGTAGTGAGTGCTCTTTGCTCCTAGCTTGCCTAGCTTTATACTTTTTGAGTCTAATTAATCTGTTAAAGTGGCTAATCAAGTGCCTTGTCAATCGAGGAGAATCCGGGGGTTATCTCCGGAGAGTACTGAGACTTCTTCGAGAAGGCGTAGGAGTAATATAGCAGGTGAATATCACCTAGTGGTATCTGACGCAGTGGAGAGAGATCCTCCGTTAGGGCTTGAAGGTTCTGTAGTTGGTTCTGGTGTTGGTTCCAAGAGCAGTGCTCCACTCCCCTAGAGAGTCTTATTTCCGCGAGAGCTAGAAATAGAAGTAGAGGAAGTACCTGAGTCTCCTCAGTCACTTCCATCTCCTCTTCCTTCTGTTTCTCCGTTTGTTGTTGAGTACATCGGACCTGAGTCTGAAAGACCAACAAGTCCTTATCCATCTTATTCATACCTTTCGATGGCCACAACTAGGAACGCGGCTTCAATTGTGAGTGTTGCAAGCATTCAGACTCCTGCTTCGGTAGAAGGAGGAGGCACAATTGCTATATCATCGATTGCTTCTAGTACTGCTTTGTTTGGCTCTGGTTTCACCCAAGCACAAGATTCTCAATCTGGTCCCTTTTGTTTCGGAATGCCCACTAGTGGGATTCCTTCATTTTCCTTTTCCATTGTTGCATCTGCCCCCATGTCCTCCATGGCTAGTGGGTCAGCCTCTTTTCAAGGGTTCCCCTTCGGAAGTGCCCATATTCCTAGTTCAAATCCTTCCTCAGGGTCTTCTTCTTTTACTTCCCAGACTCAGAGTTTTAACCCTTGGTCTGGGGGGCAGAGTTCGACTACCTTTACCGGTTGGAACCCTATATTTACAGCAGTGGGGGCAGGGAATCAATTTTATGCTGGTCAACAAGGGAATGTTTCTTTCCCTTCATCAAGTGCTTATCATACCTTTTCCCCTCTTTCTAATGCTTGGAACCCCTATCAGGGGCTTTCCTCTTCGTTTACTACTTCGGGGGGGGGGAACTGGTCCGGTCTTTAGTAACTCTACGTTGGGAGGGGGTCCTTCTCCAAATGCTGGGTCCTTTGGCCCAACATTTTCTACGAGATCTTTCTGGCAACCTGGTGCCTCATCAAATCCAGGTTATTCTTTTCAGAATGTTTGGAATCCATCCCACCAAGGATGGAATCCTCAGGCTCCTCCTCGTTTACCTTTTCTGGCAATGTTGAACTTGCCAGATTTGTCGAAATTGACGAATGATCCGATCCGATATAGTCCGGGGTGGCCTCCAGTTCCTACCAAACTACCTTCAGACATTCCAAAGTTTGAAGGCAAGAATGGAGAGGATCCGGCATCGCCACCTTCCATCTATGGTGTTCATCTAACTCCCTGATCGACGATTCGATTAGGTTGAGATTGTTTCAATGCACCTTGACTGGAAATGCTGCCAAGTGGTACATTGAATTGGTTGGGGGCAGTTTTGCTACTTTTGGAGATTTGGCTACTACATTTCTAAATCACTTCCAGTTGCCTATCCGTTATGATGCCAGGACTGAACTCCTAGATAATTTTAAGCAGGACGACGCAACCCACATTTCTGATCATATTCAAGAATGGCGAAGGAGGAAGAGGCTTATTAAAGCTCATACTCTGGGTGAATTTCTCTTGGAGTGGTTTCTGAAATATTTGCAGTCAGATATTTCTAAGGATGTATCCCTGTCAGGGGTATTTTCTGAGGAACAGGCTATTTTCAGGGCCCAACAGCTTGAATTGATATATTCTCAGTCTGGTGTCCTTCAAAAATATTTGCCTAATGCTCCTTGCTCCAAGTTGGACTTATCCAAGCCTAAACCCAGTCCTCATGGTGATGGACTTATTGGATCGATCGATAGTGGTGCAGCTAACCTGCTTAGTCAATTGCAACAGTTGTCTATACAATCTGCTGCTTCTGGTCAGGCTGTGCCTGCTGAGTCATTGCCTTCTCAATATTTGTCGGTAACTGTAGTCTAGACTTCTAACCCTAAAGGAAATCAACAATCCGAAGGGAAGAAGAAGGGAAGAAATAAGAAAAAGGGCAAGAATGGGAAGAGTAATGCAAATAAATCCAACGAGCATGTTGGTGAGGGTCCAAACGATAAAAATAAAGTGAAGTTTCCATGCAAGTTATGTGTTGGAGACCATCTTACTCACCTTTGCCCTAAGATTCAAGATGTGCAGCGCTTGTTAGCTCAGCAGGGTTCTTCCAGTTCCTAGGCTGTGTTGACTAACCCTTTTCCCCAAGGGCAACAGTTAGTTGTTGGTGCAAATCAAAATACTGGGGCTTCCTCTGGGAGCACCCAGGAAGGGGAAATTCTGTCAAACATATATATGATGAGTGCTCAGACAGATATCGCTACGAGATCCCGTGATTATGGTGAAGCTGAGACTTCGAAAGCCAAGGGTGCTCTCGATGCTACTGAGCCGCTTCATATTACGAGGCCTACTGTTGAGCCTATACCTCGGATGCCAAAAGCATCTACTAAGCATACGAAGATTAATCCAAATGTCAGGGCTGCCCAGAACTACTCCATTGTAGAAGATTTGGCGCAGAGCCCTTGTGCCATGTCTGCTCTTGAGGTGCTCCAGTCTTGTTCAGCTCAGCGTAGTGCTCTGCTCACTGCTATTGGGGCTGTCGATCCAATGAACTCTCTTGTGGCTACATTCGATATGTCTAATGTTAAAAAGGCACTCCCCCATTATATGGCTTTTCATATCAAATCATCCTATCGGAAGTTCAATATCTTCCAGATAGTTTTTGATGAGGGTGCTTCCACATGTGTAATGTCTCTCACATGTTGGAAGGGAATTGGATCTCCCGCAGTTGTTCCATCTGCTACTCTTCTGACTACGTTTGATGGTCATTCTCACAGACCGCATGGTATTGTCCCAGCTTTGCCCATTTGTGTTGGGGGAAAAACTGTAAATATAGAAGTTGAGATAGTTGATGCAAGCTTGGACTACAACCTTCTGTTGGGGAGAAACTGGATTTATGAGATGGATGACATTGCATCCTCATTATTTCGGATTATTTGTTTCCCTCACGAAGGGAGGATTGTTACAGTTGACCAACTGGACTGTTCTCCTGTAGACCCGAATGCATCTACTGACTCAACTATCCCAAAATTGGATAATGCCAAGCTGCCTGTTGAGAATTTATGGGTTGGGATGTATTCTTCTTTGATAGGTACTTTCGATATCCCACCTCCTACTATTCATATAAATGCAATTTCATCCTCCAGGGCTCCTATTCGAAGAGAGTTGTTTAGAACTCATTATTTTTCGAATCCTTGGACCTTACCTTCCACTACCTCCACATTAGCGGAAGGTCAAGTGGGTGGAATGGCATTTCCAATGTATGCAGCTGAGATTGCTTATCAGTCTATTGTTGACTCTGCAGACTCCATTCCAGCTTCTCTTTCACCAGAGGAGTTGGATGGAAATGAGGCTCCGGCTTGGACACTTAATTCTTCTTTCGCCCAGGATTGCCTTGATACCACTCTTCCATCTGAAGAGGCCATCCTGGAAGCTATGACTGGTGTAGAGAGACCATGGGATGATTTGCATCATCGGTCTTACTTCTTACCTGATTTGAGCGAAGTTGAATCAAGTTTTCCAAGTCCTTTGTCTTCTGGTCCTGTTCACCCAGTCCTGAACCCTTTAGCACCAACACAGGTATATGCTGAAGGGAACATGGTTGTGATTTCTCCAACTATCCCGGTGAACATTTCCAGGGATCCCAATGTTATAGAGAACATCTTCATCGGAGTTGAATGTTCCCCTGAAGAGATTCAGATTTACACCGATCTCTTTAAAGAGTTTAGGGATGTGTTCGCTTGGTCTTATGAGGAAATGCCTGGTATAGATCCATCTATAGTTCAGCATGAGATCAATACTTACGAAAACACTAAGCCTGTGAGGCAAAAGCTTCGTCCATTCAATCCCAGGAAGGCTACAGCTATCAAAGCCGAGGTGGAGAAGCTGCTCAAGGCGGGATTTATTTACCCTGTTCCTTTGACTGAGTGGGTTTCGAACCCTGTTCCTGTAGATAAAAAACAAGGAACAATTCAAGTTTGCATTGATTTCAGAGACCTTAATAAAGCATGTCCGAAAGATAATTACCCCACACCATTTATTGATCAGATTATTGACGAGTGTGCCTGTAATGAGATTTTCTCCTTCATGGACGGTTTCTCCGGATATAATTAGATTACTATCCGTCCTGAAGATCAACATAAGACTACCTTTATTTGTCCCTGGGGTACTTTTTCTTACAAGAAGATGCCTTTTGGTCTTAAAAATGCTGGGGCTACCTTTCAGCGGGCCATGTCATATGCCTTCCATGACATCAAACATATTATCGAGGCATATTTGGATGATTTAGCTGCTCGTTCTTGAAAGAGAATTGATCATCCCACTCACCTCCGTCAAGTATTTGAACGATGTCGTTTCTATAAGATTAGGTTGAATCCAAACAAGTGCGTTTTCGCGGTCACATCCGGTCGGTTATTGGGATTCATAGTGTCTAGGGAAGGTATTAGGGTAGATCCCTTCAAGGTTGAGGCAATACTTCAGTTGCCTCCCCCGTCGTCTATTTGTCAACTTCAAAGTCTACAAGGAAAAGCTAATTTTCTTCGAAGATTTATCGTAAATTATGCTGAAGTTACCAAAGGATTTATGAGATTGTTGAAGAAGGGAGTTCCATTTTTTTGGGATGACTTCGCTCAGCACTCATTTGATGCTTTGAAAAAGCATTAACCTCTGCTCCTTTATTGAGTCCACCTGATTATAGCAGGGATTTCCTTTTGTATCTTGCAGCGGCAGAATCTACCATTGGTATGGTTCTGGTTCAGGAGGACGATGCTCTTGCTAAGCATGTTATATAATATCTTAGTCGAGGCTTGGTAGGACCTGAACTCTGGTATACTCCGATAGAGAAGCTAGCTTTAGCAGCTGTTCATGTTGTACAATGACTCAGACATTATATTCTTCTACGAAAAACTTATGTTTTGGCAGCAGCCAATCCATTTCAGTTTGTTCTCAGTAGGCGAGTGATTGGGGGAAAACACAATAGATGGATTGTGATTTTGCAGGAATTTGATCTTGAGTGTATGTCTTCCAAGTCCAAGAAATCATTAGTTTTCGCGGAATTAATTTCCGAGTTGCCCTGTGGAGAAGAGATAGTCTATGATGAATCCTTTCCGGATGAACATTTGTTTCTCATCTCTGCACAGGATCCTTGGTATGGAGATATCATTGTGTATCTTCAAACTGCGAAGTTTCCCTCTGCTTTTTCAAAAGATGAGCGCCGTAAGTTGCATCACTTGGCTAAAAATTATGTAATTATTTGTGATGCTTTATACCGTCGAGGGGTTGATTCAATCCTGAGACGTTGCTTAACTCTTGAAGAAGTTGAGGCTATGCTGAATGATTGCCACAGTGTACATATGCTGTTCGTAATGAAGAAGAACCATCTTGTTCCCGAATTCACGTGTTAATATCTGCTTGCATATGTGAAAATATTATTATTTAAGCATTTATTATTGTTTATATAATGTTTCACATGGATTACACTGACATTTAGGATAGATATATGTTGTACAACCAGATTTCCGTGCACGTTTCTTCTTGATTTTCAGGTTAAGGAAGAAGAAGGTTTGCTGGGGGTTTGGACCCCGTGGGATCTACGGGTGAGTTCTACGATCTATTCTATCTAGTTTTTCACGTACAAATATGGTTGTGTGAGTCCTTCTTGAATAGCATGCCCTGATCTGTGGAGGTTTCAACCCAACAAACCTCTAGGGAGTTATTTCCCGAAACAATGCGAGAGCCGTCAGATTAAAAAAAATGCTGAACAGTCAATTAAATTATCAATTCGGATTTAATAAATCATCGCATCCAAAAATTTTACTAACCTGTGGGCACATTTTCATGCGATAGCTATCGATCTCTAACTAATAGGATGGTCTTGATTTTCCATATTTTGAAGTTCTGTTAAAAAAAATTCGGTCAGTTGAAATGAGAACGCTATATCACTTCCTGATGCAATTACCTTCAATTTTCAGATCCATGGTGGCGTTTACCCTCAAACTCTTTACATACTACGACGATCTCTTTTTTCTTCAATTTTTCTAGAATTGACACTTCATCAAATAAGCCACGGTTTTTTCAGATATCAAAAATTGACAGCCTTTTAATTTAACAATTACAACTGGACCTGTTCGCCTTCACAGTGGACGCATAATGTTTTTAAGGAAAATATATTCATAGCAATCAATTGTCCAGAACTTTGATCTGAATTTCATCAACTCAGAACTATTTCTAAAGAAATTAAGCCTACAGGATTTGAAAAATTCGCACACAAATATACAGGTATTGAGGAAATGCAATATTCTTCTATTCGATTAATTTTCCTCCAATCATCCTATCCTGTTACATTGCAACTTACATATATATAATGTTCACACAATCATTTCAATCCGATTCAAAAGAATTGGATTTGTCCAATTTTGGATAAAAATCCTATTAAATGATATTTTCCCTAAAATCCTCAACTAAATAATAAATTCAATGAATAAAATACAACAATCCAAATCCCTGAATACTAGTCAAATCTCATCTACCAAAATAGTAAATCGCCAGCTAAAGGAACCCACTCCTTTGCTTGTAAATTTTTTTGTATTTTTGGAATAAAAATGAAGTAATTTTTCCCTCGAGCCTCATGCTCCTACATCAAACTCCTGTGGACAAAATTCTTCATGGGCTCCTGTCCATGAGCTCCTCTACAGAACTGCCCAACTTTTGTAGCATGATATATGTCACCCAAGTAGCCTCTGCAACTGGTTGCTCTTTCCACTTGATCAAATACTCAAAATACTCCTGTCTTCTTGTATTTTTGGACAATATTTTGTCTAAAATATTTTCTAGCTGTAATGTTTTTGCTGTGGGTAACTGTTTCAATGAGTCAATATTTTCTTTTCTTTTAGTTGTATCATTTGTGTCTCTGTCTTCATACTTGTACAAATCAAAAACATTGAAAATTGGAGATATTCCAAAGTCAGGGGGTAATTCAATTTCATATGCATTTGCAGAAAATTTTCTCAGTACTCTACATGGCCCAATTTTTAAAAAATTCAACTTGTTATACATCCTTTTTGGAAATATTTCCTTCCTCAGGTGTGCGAGAACCAAATCTCCAACCTCAAAGTTAACTTCTCTCTTCTTCAAATTTTCTTTGTTTTTGTACTTGATGTCGCTGTCCTGTAACTGCTATTTTACCTGGTCAAGTATTGCTTGAATTTCTGAAGCAAAATCTTCTCCTTTAGCATTTCTCATCTCTGCCTTTCCCAAATTTCTTAGTTCATACACTCCTCTTGGGTGCATTCCATAAACTATATGGAATGGAATCTGCCCTGTACTCCTGTTAGGAGAGTCATTATAAGCATATTTAGCTTGTGCCAAAATCTGATCCCACTGTTTAGGATGTTCACTTGCAAGACTTCTCAAAAGATTACCCAAGCTTCTCTTCACCACCTCAGTCTGTCCATCAGTCTGACGGTGATAAGCTGAGCTGAAACTCAGTTTAGTACCAATATTTTTCCACAATTTCCTCCAGAAATGACCAACAAATCTGGTGTCCCTATCAGAGACAATGCTTTTAGGTAACCCATGCAACCTTACCATCTCTTTGAAAAACAAATTAGCGACATGAGTAGCATCACTGGTTTTATAACATGGAATAAAATGTGCCATTTTAGAAAATCTGTCAACTACAACATATATTGCATCATTCCCTCTCTTTGTTTTAGGTATACCCAAAACAAAATCCATATTTACCATATCCCAAGGTATATTTGGAATAGGTAATGGAACATATAAATGTATGTTTTGACTCCTTCCTTTTGCATACTAACAAACTTTACAATTTTGCACATACTTCTCCACTTCAAATCTCATCTTTGGCCAAAAATAAAAATGACTCAGTTGTTCATAAGTATTGTCTGCACCAAAATTTCCACCAAGTCCACCACTATGTTTCTCCTTAATTAAATTTTACCTCATAGAAAAATTTGGTATGCATAGATGATTCCTTTTAAATAGGAAACCTTCTTGCAAGAAAAAATCCGGCCACTTACTTCTGTCCAACAAAATAGGATTATTGCATGCTTCAAATGCCTCTTTAAAATCCAGATCTATTTTATACAATTCTTTAAGAAAATCAAAACCCAACACTTGAATTTGACTTCTTGAACTAAAATGCTTTTTCTACTTAAGGCATCTGCTACTTTGTTTGCTTGGCCAGTTATATGTTTCAATACAAAATTGAAACTTTGAAGATACTCTACCCATTTTGCATGTTTCTAATTCAATTTTGGCTATTTCATAATATACTGCAATGCATGATTGTTTGAATAAAGCACAAACTCTTTAGACATCAAGTAATGTCTCCACTTATTTAATGACTGCACAACTGCATAAAATTATTTGTCATAAGAAGAATATTTTCTTCTTGTCTCATTCAGTTTTTTACTAAAATAAGCTATAGGTCTTTCTTCTTGACTTAACACAACTCCAATAGCTTCCCCACTGGCATCACATTTCACTTGAAAAGTTTTGTTAAAATTAGGCAAAACTAAGATGGGGTTTTTTGTTATCTTTTGTTTCAACAACTAGAAATTTTTCTCTTCTTCATCAGTCCATCTAAAAGGTTGTTTGTCCTTCGTTATGGTTTCAATAAAAGGAGAATTGATCTTACTAAAATTACTTATGAATTTTCTATAAAAACTAGCAAGACGATGGAAGCTTCTTACCTCAAAAACACTCTTAGGTGAAGGCCATTCTATGATTGCATTTATCTTCTCTGGGTCCATTTTCAATCCATCAACGGAAACAACAAAGCCTAAATATATCAACTCTTCTTTCATGAATGAACACTTTTTTAATTTTACCAGTAACTTTTCTTGGTGCAAATTCCTTAATACATAATTCAGATGTCTCATGTGTTCTTCTTTAGATTTGTTGTAAATTAATATATCATTCAGATATACTATTACAAATTTACTAATAAATTCCTTCAGTACTTCATTCATAAGCCTCATAAATGTATTATGAGCATTTGATAATCCAAATGGAATTACCATCCATTCATACAATCATTAATTTGTTTTAAAAATGTTTTCCATTCATCTCCTTCCCTTATCCTAATTTGATGATAGCCACTCTTTAAATCCAATTTTGTAAAACATCTTGCCCCACTTAAGCAATCCATCAAATCTTCAATTCTGGGTAAAGGAAATCTATACCTGATTTTTATTTTGTTGATTGCTCTTGAATCAATGCACATTCTCTAGCCTCCATCGTTTTTTGGACTCAACCCTGTTGGCACTGCACAAGGACTCAAAATTTCTTTGATCAGTTCTTTATCTAACAGTTCCTGTACCTGCTTCTTGATTTCTTCATTTTCTATGGGAGTCATCCTATATGCTGCTTTATTTGGAAAATTTTCTCCTGGAATCAAATCTACATGATGGCTGATCTTTCTAATAGGTGGTAATTCATCTGGAAAATCATCTACAATGATATCATAATAATTTTCCAACATCTCTTGAATTTCAATTGGAAAATTAGAAATTTTAGTGGAAGTAATTACTACCTTGGGTTTGCAAACTAATCCAAAGTTTCCCTCATCATCTTTAATTTGCTGCAGATATTCTTTTTCCACTTAGTAGCAAAGCTTTTGAATCAAGTCTTCTTTTTCATGCATCTTCTTCTTCTATCGACAACAATGTATGATTGACACTGTCTTTACAAAACTTGTATGTGTTCTTTTTCTCATCATGCATAGCTCCTCTGTCATACTGCCATGGTCTACCCAGCAATATGTGACATACATCCATAGGCATTACATCACACATAATATTTTCATTACTTTCATGCTCTTTTTAGCACCTCACCAATTTTATCCATCTCACCTAAGAACACTAATGTGTTAGAGTGCCTACCTACCTTGCCCCATTAGATGTCTACAATTCTGATCTTACTTTCCCTCACCTAGTTACCTCTTAGACCTAATTCACTCATCCAACACCCAACTCAACCAATCAAAATTCCTGTGATATTATACCTAGCCTAAAACTTAATTGATTAAGCCCTCTTGGTCATGATCCCTTGGAGAGAGCCCTCTCCTGCCTAGCAGGGCTAGTTAATTGGAAATATCTTGGTCTATAATTACCTTTGTTGGTCTCTTCTCAGCCTCGAAGATCCAGTGGAATGTTAACATCTTGGCAACCATACTAGGGAAGAAAGTGATAGATCTTCCCCGGGTTAGAAATAATCAAACTTTAGATCTAGTTGCTAATGGTGGATAGTGGTCAGATGCATATGAAGGCCGAATCATTCACTTGGTGACTCTAGTTTCAAAGAATCGAAGGTTCATAATTTTCATGGCGACTCCACTTTTCAAGATCTGGTAATTTGAATAGAATTCTTGGTGACTTAATTGTTTTCAAAATTGATTCAATTGCTCGAAGCTATGCTCCTATGAATCAATCTCATATTCCTAGTTTTCCAAACCATATTCCTTGTATATATCGGCAATCAGGGCTATCAAAGTTTAAGGGTCAGGAAGGTGAAGATGCTAGTTTTCATTTGGTCAAATTTCATTTTCATATTCATAGACTAAAGATTGATTTTCTTGAATATTGTCGCTTGAATATGCTTATGGCTACCTTGGAGGAAAAAGTGAGATCATGGTATGAGAGTCTACCATATGCCAGTTTATATTCTCTAGAGGACTTTCATTTAGTTTTCTTTCAACATTATCAAACCTCTAATTATTCCTTGTCGATGATTGATAGTTGTTGTGAGATATCTGATAATTTCATTGAGTTTCTTGAAGATTTGTATGGGTATGAAGAGTGTATAGATGATGAAATCATAGAAGCCCTATATGATTTTTCCTCCAAACAAGAATCAGTAGTTTCCTCCTTGGATTAAAAAGACCGAGACCGAGAAAGAGAAATGCATATTCCTGATATTGAAAATGAAAATCATCAAGCCAATGTTAACTGCTATAAAACTCAATTTTCTCCTCTGTTTGAAGATGAGATAGATTAGCTCCTAAAAATTCATGTTACAACCCAAGCTAATGCAGGTATGCAGTGTTCACATAGTCAAGAATGTGTTATTGAAACTTCTTCCATCACTAAAAATGAAAATCTGAGTTTAAATGATGACGGTCATGAAACTGATGAAACTATATAGGAAGTTGATGTGAGTAAGCCAATTTGTGATGATGATTTCCTGCAAGGAGATCAGCTAACAGAGACCATTGTATTTCATGAAGAGGATAGGGATGTCATGTTTAACAATCTTGAAGAATTTTTTCTGTTCAAGGATGATTTAGACTATGAATTTGAGGAGTATGAGGCTAAGATAGACAACGTGCAAGAGATAGAGTCAGATTTGCCCATGCTTGAGGAATTTACAACCAACACTCAGATAGAATAAAGTCATACTTCCCTATGCCTTCCTATGGATCAACAACCAAGTGTTCTTTTAGATCAGAATGAAGAGTGTGTTGGTGTTTTTCTTGAATCTCAAGACAAGGTAACATTTCAAATTTTTGAAGATCCTTTTACTTATTTTCTACAGTTAGCAGGAAAGATGTATTTTCTTGTTTTCATGGACTCGAAGCACATGTTCAGTAGACACTTGGAGTGGCCTAGTTTTTTTTTTTTTCTTCCTGCTCGAGGAAATTGAGAGAAAAATTCAAGTAAGTAGCCATCTGCTGGATTAGTTACATTGGAAGGATCACTTCACATGATTGTACATATGTCTTCAACAGGAAGGTGGTTTTCATTAGGATTTGAAGCCCTCAAGTCTCAGTGATATCCAGCCATCAATAAGTTTAGTAAGTTTTTATTTAAGTCAGTCAGTTTGAGTTAGTTTTCAGTCAGTTTGAGTCACTTTTCAAAAAATATTTCAGTCAAGTCTTGAGTTAGTTTGTCATTTCAAAAGTTCAATATTCAGCTTTCTCTTTAGCTCTTGACTCCATGCCCAATGGATATGCACTTGGTCTATGGTGTTCTTGACACCTCCAAGGAGCTGTCATCCCCAACAAGAGCTAATGTTAGTGTCAGTATTTGCATCCTATGACCAGTGATCAAAATATCTCTTTTTCACATCATATTAGGGTTCCATTCTGAAATTTTTGTCATTCCTTTAGGTCATCATGCAAAAATTTGGTCACTGGAGTTAGTCCTAGGTTAGACATCACTCTTTTCAACATTTTCATCACTTGCTGGCTCATTTCACCACTTTTTAGTGTACCATCACCAAGACTTGTCATTATTATTTCAGTCATTTTCTTCATGGTTTCATTCAGTCAAAGTATCCATTAGGTATTAGGGATTTCAAGGTCATCAGAAAAAAAAAATTCACTAGCCTGCACCAACAATTAGAGGAAATGTGCATCCCACGCCAATTCATGAAATTTCATCAAGTATGAGGCCATTTCAGCCCATAAAAATCATGTATCTATCATTTTTCAAGAATTCATTCCAAGGGACAAAAAATTTGCCACACATAGGGAAGTTTTTCTTCAAAGTATGTTTGTGACCAAATGAAGATGAATTTCCCAAAAATGAAAGAGGTTTTTGTTAACCATAGAACAAGGAAGAAAAAACCCCTTCATTTTTTACACAGGTGTTATGGTTTGGGGGAAATGTTAAAAATATATTTGCTACAAGAGAGTTATTGCACTTCTGGAGTGACCTTGAGAAACTCAAATTTTCTCCTAGCTGGAGTGTCCAAATGACTTTCTTGATGAATTAAAGGATACCTAGATAGATATATTTTTCCAATGAGCCATTATGATCTCAATTTGGAGTTCAAGAAGGCCTCCAAAAGTGGCATGCAAGAGCATGTTGCGCTTTTTGCACCCCCATTATGCAATTTTTGACCAGTCATGGGAGAATTGATTTTTGAGGGGCACTAATTGATCATTTTTAGTGCTTGATAGGTACATTTTGTAGTCGACAGAAATATCTTTCCCACAAGCTATCATGCACCCAACTTGGATTTCTGGAAGTCATCCAAAAGTAGGCTTGAAGGTGGCATTACGCTCCTGGCATTATGGCGTTGCACTCTTGCCAAATTTCACCCACAGCTCTCCAAAACTCTTGCAAGTGGTTTATTCATCAAATCAACTCCTCTTAAGTTATTTTTATGTAATTTTGAACTCCTCCTACCTCTTTTTAATTTTATAATTAATAATTCATCATGTCAAAATATCCTTCATATTCCACTCTAAAATTGGGTAAAGAAACCCTAATCCTCCCCCTACCAAGTTGAATTAACTTCCCTTGGAACTCATATCCCTTCCTCACATTACCTATATACTTCCCTTGCCCTTACACTCCTCCAATCCCTTTTCCCTAGCTCTATTACCAAAACCCTAAATCTAGGTGGCATTTCTTAGCTACCTAAACAAAATCCCTCTACTTGAATTCCCTAGTCTATCTCCCTAAGCCCTTTGCCCTCCCATCACTTCCAACAGCTCCCTAAATCCCTTCCCTAGTTCCATAAATTTTCCCTTAGCCCCCCCAACTCCATAAACCCACTATCTTACTCCCTTCCCTTCCCCTTTTTCCCAAGGGTTTTTCCCAAAACACAATTGAAACATGGAAGAAGAGGAAGACCTTCATCATGAGAAAGAGAGAGAGTTTGACTTGGTGGAATTGGATGAAATAGATGACCATGAAAACTCAAGACTGGTCATCCAAGAGAAATATTCCAAGATCATGGAATTACAAGATAATTTAGCAAGAGACAAATTTGTTATCTCCTACCTTGAGCAAGAAAACAAGCAGCGCAGTGACAAACAAATAGTCTTAGAGTTAGAGCTGTTGAAGGCCAAGAAACAAGATACCAAATGTAAGGCAATGATGGAACATGATGAGCCTCATCATCATGAGGCTCAAACCACTAGGAAGAGACCCAAAAAAAGAGGCCTCAAAGTGCATTGGAGGCAGAAAAACTCACCTTGGGAAAGAGAATTTCCAAGAAAATTGATGAGAATAGGGAAATTTGGCTTGAAAAGACCAATATCCACCTAAAGAAACTTCTTCAAAAGGAAAACAAAGAAAATTAGATGTTAAGGAACATGGCCCACCACTATCAAACTAGGAACAAGATTTATAACATCAAGATTAGGCAGTTGAAGAACAAATTGAAGGAAACCCTAGCCAAGAAAAAAGACAAAGGAAAGCTTGACATCCTTACTGAGGCCTCTCTAATTGCTTAGAATAATTCATCAGCATTCCACATACCAATTTTGAATATTTTTTGAGCAATTTTTTCAATTTTGGGTTTTTGTGCAAACTTCTGACACTCTTGAACATAGTTTTACTATCAGGAGCGTCTCGCCCTTAGCTTTGTGCTTCTTCTAGGGGCCTCAAAATGAAAAAATAAGACCACCATTAGATTTAGAAGGCAGAAAAAATGAAATTTTGACACCTTTCACACCCAATTTGGACAATCTGGTAAGGATAAATGGCCAAAACACCTCAAAAATGACATTTATGCCGTCATTTTAAGGCAGACGCCCCGTTCCTGACCAATGTTGGGAGATTCAACTTTTGGAGGGCTAAAATTCATCATTTTTGGAAACCAATTACATGTTTGGAAACTAGACAGGACAGGATTTACAATTAGCTATCCTGAGCTCAATTTGGACATCAAAACCCCCCTCAAATTTTGGCTTGAAGTTCGCACTGTGTTCTTGACACTAGCACTGCGCTCTTGACCATTGTTTGATTTTTTTGATTTTTTCCTAGTTTTCTGAGTTTGACCATGCAAAATGTGCATTTTACTAATTTAAATGATGGATTTAAATGTAATTAAGACATTTTTGAGTTACTAGAGGGTAAATACATTAGGTAAAAGTGTTTTCATGGATGAATGAATCAGTTTCACCAAAACTAGGGGAGATTTTGTTTGACCTCCCTAGCCATTGGGTTTTTAGTTCAGCCCTTTGTGGATCAACTCCTCAACTCATAGATTCGACCCTTGAGGTTGGGAGAATTTGTTTCTTGCCCATATCTTTCACCTCTTCAATCAGAGAGAAGGTTGGATGTTGTTGTATTGATCAAAGACACTAGTGTATGCAGATTTTGGCAGGAATATATTGGATGAGTTGCAACTATTTAGGTGGGATTCTTGTGGTACTGTATTTTGATGTAGTTTCTTCTTTTGTTGCATATGTATTAATTTTTTGTACTTTCCATGTTCATTCCACTTCTATGATATTTTTTATTCTCAAGTACGATAAGAAGAATACATCTTTTATGCCCAGTTTTGGGAGAATCATCATAATTTGTTTCATTTCTTCAATTTAAAAAGAATTAATGTACTATCATGCTCTTTTTACCACCTCACCAGTCTAATCCATCTCACCTAAGAACCATAAAGTGTTAGAGTGCCTACCTACCTTGCCCCATCATATGCCTGCAATTATGATCCTATTTTCCCTTACCTAGTTACCTGTTTGACTTAATTCACACATCTAGCACCCAAATCAACCAATCAAAACCCCTGTACTACTATACCTAGCCTAAAACCTAATTGATCTAGACCTCTTAGTTTTTATCCCTTGGAGAGAGCCCTCTCCTACCTAGTAGGGCGAGCTACTTGGCAAGAGCTTAGTCTGTAGTTACCTTTACTAGTCTCTTCTCAGCCTCGGAGATCTGGTGGAGTGTGAATAGATAACACTACATATTCCTTCCTCCATTAAAACTTCACTTTATTATGGGTACGGAAGGAATATATATGGTCGGAAAAGAACCCTAATCTCAACACTGCTCATTGCACCATGCTCGGCCTATCATGGCGGTTGTAGGAGGCACACTAGTGGTCCCTCCTTCCGCGACATCACCTTCGAATCCTCCAAGGAGAAGGAATTCTATTTCTTCACAAGGTTTACCACCATTAGCACCCTTTCTTTGCAACAAGAAGGCCCAGAGAACAAGGAAAAATAATGACTAGAAGATAGCAATCGAACCACGCATGACAACAAACACAAACACTGCAAGCCATGGAACTAATGGAGTAAAGAAGACACACACAGATCAACAACACTTGGGGAAAAAATGGATACAAAACAACTATAATCCGAAAACCAAATAGGTTCCAACAGTAAAGATCCAAGACCCAAATGTCGCAGCATACAAGGACTACATGCAGGAGCACACAGTAATATGTAATTTTATGGTAACATGGCCAATGGAAAAGTCCTTAAATGGATGGATACAAAACAAAATGGAGGAAAAAGGGAGAGGTTAGGCTACAACTCGGCTCAAATTGCTTCTTCAGAGTCATCTTTAACCTCTTGGAAAAAAACAACAAAATCTTCGAGGGAGGTCCATGTTTGGCCGAGGAAAAGGTACATTTTACCCTTATCTTTAGCATTATTTATTATTAATTATTATATTTTTTCCTTCATTTTAGAAATAAATCAAAGTATCATAATGTAAAAATAGCGTAAAATGAATTATTAGTAAAAGGTGTGTTTAATAGTATAAAAATTGACTTTTGTTGTCTTTATTGAAAGGGAATAAAAAAAAATCATATGTTGACCAAAATGACTGAACAACAACAGACAAAGAAAGAAAATGGAATCGCGTTGGTTCCTATGAATCAAAAAAATATGAAGATACACACCTATTCTAGAAGCCTTCAGTTGATGGCTATGAACCCTCAGAATGTCTTGATCTCGAGGATTCTTTATTCGGTTTGTTTCACCTTTAAGTTATAAAAGGTTGTAGGTGAAAGAAACAGGGACCATTCATATATCATAATCTCCTATGATAAAAAATTTTAGACAAAACCTTCAAACCTGTGATGATGTATTGCTCCATTGATTAATGAAGAAGTTGATGTTTTTTTCATAAGTGGATTCTGAGTATTTCTTGGTAGAAGACTTCTAGAGGCTCCAGGTCCAGTCCTTGGGAGCTTTCTTATTGTTCTGTATTATATGTTTATTTCTTAATGCTTGCAATTTAGTTATTCTTTGCACTTTGTAGAATTACCATTTGATTCATTAAACACAAGTGTAGCGTGTTATAATTTCCTATTCAATAGATTGAATTTGTTATTGATGTTTCTTTATTATTGAGTGATGCCTTTATATTCATCAGATTGATTAAGTAGTTGTTGTTCAATTCTTCATATGGTTATTTCTTAAGTTTTTCCATTATAAGCATGAATGTATGGTTTTTTCGTTCAATTCTGATTATTGTTATTAGTTGAGTTATAGAGAATTTTGTTGCAAAATGTTAAATAATTGATTTCTTTTCAATTCATATAGACTGATGTTCAATTCATATAGACTGATGTTCAATTCATGAAGTGTGATGTTCAATTACAATAGATCCTTTATTTCTGCATATGTTTAGATTAAGATTTTATTCCTTTGGTTTATTTGAAGTATTTCGTAGTCTAATTTCAAGTTGGTTTGATTGAACTTCAAGAATTAGATAATATTTCTTACAACAATCTAGAGTAGTTAACCTCCGAATTCACTTGCATATATTTTTCTTACACTCTTGAAATAACAAGACTTTCCCTAGGTTGATGATTAATGTAAAGCATTAAGGTTACCTTTAAACAATTACCTTCTTGACCCAACATTTTGGCGTCGTTGCCAAGGAGAGTATTTATAGTCATGTATTTTTATTTTTCCTTTTGCTGTGAAATAATCAGGTATTGAAAACGAGAGGTAAAAACCTGTGTAATAGCAAGAAAAATTCTTGCTCTCCAGCCCAATTCTGAACAACTGTGCAGAGGTTAAATAGGATAGGAGTTTTTTTTTTATGATGAGGAAGAAAAATATAGAATTAAATCGAAACCCCCCCATCTAAATCCACAAAACCCAAGGGATCGGTGGTCCTTGGTAGAACAACATTCATAGACGAAATCATAAGTAAAGTTGAATCCCAGGCATCTGTAGGACCCAAAACCATTCCTGAAAAGAGTCCAAATATAATCCCTCGGGCAGTAGCCTCACCATATGCAGTCCATGCTGAGATTCATAGCGAAAAGGAAGGGTCCGAATGGAGCTTTCAAATTATAGAACATTTGAGTCATGACCCTTCGCAAGAGGGAAATTCTTGTAATTTGCAAGAAGGAAAGGGAGAAACCAGCAGTGCAGTAAAGATAAAAACTCCAGATCCTGGATCTCCTAAAATAGTGGTTGAGACAAAGACACCTAATATTTTAGATCGAGGTAGTGCCACAAGGCCTCTTCCAAATACACTCCCTAATTCCACTCTAATTATTTTTCTCGATCAATAAATTCCTGAAGGTTATTGGCTCATCTATGATCAGATGGTGCATAACCAAAACAAGAGTAATACATCAAAATTGGAGTATCCCATTGTTGATCTGGATGCAAATGCCCCTATGAAATGTATCCCATTACAAACATCCCAACCTTCCACGAATTGACCTCAGAAGATTTGGATGCATTTTTATTTGAATTTTATGTTTTTTGTAGGGGATATGTGTACACCACTGACCCTCAAAAAATGAAACTATTCCCCTCTACATTGAAGGGGGTAGCACTATGTTGGTTTATGGGGCTCGGTGGGGGAACCATTAATAGTTGGGATCAGATGAAAAACTATTTTATTAATAAATATCAAGATTACTGCCAGACTTGAGAACTAAAAGATGAAATATTCAACATGTCTGAAAAAGACAATGAGACATTACAAGAATAAGTTGAATGATTTCAATATAATTTGCAAAGATCTCCGTATACTACATTGTCTAAAGATATCTTAAAAGAAACAATGATTAAAGGAATGAAAGAAGAATGGGTAGAAACACTTAATATAATGGGAAAAGGGGAATTCTATCAATAATATTGTGATGATAATATTGCATTATGTACCAGGTGCTCTCGAGGTAGTACATGGAACAGACCAACTGGACGGGATATAGTTACTAGAAATTACAAACAGTCAGGTGGCGGTGTGACCAGAGTAGAATTTGGTAATCTCTTGGAAGATTTCAAAAATGATATCTTCGGCACCCTCACAACACAACTAGATGTCCTACAAGCCAAGCAGAAGCAAGTTTTAGTAGAAAATAATTTGGTTGTTTTTTGTCCACACTGTCAGAAGAAGCACAGCCAGTGGGAGTGTCCATTAGACATGGTCCAGACATGTGCTATATGTACCAAGGACCATGCCACTGAAAATTTCCCTTCACTTCCAAGGTTGAAAGTGGTTTTTTAATAAGCAGAAGAAGAAACAGAATTGGTGTATCTAATGAATCAACATCGGCAGTTGCAAGCACAACTAGGTATGTCACAAGACTCATCTCAGTTCTTTTCTTCTCTGAAATTTAATCAATTGAACTCTGGAACAGCATGGAAAATCCAATCACATTTTTTTTCTTGACCATCCCAATCATTTTCCATGCCCCCTTGGCCAACATCCTCTCCAGGTAATAGTTGGCCAATTTTTCCTTCCTCTCCTCCATACTGGAAAAACAATCCATATCAGTCCTAGTGGCATGCCTCCACCTCACAGAATACAAATTGGTCTCAAAATTGGCAGCGACCCCTGGGAATTAACAATTTACCTATGGGAACAGGGGCTCAAACTCAACCCACATTACTAGCTACATACCCAGTCCAAAAAAATCCTCGGCCTATTATACGCCCTCAACTTCCAGCTCAACCAAATCCTAATCCTAATAACAGACTGAATCTGCTAATCCAGATTTTTGAGAATCCAGAATCTGAAACTAAACAGAAGGAATGAAATGAACTTAGACTAAGATCAGGGCACATTATTTCACCTAAAGAAGATATTTCCCTGCCACAAACTGAGTCTTAAATTCCTACAGTACCTAAACAATCAACTGTGACGGAAATAGAGATTGAACAGGGGAGGGACATAGTTGACCAAAAATATCCTAAAAACCTCATTATTTCCTCTCCTCCATTCCATGAGAGATTAACAATACCCAAACCAATGGTCTCTTCATACTTTGATCTCATAGGGGAATTAAAAAATATTTGCATTAAAATTCCTCTCCTGCAGGCTATACAAGACATCCCCATCTATGCTAAAACAATTAAATAATTGTGTGTAAAAAAATAGGTGAGGAAAGAAAAGACTTTGCCAACTATTCATGTAGTAGGGGAACTATCAGATTTAATATTGGGGAAAGAAACACCAATAAAATATGAGGATCCCAGAAACCCCATAGTCATAGTACATATCTATGGCCGCTCCTTTTAAAACACGTTAGTCGATTTGGGGGTAGCTATTAATATCTTAACTACAAAAACCTATGAGACATTCAGTATAACGGCCTTAGAAACCACATCTACCTTGTTGGAACTTGCTGAAAGATCCGTTGTTAAACCAGAAGGTCCATTACAGAACATCTTGGTTTCTGTGGACTCGTGGGAATACCTTGTAGAAGTTTTAGTTATTAACCCCAAAAGTATATTAGGTGAACATCCCCTAATATTGGGATTACCCTGGTTAGAAACGGTCAATGCTTACATAGGCTGTTGAATAGGAAGCATGGCCATTGTTAGAGGAGATGCCATAAGGAATATTTATATATATCCCCCTGCCAAAAAAAGTCTTCCCACTGTAAATATTCACAAAAAACCACATACATACTGGGAACAAAACATTCGTTCACTATTGACAATAGTTGAAGCACTCGAATTCAAAGATCAAACTGAATATGATGTGATCAATAAATTTATAAACCAACCATCTACTTCAGGAAATTTAAAGTGCCAAATGTTAAAAGCAGTTCTTGATAACGAAGCACTGGAAGACCCCTTAGCAGATACTGATGAGCAGCACATACCCACGACTGTTGTTCGCAACAACATGCCAATTGAAATTGAGCCAGGTAAAGTTTTAAATATCAACGGAAGTCTGGATAGTGACCAGCAGCAAAAGCTTGTTAAATTCTTGCAAAATCATAAAGGGGCCTTTTCTTGGGACTACCCATACATGAAGGGTATATATCCTCAACTGTGCCATATTTACACTGAAAAGGATACTCAGCCTATTTGGAAACCTCAGCGAAGGTTAAACCTGCATCTGAAAGACATTGTAAAAGATGAATTACAAAAGCTACTAGATGTAAACTTCATTTATCCTATTTCAGACAGAAAATGGGTCTCTCCTTTAGTAGTCATTCCTAAAAATAATGGTAAGTGGAGAATCTATGTGGATTACAAAGAACTGAATAAAGCCACAAAGAAATACAACTTCCCCCTCCCCTTTATTAATCAGGTCCTTGATACATTGGTAGGAAAGCAATTCTTTCCTTTCTTGATGGTTTCAGTGGTCACAATCAAATATAGATATCCCTTGAAGACCAAGATAAAACAACCTTTACCTACCCCTGGGGTACATTCGCTTATAGGGTATTACTGTTCAAACTATGCAATGCCCCAGCAACATTTCAAAGGGCCATACTTAGTATTTTTTCTTATTTAATAAATGAAGGGCTTGAGGTCTACATGGATGACTTTACTCCATATGGAGATGAATTTGATCAGGAACTAAAAACGTTGGAAAAAGTATTGGAACGATGTATTTCTACCATATTATGCTTGAGCAATGAAAAATGCCACATGATGATGACTGAAGGCGTGATCCTAAGACATTACATCTCTGCAACTAGAATACAGCTAGATCTGGCAAAGATAGAGGTAATTCTCTTATTAGCCACACCTTGTAATGAAACAAAGGTACGTAGTTTCCTTGGATATGCAGGGTACTATCGTAGGTTTATAAATAATTTTTCAAAAATTATTGTGCCTTTGTATGCATTAACTGGAAATGTTGGATTCCATTGATCTAACAAATGTGACACTGCTTTTTCAGATTTGAAGAAACTGGTCTTGACTGCACCAGTCTTGCGTTGTCCCAATTGGGAGCTACCTTTTCATATTTCTTCAGATGCATCAGATACAACAATAGGAGCAGTTCTTGGTCAAGAGGAGGACAAGAAGCCCTACACTATTTACTATATCAACAAGAATATCACTCCTGATGAACTAAATTATACAGTGACCGAAAAGGAATTCTTGGTCGTCATTTATGCTATAAATAAATTTAGACATTACATAACTGGCTATCAAGTATGCATGTATATGGATCATTCTGCTATTAGATATTTAGCTAAAAAACCTATTACAAATGGAAGAGTGACTTGGTGGTTGTTACTTTTGTAGGAGTTTGATATAACTATTAAGGACTACCCAGGGAAGGAAAACGTAGTTGTAGATTTCCTTTCTAGAGTCCCAAATACAGATGACCCACTGGATGTAGATGATCAGTTCCCTGATGAGAATTTGTTTGCTGTGGCAGTAAAAATGCCTTGGTACTCAAATGTAGTGAATTATCTGGTAGTAGGAAAGCTGCCAAGACACTTGACAATGAAGGAACAAAAGAGGATTGTTCAATGCAGTGTTAGATTCTCCTGGATTGGCGGATATCTTTTCCATACAGGAGTTGACATGCATATACGCAGATGCATTCGATAAGACAATATTTATGACATCTTGAAGGCCTACCATGATGAATCATGTGGTGGAAATTTTTCAAATCGCAAGACAGGGCACAAAGTATTACAATTGGGATACTATTGGTCCACAATTTTTAAAGCTGCAAATAAATATATACAATCCTGCGATATTTTCCAAAGAATGGGATGCCCTGGCCAATCCGATGAGATTCCATTGCAACCACAGTTGGCATTAGATCCTTTCAAACGATGGGCACTAGACTTTGTTGGGCCATTCAATCCGCCATTGAATCAGAAGGCCTACATATTGGTTTCCATGGACTACGTGATGAAATGGGTAGAAACAGTGGCTTTACTAAGAGGTACATAGGAGTTTGTGATAAATTTTCTCACTTACCTAGGGAAGTGATCATTAATGGTGGGGCACAGTTTGTGGGACATAAAATTATAGCCACCCTACGGAACCACCATGTCACTCATCGAGTCACCTCTCCCTACCACCCGCAGGCGAATGGGAAAATTGAAAGCACCAATAAAGTCATTGAGGCAATTCTCACTAAAACAATCTCAACACATCGTTGAGACTGGGCTACTAGACTGCCAGAGACCTTGTGGGCTTATCGCACAACTTGGGGAAACACCACTGGATATTATCCGTACCACTTGGTATTTGGAAAGGAACCAATTTTCCCCATTGAATTTGAGATAAAGACTCTTAGAACAACCTAGGAAGTGGGGTTGGATTTGATAGAGGCCCAAGTTAGAAGACTCCAACAAATAAATGAATTAGATGAAGTACGACTACTTGCTCTACAATGCACTGCAATTATTTAGCAACAACGAGCTAAGTGGCATGAAAACCTCATAAAAGGTAAGACATTCCAAAAAGGAGATTGGGCACTCCTCTACGACTCCAGATTCCAAGACTTCTCGGGTAAGCTACAAACAAGGTGGCTCGGGCCATACGAAATCCAAGAAGTGCAAAGCAACGATACCAATACCTTGACCACCTTATATGGATCTGGCTCTACATTTCAAGTCAATGGACACGTGGTGTGCCTCTATCATAACCACTTACGAAATATTCTTTTTTCCGGCAGATGCGTGACAATCCCACTATCCAAATTTTAGTTGTAGGGAATGATGGCCAGACAGCTTTAAGTTCATAAAAATTTGTTACTTCCTCTTGTAAATAGTGTATATATGTTTCCTGAAATTAATGGTAATTTCTAGTTCTTTTCATCATTCTATACAATAATTCCATTTTCTTTTCGTTTTTATTATTTTTTTTTGTTCACAGCCGCGTTCTTTTTATTTTGTGTGTTTGATTTCTTTTTTCTGTTCAATCCATTGAACAATTTTTTTTCAATTGAATTGAACAACTGTTGTTCAATCCAATTGAATGGTTGTGTTTTTTTTCAACATATTTTTATTTTTTTTGTTCAATTCATTGAATAGATTCTGTTCAATTGATTGAATAACTGGTTCAATTCAATTGAGCAAGTGTTGTTTTTTTTAGTTTTCATTTTTTTTGTTCGATCCATTGAACAGCTGCCATTCAATTCAATTGAACGACTGTTGGTTTTTTTAGCATTTTTATTATTGATGTTAAATCCATTGAACAATTGTTGTTCAATTGATTGAACAGTTTCCATTCTATTCAATTGAATGGTTGTTTTTTTTTAGCATGTTTTTTGTTGTTCAATCCATTGAACAGTTGTTGTTCAATTGAATTGAATAGTTGTTGTTCAACCCAATTAAACAACTGATTTTTTTAGCATGTTTTTTATCTTTGCTGTTCAAAATAGAAAAATTTTGGCTTTTGTATTTTTATGATTTCCTTTCAAATATCCACTCTTCATTTACACATTCTTTCCATAAAAACCATTTTATAGAAAAGGAATTTGCACCTAAAGAAGAGAAAAGCAGTGATATTACTAATATTATGTTCTTTTGAGATTTTGATGGACATCTCTACTTCGGAAGCTGACATGGTTTATCTATATAATGAATGGCTGAATATCTCTTGCTCAGACATATTATCACAAAATTCATTGCCATAGTCTTATACTGGTGTATCTTTTTACATTCTCAAGTGGTAACTCTCTTCGGCATGAGGATATAGTAATAAGAGCATCATTTGTATTGGCATTCTTTTTACTTCTTACACCATCCCTAACTCTTAAGGAGTTAATGAGCCTCCCTCCATTTATAATAAAAAGAAAACATATCTCTTTGTGCAAATTTTTAAATAAGATAGAATAGGGGGTCTCATTATGAGCCAACCTACCATGATCATGACGATCTAACAGGTGACATTCCCACAATGGCCACCACACCAGGGTAGTGACCTTCTCGACAGCTAAAACTGCTTGAAGGATAGGAGGTCTCATCACGAGATGACCTGATCACTCTATTAAATCCCTGTGAATGGCACTATGACTATCTAGCCACCACACCAGCATAGTGGTCTCTCCACAAAACAATAAAAATGTCTACTTTTAAATAGAGGATTCTGGCTCATTTCTAGGTTAAAACAACAACCCTGTTGAGGCTATGGATGCCTACTAGCAGCAGTGGCTCTGCTTGTAGTTTTGGAGTATTTTTCTGACATCAACCAATTATTTTTATGTGCCCCTATTTCCTATTGATCCATTCCAGAAGATGAATGCATTGTTTGAATAAGTGTTATCATTAACAAAACCTATATGCATAATCAACTATGAGTAAATTATCTTATCATGCCAAATTGAGTGATAACAACATCAATAATAATATGTCACCTGTCATGCTTCCATCATACTATGTCGTCAAAATTGGAAATCCTTTCCATAATAATTGCTACTCCGCTTTTATCCTTTTTTGGTCATTCCCACTTGATGTACAATTGCGATGCCTGTCAACTTCCGACTTCTAATCCGTGTGCATTCATGATTTCTACCACATTTTCTCTTTTCTTGTGCTTGAAGGCTGTGGATGCCCTTCTTTCATTGGAGGGGGTACGAATACCCATAATGAATAGGCATGCGAATTAACCATGAAAATCCCTTTGGATAGGCTGATTAGACAATAGAATCATTGAATTAATGCAATTCACATTTCTAGTAATATATTTTATAAAAGCCACATGCATTGTTTATATTTCTTTAACTAACAGAGCCGAAAGAAATGCATGCAGAAGGGTGAAGAAACAATTCCGAAAATACAGTAGCCATGGGTGGAAATTCTCTTAGCAATGAACCTACAATATTTCAAGTCTCAAAATTAGCTCACACCATTCTTTAGCAAGCTGGTTGGATTCCATATTTACACACACTACAAGGGTTTAACACGGAAACAACAATATAATTCCTACAGAACTTGCGAAGACCATACCATAGTTAAAGGCAGAATTATACCAATATCTAGAGAAATCATTGCTAAGGTCTCCGGACTTCCAATAGAAGGGGAAAAATGGACTGAAAAACATGTACTCATAGAATAAATAGTTTCAGTGTATCAGGATCCAGGTGAGCAACTGGAAGAAAAAGGAAAAGGTATTAACCCTGCATCCTTGCAACAGCCTTGGCAAGAATCGGCAGTATTCATTCAAAAATACATCACATGTGATGAACGTTGGGATGTGGTAAAGTCTCGTCAACTCAAACTGTTAGCTATTCCAAAGCAACAGGTTTCAGTTAATTTTCCCTTTTTCTTGAATTATATATTGCATGATACTATTGTTCGAAAAAAACCTCAAGCATTTTTTAGCCACCATGGCTTGATTAAATTGATTATTAATCATGAGTTAAACAAACATTAATCAACATGGGATAGCTTTGTCAATCCTACCTTACCTGCCCCTGAAGAAAACCCTAATAGAGCAGAAATTGAACTCCCAAGAACAATCATGCCTAGGAGTGCTAGAGGGAAGAGAACGCATGTTTTGACCTCTGAACTAGTAAAACAAAGATGGTCAAAAAGGATACATCTACAGCAAAATACCTCAGTATTACCAGATGAGACAGGGTCATCCCATACACCACCTCTGAGCCCTAAAATTGTGTCTTTACAAGACTACGAGGAGGAAATGGCTCAAGTACTAGAGAAAATGAGAGCATCCTATGAAATTTGGAACACAACTGAACAATCCGAGGAATAGAGGGACCATTCGAACCAGTATGCCTCTGTTGGCAACTCTAGCCATACTCAAGTCCTACCTTCCAATGATGAATTATAGGACTTGAGGGTTTTATCTCCCTCTGATAATGATTGATTGAATAGAGAAAACCAAATAGAGAGAGCATCTGAGTGTGGAAAACAGTCAGGGAATACCATTCTATTAGAGCAGGAAATAGGTATTGAGACAGCTCCTTTGTCGCCTGAAGAAGATATTACTCTACCCAGTCAGGACATCAATATTGGGATAACCTATTTGACGCCTGAAGAAAACATTACTTCATTTAATGATGACCCTAATACTGGCACAACCCTTCCTGAACTTGACTCCAGCTCTTGTTCCTTCTCCTACCAAATCCCTTCGAAAGAAAAATTAGCTGAGGTTAAGTTGAGAAAAATGAGCAGGAGGTGCAGAAAATTGAGGAAAACAGTCAAACAGCTAAGGAAATGGTTGAAATAAGTGGACAAGGCTTGGAAGCCTAAGAAGGAATTAGCTACCATGTGAACACAAATATATTTTGTTACTCTAACAGTAGATACTGATGAAGTCTCTGTGCAGACTAAATTGATACTTATAGAAGATAAATAAACCCAGAAAGATTTCGACACCCAAACGGTAGATACTGATGAAGTCTCTATACAAACTTATTTGATACTCACAGAAGCCAAAGAAATTCAAATTAAAGAAACACCTACTTACACTCCTTTTGGTAGAGAAAAGCTTCGCAATAAATTAACTCAATTTTAGCATGAATTAGCCTAGTGCAAGAAGGAAGTAGTGTCTTTGCAAGAACATCAAGCATTACTAAAATGATTTAAAGAAATTTATCCATCTGAAGTCGAAACCTTTTCCCAACTTAGGGAAGAAAGGGTAAAAGTAAAAAGGGCACAAGATCAATTGGAACATGCTAAGAAATAGACCAGTGTTGTTTGTTCTCTTTACTTCAACATATTGACTTGCAAAGCACCAACCACCAATTATGCCTTATTTTTAGTAGAAATATATTTGTTGTTGAAGATTAAAGTTGTCAGAGCAGGGAAACCCACTACATTTAAAACCATTGAAGAATTTTTCCAATGTTGCAATGATCAGGATGAACAGGTCCAACACATTTTGTGCGAATTGTATTTGCAAAATTTATTTTTAGAAGAGGATAGAGATAGTAACCCCAATCCCTTTACTGGAGATATTCAATTCCAAGATTTTCTGTCCTTTTCCAAAAATCAGACTAAAAGGGCTAAAGCCTACAATATCTTTTAGAAAAGAGAACATGGTTTAGACCTATGGGTCAAAGGGGAGCCAAAAAAACCCCTACATTTTTTTACTCAACATAATAAGTTTATGCAAAGAGGAGTGATAGCCAAGTTGGGGCCCATTCAAAAAGATATTGTGCACAATGGAAGAGCATACTTCCAAGATATTCAGGAAGAAGCTTTATTAGCAGCCAAACAGAGATGGCAAGCCTCTACCAATAATGTTAAAAATAGCGAACCATTTGGATATAGGAATCTTAAAGCGACTGCTTCTCATTTTCATCTGTATAGTAATTTGATTTTGAGCATGGGTCCTACATGGATAGGATGTAGATATAGATGTCTCATTATATGGTATCCTCCTGAAGACTACCATCATGATTACAAATTACCAGAGGGACATACAAACTCAGCATTTGCAAAAGTGAAACAAAGGCATGGTTTTAGACTTTACAAGGAAGAAGCATATCCTACCTATTCCTTAACTTGACTAGACCAAAATCATTTGTTTGCATGAGGACATGCAAAAAGGTAATTAGGGGAGTATGCTGGGCTGAGGAAAAGGTACATTTTACCCTTATCTTTAGCATGATTTAATATTAATTCTGATATGTTTTCCTTCATTTTAGAAATAAATCAAAGGAGAATAATGTAAACATAGGGTAAAATGAATTATTATTAAAAGGTGTGTTTAATAGTGTAAAAATTGACTTTTGTTGTCTTTATTGAAAGGGAATTGAAACAAATCAGCTGTTGACCAAAATGACTGAACAATAGCAGACAAAGAAAGCAAATGGAATCGCGTCGGTTCCTATGAATCAACAAAAGATGAAGAGACATGCCTATTCCAAAAGCCTTCGGTTGATGGCTACGAACCCTCAAGATCTCCTAATCCTGAGGATTCGTTATTATGTTTGTTTTGCCTTTAAGTTATAAAAGGTTGTAGGTGAAAGAAACAGGGGTTGTTCATATATCATAATTTTTGTAATAAACTTGTTTAGACAGAGCCTTTGAACCTGTGATGATGTATTGCTTCATTGGTTAATCAATAAGTTGATGTTTTTTTCATAAGAGGATTCTGAGTATTTCTTGGCAGAAGACTTCTAGAGGATTCGGGCCCAATCCCTAGTGTTATGTAGAACTATGTATTATGGATAAAACAAATTCCCTAAATGTGGTGCTATGCATTTAGAACAATAGATCAAAGACTTTACAGACACTTTCTCTAAGAGTAAATAGACACACAGAAAGAGGGAGGAACTTACTTGTGATCCAAGCGCTTCCTATTCTCCTTCTGTCGCTCTTGATGTAGCTTCCAATCCAACTTTGATTGCCAGACTAGTTCCTACAAGTATAAACACTAAACAATAAAGAGATTGCAATATACAGATGGTTATTTATGTTAATAAGTTAAATCAATGAAACATGAAACATATATATTAGTTAAGAATCCATGATATAGAAAATAGAAACATAAACAGATACATATATGGGAAAATGAACAACAATATTTATTAATGGATAGAAGGGGGAGGTTACAACTGGTGATTGATTTGATGTCACCAGCTCTAGCATTCGTCCCAGCCTCATCACAATAAATATCTCACCAGCAACATATCACTCTTATCACACTCAATTGAGAATCCAATAGCATTTCTTTACCAAATTTCTTCCTTTCCTAGCACTAGGATCTGTGCTCAATTTATAGGGAAACTAAAGGTAGTTTCCCAACCAATGACTTTCAAATAATATGAAAGACATGTTCCCAAGTTCAGAGGTGTTAGATGGACACTTGGATTCGAAGTTTGACACATATGGAATCTTCTAGAAGGCACTGGCCATGTGGAGATTTCATAATAATGAGAATTTCGCTCCCATTTGACCAACACACTCTTGAATGTTGGGAAGTGCTTTGCAGAGCACCCTTGAATGGAGGTAACTGCATATGCAATGAAGTTACTCCCTTGAGATATTGTGTTGGTGAGCTCATAGGTAATATAACATGTACTTCAAATCTTGGAAACCTTGCAATGGAAGTCATGGATGATTTGTTCTTGTTCTTGTCTTAGGGCATGTAGCAACTTGAAATGATAGGGGATGATAGACCCTATTTCATTGGTCCTAGGGATGATATCCAGTTTGACTAGGTCATTGGGAATGATGCCCAAATTGACCTATAACAGCTGCCCCCTAAAGCATGAAATCAAAATAATAACAATATTTTTTGAATGAGATGCTTTACACTGTGATGGGCTAGTACTGAAGTGGAGTGGAAACCTACATAAATCTTACAATACATTACATCATGATATATCCTCTTGATCACGAATTGTTGAGGGAAGGAATTGCCATGCTTAGCACATAAACTATCTAATAACATGTACATAGTGCATAAAGTAGTCTACATTGGAATGTTGCCCAATACAGACATGCCTACAGATATAGGCCCATATTTGGGTGACGATCTGTATGTAAGGTCACCGTACAGATGATGTGTACAACAACCCTGAAATCACAACCTAGATGGCTGAAACTAGATCCAGGGTCTTCTTATCTCGTTCACTCGATCGTTCGGGTACAAGTCTAGCCATGCGAATATATGATTTATAGTCGAACATGGTAAGACATTGTTTGTTTACCAGCCAATGATGTGAGCTGTAAAAAAACTTGAGAGAAGCACCATTGATGTTAATGGCTCTCAAGGTAATGTAGTAAATTTCGTAAGGTGTGAATAGATGATTTTATGTCGAACGCCAAACAAAATATTTCGGTCAAAATTCCATAATCAAGGATCTTGTCGATGCTGTAACAAGCCTCATGGTACTAGAAGATGATGTTTCGAGATGAACTTCCTAGATGATGGTTTGACATTGACAGAAAGCCACTTTATCGAAAAACGAGAGTTACTGATTTCGAAGACAAAATGTTACTTGACATAGAAATGTTCAGGGATGACCGTCATGAAAATGAAGGTTTAATGAGTATTGCAGAAGGATGAGTATTCACTGGATGAATTCTCTTGAACATAACGGCAACACTGAGATGAGTTGGCAGCATTGACCCAAAACCGAAGTGAAGGTATGATGAACCATAGGTATGAATGAACCATCAAGAATATTACCCAACCCAAACAGTCACGATGACGGAGTGAAGTGTCATGTTCAAGAGTGACTTGCTACCATAAGAGTTCTATTCACTTTCCCAAATTTTTCCCAGTCATTTGTCAACCAATACCTCTTTATTTTTTAACAAGCTTGAGGAGGGTAACCTGTGTGTGATCTATAATTCAACCCTTCGGGAAAATAATGTATCACTATTTAATAATTTAACGAGTCTAGCAATGATTGAAACTTGATTCTTTCCATGATCGACAAGCTCGTCGCTATATTATGTTTTAACGAGCCTAACGATAGTGATAGCCAAGTCCTTTTTCATATTTAGAGAGTTTGAAAAAGAGGAAAAAAGAAAATTACATAAGTACTTTTTCATAAAGTTGTTGCTTAGATCCGAAAAAGTGTAAAATAATATTTGAGAGAACCTCCTAGCCATGTTCGACTAAGGTTTTCCTTTTTCATAAATAATCTATCTTAGTTTGGAAAAGGGTTAAACTTATACTGAGTAGATATCAATTCATGTACTTTTACGAGCTCAAAAAGACAAGTGCTCGACAATATTTTCACATTAATGGAGTCTGAAAAGAGCTAAAATAAGACTCCAAGGGTTCCTTTTTCGTTGTTATCGAAGCTCAAAAAAGAGATAAAAGTGTGCTTCAAGTCCTTTTTTGTTTCTATCAAAGCTCGAAAAATAAGGATAAAAGTATGCTTTATGGTCAAATCATTCTTAAAATAAATATGCACGACCAATCTGCTCATCAGTTGCAAACCTATTTAGAACAATATCAAATGGATTAAAAATACTTGTTTCATGATAAAAATTGAATAAAATCATAGTCATAGCAATAAATATTATTTGAAAATAATTAAATGATTAATTAAAAGATTTTTACTATTCATTTTTACCATTTAAAAGTTACCATTTTCATTTTGGAGCTTTGAACCTGTTTTTGCCCCCGAACTTTAGCCGTTGATTGTGATCAATTCTGTGGACGGTTTTCATTTTAGTTTGATCCAGGTTGGTGACATCAACCTCCTCTTTCTTTCAGTAGTCATTTAATTTCGTTTCAATGCAAATTTTTATGGATTTCGGCCCCTTAGGGTAAATTATTTTTCCAAAGAGGGAAACACACCCTTGAGCATCAAAAACTATGTTGTGGAGCACCTAAAATGAAGCCTAAGTGCATATGCAACTCATTTTATATTGTTCAAGAATGCATTGGGCGTAATTCACATTCTTGATTCTTGCATTGTACCCAAATTTTGTGTAATGTTCCCAAATCGGAACAACTAGCAATCCATGGCTGGAAAACGCATTATCCAGAAATGGAGGTAGCAATATTTGATACCAAGACTTGGATCCCTTAGACCAATACATCTAAGACTGAAATCCAAGATTTGGGACCAAATAAATCCTTCTAGAGTGGTTAAACTGATCTCCCACTGCTAGATGTCCTCAGAAAGTGCCTGGTAAGGGACTGCAACAAATGTATGAACATACAATAGATCAACGGAATTATTTTATGAGTTGTGAGACAAGAAGATATGAATAGTCAATGAATAATGTTATAGCAGCAAAGGTAGTACAAATTCTTGAGGAAACGTCCACTCAAGAAAGGCAATGCAAGCCTCAACAAGACATGTACATGAAAATATAAGAACACTGTTATTTCTGCATAAACCCAGGCTAAGAGCATGCATTTTATAGAAGGTACTGCTCCATATTACATTATAACTAAAAGATATGACAATATATGGCTCAAATACACTAGGGGAGCAAAGCTCTAACCCTTATAAGCAAGAATACATCAATCCTCCAAAGGATTGGCTGAAATATACAAAATGGAAAAAATGTCGGAGTTGCTTGGTAGTTGCAGCAACTCAAATCTGGGACTCAATAGAGAAGGCTGAAGATGATGAAAAATCTGAATTATGCCTTCTTCAATGGATCTCCAAGTGGAAGTCTGATCCTCACACTTGATATCTCACCCTCCAATCAACACTGCAACCCCTCACTGCAGATACTCCATGAAAATAACGCAGTCACTAAGAGGGATTGCGCAGTGAGTGAAATAGAACACCATGGCCAAGTTCCAAGATCTTCAAATCAGCTCCCAAGCTTCCAATATGATCTCCCAAATAAAGGAAAGACTCTCTCTCTGAAAAACAAGAGATGGAAGAGGTGTTGTGGAGTCTCCACTGCAACACCCTACAACATAGAGTTATGCTGCTGCAGCAATAACATTGTCTTGGAGGAGGATGCTTTGGCCTTGAGCCAAGAGATGTGGAGAATGAAGAACCAACCTTCAAGAGGCCTCTCAAGAAGGTGAGGAAATACTAAACAAGAATTCCCCGACAATTCTTGCTAAACAGCAAGGAATGCACAATGTCTGAATAGACATGAAATGAACAATCATAAGCATGAATAACAATGGTTGCCTTGCCCTCCGTTTATACAATGTGAGCTCCCTCTTCATGGGTCCCACTCCATTATGGTTTCCTCCATAAAGGAATATTCCCTCCTCTATCTCTACACTGTCCCATGTAGTGCTTTCCACCTCATACCCAACGCTGTTTGACTTGGTCAAACTTAACCAAGCTTCTTTGCAAAATGTCCCCTTTCACACATGAGGGTGTGAAATTTAGTTCCAAGGCTGATCCCTTTTCATAATAGAGGGATTATTATCCATGTTTTTATTATCATTGGGCCTCCTCACCCAATTATTCAAATTACAAGTGAAATTATCAAAATCTAATGTTCCAATTTATTAAAGGAAAAATTTGGAACATTACAGTCCTCCCCTCCCAAATGTTGCTTGTCCCCAAGAAACTGCAAGGATAGAACTAGAAAGTCTCCACTCAAGGCATGGAGTCTGAAATTTGATGAGGAACATCTTCCCCATGTGGATCCTCCATCCCAAAGAAATCATCCAAACAAAATGAGCTACCTCCCAACAAGGTAACTCCTGAAAATCTCCTTCCACCTCAAGCTCTGAAAATGAAGGTGGGATGAAAATATGAACATGGTAAGCATCATCGCCTACCCCAAGATGTCCCCAAGATGTCCTCCTCTCCACTTATGATAAGTGTAGAGTGTGTGATGATCCTGGGCTGCAAAAGTATTGCCCTCAAATGGAAAAGTGAAGAATAGTCCTCCAAAGAGTACCCCTCCAACAATGAAGAACAAGCTGGCCAAAAATGTTTCATCCATGATGAATAGGACAAGATCATCATAGAGTATCCCAATGAGAATTCTACTGCAATTTATACATGATGATACATGATACAAACAATGCCTCACATGGATACAACATAGTTTCATCCACTGCAATCTCAGGAAGGAACATGGCAAGTGACATAAAAAATTCATCACATCTACTAAGGAATAGTAAATGGATGAATATAGAAATAATACAAGCCCAAAATTTTTCCCATGGTTGTACAATGGATAACTATCAATTCCATGGTCCACCTCAAAAGAGAACATATATGTATTAGTGGTGGCCATATCTCCTCCCATGTTCCCATTAGAACATGTAGTACAGAAATTGTGAGAATTCTTCACACTCAGGGACACATCCAACTCCTGTGCCTCTCTCATAATCATGATTATTATACAAATATGATCCATATCAGCAGAGGAAGTCATGATCAGCAATAAAATGAGGAAAATTTTGAAGGTTTCATGTGTTGCAAGGATGTACCAATAGTTTTCCCAATAGTGACAGTGCAGTTTTCCAAACTGCTGCTTCAGAAAATCACATGGCAAGTTGTTTTGTGTTACATGAATAGTTATGTATGTCATGATAGCTACTGATAAATAGAAAATGTTTGAGTATATAAACTTATCATACATGAAAGAAAACACTTTCCCAAGGCCATATAAAATATGGTTGTCTCCATCATACAAGTTGGTCCAATTTTTTCCATGGAGCCCAATGAAGAACTTGCCCTTTTGTGGAGCAATGCATTGAATATTAATGGTAAGAGCATCAAAATTTTGTGTTAGATAATCCATGGATGTAAAAAAAATATTCTTACCATATGTTGAGAGAAAAATGATGCATGTGTATATGAATGATCCCTCCATAGTAGTATGGTACATCCTCGGGAAGAGAATTGAACCATATGTTGCATAAAGATCACCCTCCTTATACTTGGAAATCCAAGTCAAGAAGATCATGGCAAGTGAGGTCATACCAATGTAATAGATGTCTCCATCCACTACTCCATCAATCTCACCTCCTCTTTGTCCTCCAATTGCATCAAGTGTGAAGTGATCCTAGGGAAACTCCATCAATAACCCCAAGCTCTCAAGTGACAACGCTGTTGGCCTCTACAAATGATCTCTGGCCAACTCATAGCTCCATTCTTTGACATGCTCCTTGTCAAAGATATCTCCCATAATTTTTCAATACATAAGAAGCTCCTCCCAAGTTGGAAGTACCCCTCTATCATCAAAAGCCAAGGAGATAATGCCATCTCCTCCTCTGGAAACATCATGAAAAATGTGAGAGCAAATCTGCTCTTGCTCTCCCAAGAACAAGAAAAGCAACAAAACATTTTGTTGCCTCCCCATACCTTCATCATACAACTCATCTGATGAAGACACAATCAGTGATATGAGTATCACATCAACACCATGCATCCATACTCTATGCTACTCAATGATGCAAGTATCCATCCTCCTACTCTTAGGTGGAGTTTTTTCCAAGTGATGGCCAAACTCTTTCAAGAGTAACCAGCGCAGCCAAGCCTCCTACTGCCTGGTATCATAAATTTTCAAGTGGCCTCCCAACTCCTTTCTCATCAACCACATCCACTCAACCAGTTGTGGATGCTTCCTTCTTCTCTTCATCTTGGTACTCCTCCCATGAGGGCTACCATCCTCCCAAATCAAATTCCAGTCTTTGCACTTCATGGGATTTTGTAATGCAATATTCTTAAGGATCAATGAGTCCCTATCAAGACCCAAATAGGTGGTAGGAAAAAACCTCCCATCATGATGTGTATGGCTCAAGGAATTTCCAACACAAGCATGAGAGATTTTATCCATCCTAATATGTCCTCCATCTTCTATCTTCTCTTGTGAGAAAGGAAGAAAATATTTGCACTCCATGGTGTGTTGAAGTGCACCTCTAATGAGATCTCTCCTTGAGACCTCCCTCTCATCAATAGTCTTCCAAAACCAATGAGTTCTTGGATATAAAAGTAGAAGTTCCTCTTTGAGCTGAGAGAATCTCATTGAGAAAGTGTCATCTTGAAGGGAGAAAGGGTTTCTTACTTCAAGATGTCTACTATCAACCTTCAAGGCTTCAAACCCCAACCTCCAATGTGATATGTAATCTAAAAAAGGCTCATGAAGATGATGGTTTATTTCCTCCTTGAATGTTTTCATGTTGCACAGCGCAGTGCAACCAAGCTGCTCTATGGTAGCAATGGGATTTGACCCTTGTTCATGCAAAAGTAAATCTCCACATTGATCAAAAGAGTTTGCTATAACAATAGAATGTGTAAATCCTTTCATACCTTGATGTGCATTTGGAACTTCTTGTAGGGATACAAGATTTCCCTCCTCCAAAGTGTTGGCTCCTCCAACGGTTGATGCATGTGGCTACTCCTCCATGAGTGTGACAGCGTTATCATAAGGCTCCTCAAGTGGTGGTGTGGTCTTCCCTTCCTTTTCCCTTTCACCATCAAAGGTTTTGACCAACCCTTGGATTAACTTTGCAAAAGTTTTCTCCCTTGTATGGCTCAAGTGGCTGCTCCACCAATCATAGGCTACACCCTCCAAGTGCAGCACTGAGATTTCAACAGCTTCTTTCTCTACTACATGATGTAGAAAGAAAAATGCCACCAACTCTTTCACCCAAGTTCTTGCAATAGATGACCCATCAAAGGTAGACAACAAAAATCTATTGCCTTTGATTTATTTTCTGCTACATGGTCTCTTCTTTTCCTTCAACTAGATGAAATGAGGAAAATCTAGAGTCTCCTTGAAGGGTCTAGGTTGAGATCTATACTCAACAAGGTAATCACTCAGAATTTGATGATCCAAGTGTCTTCCATGCTCAATGTCTTCCTCTTGATGTGAATAGGAAGTGCATGGTCCTTCCTCTTCTTCTTCTTCAATCTTCTTGACCTCCTTGGAGAGGTCTCCTCTGGATTTGAAAATAGATGAGAATAAACCCATCTTCTTCAACATTTTGATCTTCTTGGGCTTAGACTCACAGGCTGAGCCAAGAAAGTTGCTTCGATACCACTGTAATGTTCCCAAATCGAAACAGGTAGCAATCCATGGCTAGAAAACACATTTTCCAGAAATGGAGGCAGCAGGATTTGATACCAAGACCTGGATCCCTTAGATAAATACATCTAAGACTGAAATCCAAGAGTTGGGACCAAATAAATCCTTCTAGAGTGGTTAAATAGATCTCCCACTGCTCGATGTCCTCAGAAAATTCCTGGTGAGGGATTGTGACAAATGTATGAACATACAATAGATCAACAACATTATTTTATGAGCTGTGAGATAAGAAGATATGAATATCCAATGAATAATGTTATAGCAGCCAAGGTAGTACAAATTATTGAGGAAACATCCACTCAAGAAAGGCAATGCAAGCCTCAACAAGACATGTACATGAAAATATAAGAACACTGTTATTTCTGCATAAACCCAGGCTAAGAGGATGCAGTTTATAGAAGGTACTGCTCCATATTACATTATAACTAAAATATATGACAAGATATGGCTCAAATACACAAGGGGAGCAAAGCTCTAACCCTTATAAGCAAGAATACATCAATCCTCCAAAGGATTGGCTGAAATATACAAAATGGAAAAAATGTCAGAGTTGCTGGGTAGCTACAACAACTCAACTCTGGGACTCAATAGAGAAGGCTAAAGATGATGAAAAATCTGAAGTAGACATTCTCCAATGGATATCCAAGTGGAAGTATGATCCTCACACTTGAGATCTCACCCTCCAATCAACACTGCAACCCCTCACTGCAGATACTCCATGAAAATAACGCAGTCACTAAGAGGGATTGCGCAGTGAGTGAAATAGAACACTATGGACAAGTGCCAAGATCTGCAAATTAGCTCCCAAGCTTCCACTATGATCTCCCAAATAAAGGAAAGACTCTCTCTCTGAAAAACAAGAGATGGAAGAGGTTTTGTGGAGTCTCCCCTGCAACACCCTACAACACAGAGTTATGTTGCTGCAGCAATAACGTTGTCCTGGAGGATGATTCTTTGGCCTTGAGCCAAGAGATGTGGAGAATGAAGAACCAAACTTCAAGAGGCCTCTCAAGAAGATGAGGAAATCCTAAACAGGAATTCCCCGGCAATTCTTGCTAAACAACAAAGAATGCACACTGTCTAAATAGACATGAAATGAACAATCATAAGCATGAATAACAATGGTTTCCTTGCCCTCATTTTATACAATGTGAGCTCCCTCTTCATGGGTCCCACTCCATTATGGTTTCCTCCATAAAGGAATATTCCCTCCTCTATCTCTGCGTTGTCCCATGTAGTGCTTTCTACCTCATACCCAACGTTGTTTGACTTGGTCAAACTTAACCAAGCTTCTTTGCAAGATGTCCCCTTTCACACATGAGGGTGTGAAATTTAGTTCCAAGGCTGATCCCTTTTCATACTAGAGGGATTTTATCCATGTTTTTATTATCATTGGGCCTCCTCACCCAATTATTCAACTTATAAGTGAAATTATGAAAATCTAATGTTCCAATTTATTAAAGGAAAAATTTGGAACATTATATTTTGTCTATTTTTTGCATAAAAAGTGTCCTAATGAGTCTTATGGTTATGTTTCTGGGATTCATTGGACTAGAACGACGATTACTTGGAGAGAAAGAAAGCACGAAGAATAAAATATGATTTCCCTTAATGACTCCGGTACTGTAGTAGCCCTAAGAGATTGTGGGTTATTAAAGTACTTCTAATTGTCAGGTGTGAGGCAACAAATAGAACTTTGTGAGTTCCTAGTTTGTGCATGGGATCCGAAAATTGAGGCATTTCACATTAGGAACAAAGTGGTTCCTATTGCAATGGAGGACATATATTTTCTGACAGGCTTGTTGAGGAGAGGCTTACCCATTTCTCTCTCAGGATCTGCACTCAAAGGAGAGATGGTGAGAGACTATGTTTTGTAGTATTGCTATCCAGGGGAAGAACCAAGCAAGGATGGGAAAATAAACATTTGTGACATTCGTGATTTTCCTTTTAGAACCATTCTATTTACGATGGCAAAGCTTTCCAGCACCCTTACACTACATGTAGCAAATAGATCTTATATGAAGTATGCGTTAGAGTGCATGGAACCAACAATTTTCAGCTGGTCTAAAGCTGTAATTTCCCAAATAAAAGAACAACTGAGCAAGGCAAAGGGAGGAAGGAAGAAAAACTTCATTTAAGGTTCGATCCTTGTTTCTTTTGCCTTAGAGAAGATTCCACTAATGCAGCCTCAGCATGTGATGTTAGGTGTGTCTAATCCTAGAGATCTGAGGATGCAAAGATGGGTAGAACTGATGGCTAGACATGTAGGCCAATCATCCATCGTGTTCTTGACTGCATTCATTGACTGGTTCAAGTGGTAGGTTATCGCCATAGATGTGTATGTATACGCAGGTGTCAATTTCCAAGGAGATCCAGAATTAGCATTACCAGAAGGCGCTTAGTGGGGTGCAATTGGTAAGAATGTTTCAACCATGTTTTTTTATTTTTCTAAGGTTTATACAATGTTTTTGTATATTTATTTTTTCCTAAGAATAAACTAAAATTTTAATGTAATGAATATGTTGGACAAGTTCAACCAGTGGAGGAACCAGAGCATGGAGCAGATGAGCCAACAGAGAGGGATGTCGGGAGAGCAGTCCTTTAGGATTTATACATGGTTGAGACTCTATCTAAGCTTCGGCAGCACATAGAGGGATTGACCTTCAGTATTCTGTATTTCCAGATCTAAGAGTTACCCATGTGACTACATCATCATACTATTGGGGTTCTTAACCCCTGGATGCAGTTACTATGTAGGATAGCTAGATCGATAGCATGTTACCATGAGCATCACTAGTTTACTTTTGACATGTTGCATACATTTTTTAGGTTGGATGACCAATGTGTCTTGGGAACAAATTTTTGTAAGAGCCTATGACTATCTATATATTTTATTTTAGTGTTTTCCCATGTTTATTGTGTAATCCTATTCAATTATGTGAATTTATATCTTTACATGTGTTGAAAATGTCTATCTATAACATGATTAGCTAAATAATCAATCAATGTGTTCAAATTTCTGGAAATTTTTTGATATTGAATAAAATAAAAGTGTCTTTCCAAAAGTTGAACTCATAGGAACAAACGATGCAGTGTTGTATTTTTAACAGTATAAACACTAGTAAGTTGTAATACCACAAGTTGTGAGTCTAACCTTATCATGATGCGGTTAATACCAAATGAAATGGCACCAGAGAGAAGTTCGATCAACACGCTATACTCAACAATATTGTTTTTCGATTGACCAATACAAATCCCTTGAAAACTCACTAACTCGCAGTTTGGAGCGAAAATGGCCCATGCTACAGAGGATAGATTCTGCGTACTACGAATAGCACCGTCAGCATACCCAACAAAAGGTTCTAAAGATTTATACATCTGTGATAAAATGTAAATCAGATTACTAACGTCAAGAAAACTCTAAAAACAAACTAAGACCATGAATGAAAAACACCAACATATATATACAATATAATACAAATAATTACTACGCTCATGATTTTAGATACAACCCCTATCTAGGTTGTGCCAATGGAATCCCATTGTAATCTACCAACTCATAGGCACCTTTAGCAAGAACTATTTTGACAATATAGGGGTCGTGCCATAATGGATCAAATTTCCCTATACCTATTACATCAGCATCTTGATCATAAAGAAGGACCAAGTCGCCCTCTGAGAAAATGCGAGGCTGGACATTTTTTCATATTGTGCTTTATACATCTCTTATGCACTTCGTTTTCCAATCAGACTTCACGACACGTTACATCAAGATGGATGAGGTTAAAAAGACGTGCTTCTTCGTCTGAGGTGTCAGGTAACAAGTCAATTGTGATTTTCAATGACGGTATTTCACATTGGATTGGCAAGATAACTTCCAGACCATACGCCAATTGAAAAGGAGTAAATTTGGTTGCGTTTCTCACCGAGGTTTGATACACCCACAAGGCTGAGTACATGATCAAATGCCAGTTTATTTTATGAACTCCTATCATTCATTGGAGAATACATTTAAGAGTCCTGTTGATAGCCTCAACTTGTCCATTTGATTATGGATAATAAGGAGTAGAATTATCATGTGACAATCCTAACTTGGTAGTCAATTTAGTCATCATATGGTTGCGAAAATGCTTCCCATGTTCTGTGACTATAGGCTATGGGACCCCAAACCATGCAATGACATGATTAAAGAAAAATAATGTAGTTGTTTGTCTTGTGTTGTTGAATGTAGGCATTGCTTCTGCCCACTTGGTAAAGTAGTCTACTGCGACAATAATATAACCATACCCCCCGGATGAACAAGGGTTACAGGTCATGAATTCGATACCCCATTTCAAAAATGGTCCCACAGAGACAACAAGATGCATTGGATTTGGCAGTTTGAGGATTTTATGATCAAATATCCAGCACACATGAAAACTTCTGACCGCGAGGATGCAGTCATGAAATATGGTAGGCCAAAAGTAATCAGCGTTGAGTATCTTCTGCGTGGTACCGTATCCAGACAAGTGTCCACCACAAGCCCCAACATGACAATCATTTAAAACTTTTTCGGCCTCCTCATGAGTGAGGCACCTTCATAAAATTGTATCGATACCATGATGATAAATTATATCACCGACGATCAGATAATATTTGGCTTGGTATCGAATATGTTGCTGGTAAGAGCGAGAGGCATCAGGCTGAAAATTCTGGGTTTGGAGATAAATTATGAAATCCCCATACCAAGGATCAGATGATCTGATCAGAAACAAATACTTGTCAGGAATACATGGTTCCGACGTAGTAGTAGTACTATCAGCGGGAAGGTCACAAAGAAGCTCAACCAAAATTAAAGATTTCTTTGACTTGGATTTGATTAATTCCAAATCAAATTCCTGCAAAATGAAAATCCATTTTGAATACTTTCCCCCCAGCAATTGACGTGATAAGATGTAAGTCATGGGGTTGCAATCTGAAATGACAATGGTCTTTTGGAACAGGATATAGTGGCGAAATATTTGGACAGCTTGAACAACCTCCAAGGCAAGATTTTCTACATATGAATACTTTACTTCTGTATCATTGAGATTACGATTCAAATAATAGATTGGATTTTCTATCCCATTTTCTACTTGGAACAATACCATAGCAATGGTTGTATTAGCCACGGTGATATATAAGAAATAATCGCTCTGATAATTGGGAGGATACATTAATGACACCCGAACAAGATTATCCTCGACAACATCAAAAGAAGCTTGTGCAACTTGGTCCCAATAGAATGGAATCCCATTTTTTAAGAGCCGAGTAAATCCTTTAGCCATTTCAGCGTAATTGGGTATGAACCTCCTTAGGAAGTTAGCCTTTCCTTGAAGTTTCTGTAACTGAAGAAAATTTGAGGGCGAAGGCAAATCAAGAATGGCCTAGACATTCAGTGGGTTTATTCGAATTCCTTCTTTTGAGATGACGAATCCGAGAAAATGACCAGAACCAACACAAAACACACATTTATGTGGATTGAGGCATATTTTGTAGTGTCATCGGTGTAGAAATATAGCTCTCAAATGAATCGGGTGATCAATCTGATTCTGTGAATGTGTGGGTAAATAATCTAGATAAGGTTGAACAATGTGCTTGATGTCATTGAAATCATAATCCATTGCTCTCTAAAAATTTTCCCCAGCATTCTTTAAACCAAATGGTACTTTCTGGTAAGTGAATGTGCCCCAGGAACAGATGAATTTTGTCTTATATTGATCCCCTGGGTGGATATTGATTTGATTGTAGCTAGAAAATCCATCCATGAACGAAATTTTTTTGCATCCAGCACAATCGTCAATAATCTGGTCGATAAAGGGAGTTGGATAGTTGTCTTTTGGAAAAGAAAGACTGACATCCTAATAATCAATGCACACTCTGATTGCTCCTTGTTTTTTCATAACAGGAATGATTTTGGAAACCCACTTAGTTAGAGGAACAGGTTAAATGAAACCAGCACGCAAAAAAATTTCAGCTTCTACTTTAATGGCAGTGTGTAATGTTCCAAATCTGGAAATTAAGAAATATTTGACAAAAAAATGGTTATGCAGCATCAAATAATGTCATAAAATATTTTAAATAACAAATCCTTCAGTTAATACAACAACAACAGCTTTATACAGCGTTTTATGGGCAAAAAGGTGGGGAAAGTGGTGATTTTAGCCCTAAAATGAGTATATTCAGATATTTGCGTGAAAATAAGGGTGGAAAGTGGTTGTATATGATATATTAGGTCAATAATTTCAGCTCAAACAAATGATTCTAGCTTGGTTAAACAGCTTCTCCTTCCCAAACTAGGCTTTAAAACCCTGATTTCCCAATGCTTGGAGTATGCAAATTTTTCTGAAGCATAGAGAGTGTATTTTCTGAAGGGGTTTCTACAAAAAATGATGAGAGAGGTCTGATACACAACTTATATTAATCACATAACAAGAAATGCAAGTTTAAACACTTATACAGAAGAGACAAGGCTCCCAGCAAGATTTTCGGCAAAATGCATGAAATAAGCAATACTACATAAAATAATGCAGTTGCTACAACTCTGTATTAATATTGACTGAATAAATCATATAATTGCTGAATAATACATAAATAGGGCCAAATGCCTCTCTAACAAAACTCCCGGAGGGAAATGAGAACCTCCTCTTCAAGAAATAACACAAAATCAAAGGATGCAACACTGATGTTGGTGCCTTTGCATGAAGGACACAGTTTCTGAAGATGAATGTGATGTATTTGAATATATATGAATGGCCTCAAGAAAAATATAGAAATTAATCTCAAATCCTTCTCTCTTGATCCCTTAAGAAAGCTGATCCAAAGAGAGGATGGAATTCTCGCACGAGAATTCTTTGCACTAAGCAGTGCAGCAACTCCGACTAAACAGCTAAAGTATGCAAATGGTCTCTAGACCAAGAAATTCGAAATACATGAATGAATCCCCTTTGATGCTATGCCCTCCTTTTATTTTTGGTGTGTCCCCTCACCTGGGGTCCCACCTCTTAGGGTATCTTCATTTGAATCTCTTCCCTCCAAAACTGCACTGTCTTCTTAGGCAAGCTACTTCTCCTTAGGCTGCACTGGTTGACTTGGTCAACTTGACCTTGTCCTCATAAAATTGGCCCTTTTTACATTAGGAGGTGTAAAATAAGCTCCTCAAGGGTTCCCTATTCACATTATGAAGAGTTTTATTCATGCAAAAAGGCCTCCTCTTCCCTTTTTATTCATCTCTTATATAATATAAGCAAATATTAATGTTCCAATTTATTCATGAAAATTTTGGAACATTACATAGTGGCATTCTTCGAATGAACAAGATGAAGGCATTGACGTATTGGTTTGACATCAGGGTACATGTTAATAGTATGTTCAACGATACTAGTGTTAATACCTAGCATTTCCTCGTAAGACCAAGAAAATATATCTCAAAATTCACGAAAGAGAGAGCGATATGTTTCGATTCTGATGGAGAACAAGACATGCCAAAATGAATATTTTCTACCATGCCATGTTTGGTCAAAATATCAATAGAAATGGTTTCTTCAATATTTGATAAATTTCGTTCAGAATCGATCTCATTAATAGGAAAATAATTTGAAAAGAAATTTTTGATCGATGGGTGATATAGTTCACTAATATTGTTTTCTTCATAATTAGGAAGATGGGAATGATGATGATAATCTTCCCATGGTTCTCTGTCTGACATCATGGTTTCCAAAATATTCTCATATGTCAAGAAGGTTGAGGAAAAAGGATCAACTGGAGTACCAAAGTCTAATTAACGATCAACCCAAATGATTGGCGACGATTATTTCCGATTCGCTGCCCAAGCTAAATAGATTGATTGCTATGCTAGTTCAATAGGGTTGGCTGGCAAAAACTCATCCAACATAATAACTTCGGAATCACCTGTACTCTTCCTTAAGCTAGATGGAGTGGAAGAGATCATGCAGCAGGTCTCTATGCTTGCAACTTATGCCAACGTGGTAGGTGGTGGTAATGCAAAGGGTCCCATGAGAGTGGAATCCTTTAAGAGTCCTACACCAATGTTCTGAAGTGCGAGTTGGGGTGTGTGAACTAAAGTAACACTTCCAATTACCTGGGAGGTGGAGGAAAATAAGGATAGTTGATTGATGACTGTGATAGCACCTTTATGTGGAAAGGCGATCATTCTAAAATATGTAGAAACAATGGAATTCATAGCATATACCCATGGCCTTCCAAGTAAAATATTGTAATCAAGGGGTCCTTCAACAACCTCAACTTCAAAATTTACTATTTTTCCCCTAGATCAATATGTAGGTTATTAATAATACCGCAAGGCTTATATGTACATTCATCAAAAGCTTTCAATGTCTTTGATGATTGAGACAAACATGGTGAGCCAAGTGATTTCCAATATTTTAGAGACATAATGTAGGTAGATGCTCCCTCATCAATAATAGTGCGATGAACAAGGTAATTGAGAAAATTTACTTGTATGGAGAATGAAAATTCTGCGGGTAATTGTGGCACATAGCTCATATGATTGAAGACTACGAGTTTTGAATCTGTCGGATCAATTCCACCAATTGCCGACATCAAATCATGCTTTTGGGAGGGAAAATTTTGTAATACGTCAAGTGCTAATATAGTTTAATGAGATTGAGGAAAATATTCAACTATATTATAATTTTGAGTAGCTTGAGCACAAGGATTATATGTCGATTTATGAACAACTCCCTTTGGTGGCTTTATTGTCAATTCAGGAATAGCAGGAGGCGGTATCGATTTTGTAGATGGATTCGTGGTCGAGATAGTAGGTTGATCAGTAGCCTGACTACCGTAATATTTATTATGTGTTGATATAAAAACATAATTCAATGGCTTCCTGATAGATATCATAAGCACTTGGGAAATAGAAGCTAGATCCGTAGCAACCAAATTTGTGTCCGGAGTCAGAAATGGGTCTATCAACACAACTGACGCATGGGAATTCTTAACCATTTTTGAGACTTCAGCGCAGTGAGGAAAATCCCTAAAAAAATGTTCCTCATTACAGTTAATTCAAGTGTAACAAGGTTTCCATTTTCCAGACGATTGATCAGACGATCCCTACAGGGTAGAAGTTTTATTTTTCTTAGATTTTCCCTTTTTCTTACTTTCGGGTTGCTTGTCACTTTTTCCCTTGTCAGATGACACGGCATGGATTTTGGAAGAAGGTGCAGGATCAAGTGCAGTAGTGTAATATGTGTTTGTAGTACCAATCATACCGTCTACAGCATAAGAGTCCTTTGATAAAGGAGGAACAATAAAATTAGATCGTGGCGCATTAGGAATTTTCTCATAGAGTGTGCCAGACTGAGTATAGATCAAGTCCAAATATTGGGCATGAAAAATGACCTACTCTTCAGTGATGATGCCACCCTTAGCCACATCCTTGGCTATAGATGGTAACATGGACTCAATGAACCACTCAGCAAGGAGCTGATCAGGAACAAATGTCTTAACCATTCTACAATGACGACACCACTCATGAATATGATAAAAAATGTGAGTAGCATTTTTCTGTTTAAAATTAGTCAAGAGTTCCATTCCAGTTTAATATAGTATGGATAACTAGAAGTGGGTCAAAAAGAGAGTAGCTAGGGTAGTGAAATTATAAAAAGAAGCTCTAGGTAATTCAATATACCATTTTGTGGCCAAACCAGTGAGCGTACGCAGGAAAAGACATAGTTGAGCAGAGTCATCATTCAAGGAGTTAGATGAACACCACAAATGATAAGTCATAACATGAGTTGACGGGCCTTCCCAAGGCTTTCCATTGAACTTAGTAATATTCGAGGGCAATTTATGAGGTATCACTGACCACCAAGGAACATAGTTGATTTGATCATTAGTGAGCTGATTTAAATCTGGTAAATTTAAAGTTGCAACAAAGGGCGATTGTCGATCGAGGTCAGGTTGAGCATAGCCAAGGAATGATGGAATTGCTTTGGAAACATACCTTTGATCACCAGCATAAGGAATCTATTGTTGGTAACCCAGATAGGGGTTGTTTTGATAAGCAAACGCTTGAGGATTCTGTTGACCAAAACCTGGGTACGATACTTGTTGAAATGAAGGTTGTGGCATTTGCACCTGTGGCTACCAAGGGGTCTTCCCACCAATGTTATAACCCAAATTAAGATAACCTGGATTCAATTGTGGATAGATATAACCTAGTTGTGGCTGCGACATCCCATAATATGGTAATCCATCTTGTGAATAAATAATTTCGGGTATAGGTGGTTGTTGTAAACTAGCCGAAAGAGTTGGAGTCTGAGGGCCCAAAACTTGAGAGTAGTAGGTTGAAGGACCTTCCTGAAATGGTTAAGGAACAACATTTTGTGCCTGTAACAGGGGTAAAGATGTATTAACAAGTGGATTTTATGTGGGTGCAACAGGTTGAACCAGTTGATACAAGTGTACAACCACTTGTGGTTGGATAGGCAAAGTGGGATGCCATTGACAAACATTAATTTTGACATTAGGATGACCAAAAAACAATGGAGTACTATCGAAGTGGGAAACCATATTTTACCCCCTTGCATTAGGATTGAAATAAAATGGAAAATATTGTTCTCCAAATGCAGGGAGTCTAGTTGAAATTTAACTGGAAGGAATATTCCCAGATGGACCAGCTTGATATTGCCCTGATGATGGATAGAAAGGATCAAGTCATTTAGTACTCACTATAGGTTTACCAGTTATAATATCAGATGATAACATTGGTGAAGTCCATAGGTTTGAAGATGCAATAGAGAAAAATCCAGATAAATATTTTTAACCTAATGGGAGCAAAGGGCCACCATGTAAATATGACTCTAGTGAAGTTGTGAACATCGACAGAGTAGCAAGAGTAGGTGTTGTCACTATTGGATTTGATGGTCCAACGGAATATTTTGGTTCAGGCATGGTTACTTGACCAAATGTATACCCTATTGGATCTACGGGAACTTGAATAGACATAGAATCAACTGAAGTAGTGGATGGTGATTGAGGAAAAGACTCGAACATGTAAAGCCCCAACCCAAAATGGGTTAGAGTTAAAGGTGTTTCACCTTGTGGTATTTCTTCAATCGAAATTAAAACAAGTGGAAGGATTTCTGCACGATATTGGAGACTCAATCGCTACAGTAGATTGTTGGTCGACTGATACAGGAACAACTTCCAGTCATTCGACTTCGAGATTCAGATGTTCTAGCAAAGAAGAGACATGATTTGGATCAACTTCTAGTTGAACAATGTCAGGTTGGGGAGGTATGGTCTCACTGATTGGAGAGATCGTGACCACGAGTAGCTGTGAGGACTCCGTATCGACAACAGTAGACAAACTAGGATTTATAGAAATAACTTGTGCCGACTCTAGTATATGTGAATATGATGCTTCACCAGAGGTACTGGTAGTTCTAGTTTCGGTAGAGTGATGTCTCCTTCACCGTCCAAAGGTGACTTCCGGTGGCAAATTTGGTTTCAATTATAATCTACGCGAATGACGGGGAAAGGGATTTTATTCTTCCACGATGATTGATTTATTTTATGACCAAAAACCAATATACAAAATAAAAGGGTAATGCTAGGAAAAAGGTTTACTAAGAAACTTTGAACTACAAAATACCTCTCTACGAACCAAGAAGTACGGGTAGGCAATCTCCCTGAATGCTGTGTTCGGTGTATCAAAATTTACAAGGCAAACGACTTGGTTCACTATGGATGGATAGCAACCTAAAGTTTTCCTCCCAAATATACCTAAAGGTACATGGAGGCCTAAGTCCGTACTAGTGCTGTCTAATGCAAAACTGCACAGTGAGAGCACCCCTTTATACTTTTCGTACTATAACACTGCGTGATATACACAAAAATACATGGACGAGCTATGATATACTTACGTACATGGAGTGAGGTATCACACTCAAAATGTATCGCAAATAATTAATGACAACTGCTAAGTTTTTACGACGCTGGAACACGTCTCTAGCCTAGACCTACTACATGCTATCGTTATGGTTCCAATGCTTTTTTAGGTAAATTGATGTAAATTATAAGTTGATCTTGCTTATCAATTTGCCTTTCAAGGTTCACTACATGATGTAATTGAAATTCCTAAAAATCCAAACTAAAATGATAAGCAAAATTTTCAATTTTAGTTTTTTCAATGAAAATCCTAGCTACTAAAGGGAAAGAGCAATTATTTTTGAGAGCAAACAACAAAGAGCACAAACTAATATGCAGCTTTCCTAACTTGTTCCTATGCAAAACACACAACTCACTACATGAAAATGTAGGTTTTTCTTTTCAGTCCCCTTAATGTGAATTCAAAAAGGAAACTATATGTATCAAATTAAAAAAAAAACAAATGCTTTCTTCTTTGAGAAACGATGAATTTAACAACAATTTCTCTTTTAGGAAAAACGAAGAATGGAACTACAATTTTTCCTACAGGAAACAAAGAATTTAACGAAAATTTCCTTTACAAAAACAAATAGATCTAGTGCAGAAATAAAATACTTTGAATTTGATTTGTCAATGATAAAGAAAAACACTTAAAGAGACATTGAACAAACTTAATTTTCAAAGGAGGAAGAATTAGGAAAATTCACTGGTCTCTATGAGGCATCACACAATTCAAAACACAACAAACAAAAGGCTGAGTATGATGGAAATGACAAATTCAAAGGTAATTTGGTTGGATTAGGGGGAAACACAGTCTCTAAAGGGAGATAGTGTGTTGCAAAGTACCCCTGAGTTGGAGACAGTGCTATGCAAAGCACTGTGTCTTGACCAACAGTGTGTTAGGCGCAACAGAGATTCAAAAATCACGTTACTGACACACTTCTAATGTAATTTTTTGATTCAAAAATCTAATAATTGACAGTAGATGCTACTGTGTGGAGAATCATAGGAAAACATACCAAGGATGAAAGGAAACTCCCCAGCAGAGTTGGCAATTTTTTATGCGGAATTATGTATTACGGATTAAAAAAATTCCCTAAATGTGGTGTTATGAATTGAGATAAACAGATAAAAGACTTTGCAGACACTTTCTCTAAGATTAAATAGACACACAGAAAGAAGGAGGAACTTACTTGTGATCCAAGGGCTTCCTATTCTCCTTAGTCGCTCTTGTTGTAGCTTCCAATCCAACTTTGATCGCCAGACTAGTTCTTGCAAGTATAAAAACTAAACAGCAAAGAGATTGCAATATACAGATGGTTATTTAACTTAATCAGTTAAATCAATGAAACATGAAATATATATATATATATATATATATATATATATATCAGTTAAGAATCCACGATATTGAAAATAGAAACATAAACAGATACATATATGGGAAAATGAACAACAATCTTTATTAATGGATAGAAGGGGGAGGTTACAACCAGCGATTGATTTGATGTCGCTAGCTCTAGCATTCATCCCAGCCTCATCACAATAAACATCTCACCAACGTCATATCACTCCACACTCAATTGAGAATCCAACGGAATTTCTTTACCAAATTTCTTCCTTCGCTAGCACTAGGATATATGCTCAATTTATAGGGAAACTGAAGGTAGTTTCCCAATCAATGACTTTCCAATAATAGGCAAGACATATTTCCAAGTTCAAAGGCATTAGATGGACACTTGGATTCGAATTTTGACACATATGGACTCCTCTAGAAGGCACTAGCCATGTGGAGATTCCGGAACAATGAGAATTTCACTCCCATTTGACCAAAACACTCTTGAATGTCAGGAAGTGCTTTACAGAGCACCCTTGAATGGAGGTAACTGCATATGCAACGCAGTTAGTCCCTTAAGAGACTGTGTTGGTGAACTCATAGGTGATATAACATGTACTTCAAATCTTGGAAACCTTGCAATGGAAGTCATGGATGATTTGTTCTTGTTCTTGTCTTAGGGCATGTGGCAACTTGAAATGATAGGGGATGATAGAACCTATTTCATTGGTCCTAGGGATGATTTCCAATTTTACCAAGTCATTGGGAATGATGCCCAAATTGACCTATAACACCTGGGAGCTCTCCTGTTCTTCTATATTATATGTTTATTTCTTAACGCTTTCAATTTAGTTATTCTTTGTGCTTTGTAGAATTACCATTCAATTAATTAAACACAAGTGTGATGTGTTAGAATTTCCTATTCAATATATTGAATTTATCATTGATGTTTCTTTATTATTGAGTGATGCCTTTATATTCATTAGATTGATTAAGTAGTCGTTGTTCAATTCTGCATATGGTTATTTCTTAATTTTTTCCATTATAAGCATGAATGTATGGTTTTTTTTTTTATTCCATTATTTCTATTAGTTGAGTTATAGAGAATTCCATTGCAAAATGTTAAATAATATATTGATGTTCAATTCATTACGATTTTTGTTCAATTCATTAGGATTTTTTTTTCAATTCATATAGATTGTTGTTAAATTCATGAAGTGTGTTGTTCAATTACAAAAGATCCTTTATTTCCACATTGAGTGTTTATTTCTGCATATGTTTAGATTAAGATTTTATCCCTTTGATTGATTTGAAGTATTTCATATTCTACTTTCAAGTTGCTTTGATTGAACTTCGAGAATTAGATAATCTCTCTTACAACGATATAGAGTAGTTAACCTCTGAATTCACTTGCATATATTTTTCTTACACTCTTGAAATAACAAGGCTTGTCCTGGGTTGATGATTAATGAAAAGCATTAAGGTTGCCTTTAAACAGTTACCTTCTTGACTCAACAATCCATATTCCTAAACAATGATTTCCTCTACATGAGATACTGGAAGGAGAACTTCACCCCAGAGAAGGAGGACTTCACTAGAGTCCCCATATGGGTAAGACTATATTCCCTACCAACTGATTACTAGGTGCCATCAGACCTGAAATGAATAGGAGACAAAATAGGAGAATACATCAAAATGTCAGAAGGCACAAAGACATGACACTACATATCCTACACCAAGATCTATATCTACATGGATTTTCAAGGGCTCTGCGAGAGGCAATTAAACTAATATTCAATGATGAATTATGGCTCCAAATTATAGATTATGATAACATACCCTTTAGATGCAGGAAATGTCATGAACATTGACACCTCTACAGGGACTATCCACATAATAAACTGACTCAAAAAAATGAGCATGCTTATAATGAAAAGGAGGAACAAGCATTCACAAAGGTTTCACCTCGAAAAAAACATGCTAGGAAGTCATAGAAAAAAAAAACCAACCCCATATCAATAACCAAAACAAGTTTGAGGCTCTATCCAAGGAACAAGAAGATCCCCTCTTCAAAATCAACAATAGATATGATGCTACTGGAGATCGACAAGAAGGAATAGAATGTGAGCAAGGAGAGACACAAAGAGAAAACACTTAGGCAGAAAAGGAATTTTCACAGGAAGACACAGAGATGGAACCAGCGGGAATGGATCCTACCCTGGAAGAACATGCAATCAAGGATGCCCTGGAGGGAATGGACCTCAATTCAATTATGGAAATATGGAAAAAAAAAATCATTAAGGCGGTACTGGAAGAGCGCATACAAAGAATCGAAGGGGCATATCTCCTTCTGGAAGGAATGAAACATAGTCTAAAACAATATATCCCTGAGGGAAAAGTGCACAAGGGAATTTTGGAAAATATTGAAGAAGAAAGACACAACCAAAAAGGAACAAACATAAAAAGAGGAATGAAAACCATGGGATAGATCCTCCAAGAACTCGGGGCTTGACTCATCAATGAAGGAAAGGTAAAGGCCCTCACTCTCTCTCCTTGTATTCTCCAGTGATTTTCACCTCCTGGAATATTAGAGGCCTTAATGGTCCTAGTAAAAAGGAGTCCCGAGAAACAAACTGATAAAAGACAAACCAAAAATTTTTTTACTCAGAGAAACAAAACTTGATTTGGAGAATGCTAGTCTCCTCCAAAAAAGATGTCTTAAATAATACAACCACCTTGAAAACTCAGTTATTGGCTTGGAAGGAGGTATTATGACCATCAATAATGGCTCCCGTTTGGAGCTATATTTTTTGTAGCCACCAAAAAGTCAATTACCAAAGTTTTGAGAATCATTGGCATGGACGACAGTCTCTGTGTCACGAATCTCTATGCTCCTTATACAGCCCTGGAAAGGATCAAAATGTTGCAAGAGGTAAGTACCCTCTTGGAATCAATCCACCACCCCTTAAATATCTTAGCAGAGGATTTTAACATGGTGTTAAATCTAAGGGAAAAGGTATGGGGTCACTGAAGACTGGACAATGACTCGATCACTTTCCACTCCTCTATTGAAGCTCTCAACCTAATAGACATTTTAGCTTCCAACAAAATTCACACCTGGAACGATAGAATAGGAGGAGCACATCAAATTGTCTCTCGCCTGCATCACTTCCTTCTCTTAGAAGATATGTTCCTATCTTCCTGGGAGACAAAGGTCTGTATCCTCCCCCAAGTGGGCTTGGATCACTAGCTAATCTCTCTCAATTTTAAAATTTCTTCCGATCCAAAAAACAGGCCCTTCAGGTTTGAGGCCTTTTGGTTAGACCATCCAGACTTCATGAAGAGAATGAATGAATGGTGGGACACCCCCAGGTCTCACCAGGGAAACAAAACGAATCAATTCCAAAAGAGGTTGAAAATAATAAAAAAGGAAATCAAGAGCTGGAACATGGAATTTTTTGGAAATATCCTCACAATATATATATATATATATATATATATATGGAGATAAAAATGGAGGCTATACAATAGGAAATCATCAGTAATGGCACGGATCATCCAAAAAATCAAGAAGAACTAAAGCTACAAAAATAATAGGAAGAGAGAATCTCTCAAGAGGAGAAACTCCGGAAACAAAAATCACGTATCAACTGGCTCAAATGCAGGGAAGAAAACACTTATTTCTTACACAAGTAAACGATTCATCACAGAAGGAAAAACATTATGCTATCCATTAAAATAAAAAAACAGGGGGATCTTCTCCAGAAACATGAGGACATTTCCAACAATCTCTCTCAGCATTTTGGAGATCTAATCTCTGAGCCAAACCAAGATAGGACCAGATACATTCAGAACATCACCAAACATATTCTGGAAATTGCTACTAAGAAAGGTCTCAATGAAAGAGGAGGAGGAAATAGTGTGGTCAATTCCAAATGGTAAAGCTCCAAGAATAGATGGGTTCAACATAGAATTCTTCAAAGCAAGCTGGCCCATTATCGAAAATGGGTTTCACACCCTCATGGAGGAATAAATAATCTTAAAGTAAATTCTAAAAGCCCTAAACGCAACCTTTATAACTCTCATCCCAAAGGAGGAGGGAGCTGACACTCCAGAGAAGTTCTGACCAATTTATCTTTGCAATTTAATCTACAAAATAATCTCAAAATTTCTCACCAAAAAAATCAAAATAGTGCTACCCCTCTTGATTTCCCCCAATCAATCTAAGTACATGGAGGGAAAAAAAATCTTATACAACATCATCCTCTCCCACAAAATGGTCCACCCACTAAAATCTCAAAATATTTCTGGAATGATGATGCAGTTGGACTTGTCGAAATACTTCGACAAGATCAGCTGGAAGTGTATGAAAAAAGTTCTTGAAGCTTTCAACTTTCACAAGGATTGTATAAAATGGATCATGGTAATGGTCTCGGGCGCTTTCTTCTCGATCCTCCTAAATGGATCCCCTTCCCCAACCTTCTCCCCCTCTAGAGGCTTGAGACAAGGGGATACACTCTTGCATTTTGTATTTATCATCATGGCTAAAGGCCTCAGTCTCTCTATTGAGGCGCCCTCATCCTGCAATGCTCTCTTCGGCCTTAAGCTTCATGACACTACACCATCTTCCATTCATTAGCAATTCGTGGATGACACCATGCTCATGGGTGGGCCAACTGTTTGGGAAGCCCAATTGTTCAAATCCATCCTTTCAGATTTCTCTGAAGCCTAAAGTACCTCCATCAACTTGGCTAAATCCAAGCTATTCTTTTTTAACACCCCTAAGCCATTTCGAGAAACATTGCTAGAATCTTAGGTTTCCAAATAATTTTTATCCCCTCCAAATACCTAGGATTCCCCTTATATGACAAGCCACTTGATCAATTCAATTGGGAATAAATCACCACAAAATCGGGAAAATTCCTGGCCAACTGGACTTTCCGCTCCCTAAATCTGGCAGGAAGGTCGGTCCTAGTCAAATTAGTCTTGCAAGATATCCCCCAATACATGTTCTCTTCCCTGGAAGCTCGTAAATATATCTATAAAACTATCAAAAATATCCAGAGGAAATTCCTCTGGAGAGATAATGAAAAAAAAGAAAAATAAAAAATGGGCTCTGGTTGCATGGGAAAAACTTTGCATACCAAAAAACACAAGGAGTCTTGGTCTTCAAGACCTGGAAATTCTAGGACAGACTATGGGGGCTAATACCTAGTGGTGTTGGCTAGAAAATCCAAACACCCCTTGGGGATGGCTCTGGAAGGAAAAATATGTTCCCAACTACCATCTCCAGGACCTGATTAGACTAAATGGGAATATCAAAGGATCTATACTATGGAACAAGGATTGGGAAAATAAGACAATTATACAAAACCAAAAATTCTGGGAGATAGGAAATGGTGAGCATGCCCTCTTCTAGGAGGATTCCTGGCAGAAAATACCAAATCTCAATAGGAATAAATTCAGACAAATTTAGAACTCAATGAAAGACAAAGGAAATCACATGGTAAGTCAATACTGGAAGCCCTGTAACAATTAGGAAAATGGAAAGAATGGTTGGATGGGAAGGACTGGGGACCTCTACCTAACAGGAAGGCCTCTCATATTCTCTCTAGAGAACTACATGAAAGACCCATATGAAACAACATAGGAGAAGACAAACTCAGATGGGGGTTGAATGTTGCAGGGCACTTCAACCTCAAGAAAGCATACAGAGACATGGATGGACATGACAAAATCCTCACGACAGAAAATGGAAGACCCTGTGGGAAAGAAATCGCTGGCCCAAAATTTCCCTCTTATTATGGCTAACTATGAAAAGAAAAACTCTAACCTGGGATGATCTTAGAAAAATAGGCTTTACAGGCCCCTCCAGATGCTACCTCTATGAAAGAAGCGAAGACAACAACAATCATCAGTTGAATGAATGTAACTACTCCACCAACATGTGGAATTGGGCCAATTTTATTTTCAATAACTCGTATCGGGACACTTTCTTTATCACCAACACCCTTGAGAACTGGAGGACCTCCTTCTCCGCCAACCCTCAAGTGAACTATGTCTGAAATCTCATCCCAGGAGTTATCTGTTGGATTCTTTGGAAGGAGCGGAATGCCAAGCTCTTATGGGGCATCTACAAGCAGGAGGAGCACCTTAGAATGTCATCATCAAGCAGACAATCTTGGAATCATTTTCCTCTATTTCGTCTCACCTATCCTCCACTCCTCCCACCCCTGCAGACCTCGGAACCCTTTCTCTTTTAAATATGCAATCTCCCTTGCGTGGATTGGCTACGCGAGCTCCATGCATAGGTGAGGCCTAGGATTTATGGATGCCTCCGAAATAGGGAATATTCAACCTAAACTATGACGGGGTGGCCAAAGGTAATCCAAGAATGGTTGGATTTGGAGGGGCCATCAGGAACTCAAGCAAATAGACAATATGGCTATACGCTAGGAATTTGAGCTGCTACACAAAAAATGTTGCAGAGTTACAGGCATTAGAGCATGGGATTGAAATTGTAAGAGCACATTACTTATGGCCACTAATCATCGAGTGGGATTCACTAGTGGAAACCTAGGCCTGTAAGAAGTTACAAAATGGAACAAGCACCACACAAGTTTCCAACAATTGGAGGCTAAACAAAATCCTACACAAAATTAAGGAACACGTCGACAATTCTCACAGAAAATTTTTACAAGCAATCAGACGTAAGGGGAATAACCTGGAAAATAGGTTGGTTAATGAAGGCATTGAAGGCCAGCTCAAACTACTCTCGCTGACGTGGGAGGATCTAGATCAAGGCACGATCAAAATATATTGTGCAATCATCATGGAAAGGAAAATACAGAAGGACGTCACAATGAATAGGAGGCCCAGGTTCACTTCCCGAATCCCTAGTAATATATCATGTTAACAATCCTAATCAACTGAAAATTAGGAGCTACCTCTGATGCACCACCCAAATATCCTCTTAACCTCTAGGTAGAGTTGGAACCTCATCTACCCTCTATTCTTCCCAACGAATACCATTATATCCCACCCCCAATCATCAATTCCCTCATCGCCCCTCTGCGCCTATGAATACTTACTCTCCCTCTCCATATCTTCACAATGTATTGAATCATCTATCGAGCTCTCTCCTTTACCTTTCTCATCCCTGTTTTTGATCACCTCTCTCCCCTTTCGCTACTCTCATTTATGTTTCTAGTCACCACTCTCCCCTGTTCCTATTCATCACTCTCCCTTGTCTCATGTCGCCTACAACCTAACTCTTAATATGGCTTCCCATCACTCCAACTCCTCTTCTTGGAAGGGGTGAGGCTGTGGCCAAGGAACCCCTCTTCCTGATGGTCCTCCCCAAGCATGACCCCCACTACCAGTGCTAAATCCACAGCAAGGAGGGCTTCAATGAATTACACAATTGTTGTAACTCTGGAGACCCGAGAGAGGGTTTCCAACCTAGAAGAACAAGCGAGGAATGTTCGTCACAGAACTAGAATGGAAGATGTCGATGCTGATTTTGAGTGGATCTCGGACCCAAGAATGACTTAGGCCAGGGAAATCCTCTATAGTAAAGCCATTGAATTACCTTTTTAGATGAAAACAATTCTGGGTCTGAGAATGCAGGAGCAATGGGAAAGCACCAATGCACTAGAAAAGAAAAATGATTCGCTAACAGACAAGTTTACAGTCTACGTCAAAGCTTTCCATCACAACAACTTAATTTCTAGGGACTCCCCAAATTATGCCTTGTTGAAAAGAAGAATGGTGAGCAGTCGCGCTGCACCAAATTTCAAAAGGAAAATTGTCAGGCCCTCTGCCAGCCAGCCGGTCCAGCCTGCCACCAAGGATGGTAGCACTCTGAAAAGGCCGATCAGCCTCAACAACGACCCGACGGAGGACACTGCATAAGGTCTTCTCTTGGTCTCTTTCTATCCAAGAACAAATTCTCCAGTTACTGTGTCTTCTTTCGTTTCTCTTTCAATATGGCCATATAGTCCAATATATGCATGAATTTAGTTTCGGAAACCTTCAATTGTTTTTGGCAGACCCCCTCCCAGCAAGTGGGGCTTTGGGCATCCAAGTTTTTTTCCCCTCAGGACTGCAACTACCATTAATTCTTCGGTTTTCGATGTTTTTTTTGTTCTTTTTTGTAAAAACCATTGTCACAAATGAAATGTAAAAATGGAAAAGATACAAATTGGTCCAATTGTCATGGATGTCAATATTTTTCTGGCTTTAGTGTTGAAGCATGTAGCTCGCACCAACCTACAAAATATGTAAATACTATTTTTTTGTGGTAATAGAACTATATAACTTACAAAAAAAAAACACTACATATTCCTTAACACACAATTAATTTTATAAAGCACAACCATATAGATATATATAGTGTTCTAGCACTTGATGCTAGGCGAACTCACAAAGATAGTTCCATGGGGGTTCATTGATGGTTACCATGTTTTCTTCGGGGATGGGAGGATTCCATACTGGAAATAGATTTTTTTGGAATGCCTCAAACTTATATTGCACCTTATTTTAATGAAATTTGAGGTTTCATCCAAATTTGAGGTTTTGGGCCCCTTGCTCTTCAAAGAATGAGCCTTGGTTCAAATTTGAGGTTTATTATTTTTCTTGCATTTAGTTTTTCTCCCACCTTGGATTACACCAAAGGGTATCCCTCTTTAATTTGAAATCAATTAAAACACATTGTGCAATAGATATGATATGGAAAAACATGGAAATTCACAACACATATGCCTTATTCATAAGAATATTTTCATAGGATAGAAATTAAATTAATTCCTCAATTGGGAGATGAAAAAATATTGGTAGATCTAAATCCCTAGGAAAAATTGTAAAGAAATGTTATAAATTTATTAAATAAGGGAATTTCAAGAAGAATTGTATATCTAAAATCATTGAGAGAGAGAATGTTTTTGATGATGGTCCCTCCAAATAAGATAAGCCTTCCTTAGAGGAACAAGGAGATGTGTACTTGGATTTTTCAAGCACACATGTATATCATGATGTCTATTTGATTGACTCTAGTGCATCCTTTCATATGAATTCCCATCGAGAGAGTTTTTGTGAAACTTAAAGGTATGATGGGGGTCACATTTTCCTTGAAGATGAATCAACAACTTGGATCATGAGGAAGATCAATTATATTATTTAAGGATGAGAGGATTAGAGCACTCCTTGGTGTTTTACACATTCCAAGGCTATATAAAAACATGATATTTGTAAGAAATATGAGTGACATAGGTGTAACTACTATATTTGAAAATGAAACTTTCAAGATGGTTGGAGGAGTAATGGAAATGATGAGGGGTTTTTAACTCTAAATCTCTACAAGTTTTTGGGAAGCACCATCACTAATGTGTGTAACAATTCTATTGTACATGAGGGTAGAAATAAAGAGGATAGAAATCCTATTATCTCTAAGGAAAATACTATTTTTTGGCATCAAAGGATGCTACATTTTGGAGAGAAGGGGCTTTGAGAACTACATGGTAAAGATATGGTTTAAGGTATGTTCAATTGCACTATATATATATATATATATATATATATATATATTGATTTCTATGAAATTTACATTTACGGTAAACATAATCTAGTGAGATTCTCGTCGGGTGATTCATTATCTAAGGGAATTTTAGAGTTAATACATAATGATGTGTTTGGACTTGTGCATATTCCATCACTATGAAAATATGTGTAACATGTCTCATTCATAGATGATTTCTTGAGGGTACATGGATTAATTTATTTTAGAATAAATCTGATGGTTGTCACAAATTTAAATAATTTAAGGCTCATTTGGAGAATATAATAGAGAATAAAATCAAAGTGTTGAGGACAAATATTGATGGAGAATTCTATTTTAATGAGTTTAAGGAATTTTGTAAGAAGTGCAATACAACAAGGAAAAATATTATTCCATGTACACCTCAAAAAAATGTTGTTGTATAAAGTATGAACATGACACTAATGGAAATAAAAAGGAGCATTCTTAGTGGTTCAATGCTAGGACACAATTCTAGATGGAGGTAGTGGATATTGCTTGTTACTTGGTAAATTGATAATTATCATCAACGTTGGTTGACAAGACTCCACACGAGGAAATAGAATAGTAAGAAAAATAGGAAAATAGGAGTAAGTTGGTTGTGCTTCATATATACATGTTCCAAAGGAAAATAGGACTAAGTTGTATGATCAAGATGAAAAGTGCATGAATATGGTTTAAAATGTTAAAAACTTTTGAACCCATAAACTAGGAAGGGATTTTACAATCAAGATGTTGTCTCAAGAGAGGTATAAGATGATGTCAAACAAGATCCCACCAAGAGAAAAGGAACCATAGGTAGTGGAGTTTGAGTCATGTGAAGAAGAATCTGACTCAACAGAGAAACATGATTCAAAAGAAGAAGAACCTCATACTCTATAAATGAGGAGATCATTTTGAGAAAGAAGGAAACTATAAAGGTATAATCCACCTTGTTTTCATTCTAGTTTTTCTTTGTTTATTATTGATTATGATCCAAAAATTGTTAGGGATAAATGAACCTAGAAGGTGGTAAAGTTTAGAAAAATGTCATGGTTGAGGAAACGACATCCTTGGACAAGAATGAGTCTAGGATCTAGTTGAGTTTCAACTAGAAAAATACCATTAGTAGCCAGTGGATGTTTAAGAATAAGTTGAATGTACAAAGTAAAGTGGAGAAGTAAAAGGTTTGGTTAGTAGCAAAATATTACTCCCACGTAGAAGGAATTGAATTTGGTGAAATTGTTTTCCATATTGTGAAGTTCACTTCTATTAGATTTATTTTGTCTCTTGTTGCTACATTTGATCTTGAAATAGAACAAATGGATGTGAAGACAACATTCCTACATTGGGATATATAATAATACATCTATATGAAAATACCAAAATATTTTTCATTGAAAGTAAATAAAGTGTTGGGTTGAAAACTAAAAAGTCCCTATATTGGTTAAATAAATATCCAAGGATGTGATATCAAAATTGTGATACCTATATATTGGGACTAGGTTTTACGAAGAGAAAAGTTGATCACTTTGTGTATTTTAAATTAGTGGGTGATTATTTTATCTATTTGTTCAAGTGTATGTGGATGGTATGTTTCTAATTAGAAACAACAAGCAAATCATGAAGGACATGAAATCCTGTTGGGAAAAATACTGAGAGGGGGGGGGGGGTGAATCAGTATTTACTACATATTCAAACTTTTTACTTTTTCATTCCTTTAAAACCCATACGCTACTTTGATGAAGCCAACTAGCGTATACACGCGGATATCCTTCATAAAACTCGCGTATACACAGAGATCTAATTATGCCATTAGTTCTTCACTTATATCATTCCATCATTCATTCATTAGATGTTCTATAAAAAGTAAACATGTGCAGTAAGAACAGAATAAACCATCACACAAAGCATCACACATGAACACCAGGATTTTTAGGTGGAAACCCAAGTCGGGAGAAAACCACCGCTGCAGTTGCTCAGCCTCCAATATTTTATTATAGAGAAAACATCTTACAACATATGTGCTGGTGCAGACTCCTACCAGCACGCAGGCACCCACCTGCGCTCGTTTACCAGCCTCTCCTGGAAGGGAGCTCCAACCCCCTGACTCGTTTACCAGCCTCTCCTGGAAGGGAGCTACGACCCCCTGATCTCGTTTACCAGCCTCACCTGGAAGGGAGCTACGACCCCCTGATCTCGTTTACCAGCCTCTCCTGGAAGGGAGCTACAACCCCCTGACTGAAGGCTACAACCCTCAGCACCTCTATGGACCACGTTTCATCAATTTTCACACTGGATCCAACAACTTCAATAGAACACAACTTGTAGGCCACATTTCATCATATTTTCAGACTGGACCCACTCCATACTTTTAAGCACAGTCAACCATGAAACAGATACATATAACTCACTGACAGATATCAGTAAACCAGCAGAACAGATCAGACATTTCTTACCACAGACTTCAGCAAACCCTAGTTTGCATACGCGCTTTCCTTTCACCGATGTCGCGTATATACGCGCTTCCGTTCACATAAACCAGCGTATACTTCTGTACATATTACAGATCTAATTTCATTGCGCATACGCGCTTTCTCTTCAGCGAAGCCGCGTATATACGTGCTTCCTCTGCGTCAAACAAGCGTATGGTTCTTCAGATATTTAGGTCATTGCAATTCTTCAGAACAGATACATCACACAGATTTAACCCTTAACTTCAGACAGATGTTCACCTTATCTCAGATCTAATCATTCCATAAATAGATCTAGCAAATACAGATACATTTCAGATCTAGATATCCCGCTTCATCATTTCTTCATAGGTGCATCATAGATTCAGATCTATCATCAAACCTTTACCCTTTCCATACAGATATACTTCACAGAGAAGTATTCATTCAAGCTCAGACATCTTACACTCACACTCATGATTTGCACAATGAAATTCTTCTCCTTATATAGGTTTTCCCTTTTTTTCAATACCATGAGCCCCTTTTTCAATACCATGAGCCAAACCAATACCATGAGCCCAAAACTACATTAGACGGGGTCATTTAGACGAATCATTACCCAATACACTGGGTCAATACCATGGTGGTTACCCCTGGTTTTGCAATTTTTGAGCGCTTTTGCCCATACGCGACTTATCACATTCTTTCCCGCGTGCATACGCGACTTCCCCTAGACATATCCGCGTATGCCTTGAGACATACTCTTTTCATCATAGATTTAGCACATGCTGACTTCTTTTCTTCACTGCCTTCTGTACACACTGTAGATACATCAGATTTACTTCATCAAGAACATATTCTATCAAGCACAACTTCATCAAGTAAGTTTCCATCATCTTCATCAAGTGGGTTTCCATTCAAGAATAACACTCAGCATCATATGGCTAGCAAACATCATTTCATATCAGATCATTTACCAAGTCCAACAGGTCAAGAATAACTTCATCAGGTGGTTCGCCATCAAGGACAACACATGTCAATAGTCTCATGTCTTCATCTTCATTCAGTGGGTTGCCATCAAGGACAACACTCTGCATCATATTGCCAACAATCTCCCCCTTTGGACTTGATGGCAACCACGATGGTGTTTGATCACCACAAAAGATAGGTACATTAAGAATACAATGACACCATGTCACTCTCCCCATTCTTTGACACCATTATTTCTCTTCAGTCAAACACCATGTCACTCTCCCCCTTTGACATCAAGGGCAAAGGGTGGATCAAAACCAACATACTCTCCCCCTTTTCTCCGCATGTGGAAGAAGCGTTCTGTAGATCTGATATATACTGAAGTGACCAAGCTCCCCCTGAGTTCATGCTGAATCTTCAAACAAATTTTTCAATGAAGTACATGACTCTATGAACTTCCTATCACCAAAGACTCATACTTACATCAAATATCCAACCAAGTGGATTTACATATGAGACTCAAGTACCCAACCAAGTGGGTTTACAAAAATTGACTCAGCTACCCAAACAACTTTGACAAGTCCTTACATGACCGAATATTACAATTTTACATCATGGGTCTCAACATGACCTTTTCATCAAAATACAAATATGACTTTTCATAACCAACACTAGAAAGTCCTCAAGAAAGAGAACATATTTCAGAACCATCATAATGCCAACAATGCATTATACTCAGCAAAGCTAATGCTCCCCCTGAAACTGTGCATCCAAGCATCCTTTTCATATGACTAAGGCTCCCCCTTAGTTTGTGCATCCTGAACACTTTCACCAAAAAATCATCAAGGCATCTTTATCAAAACATTAGAAATAGAATTATGAGAACTGGAACACCACCAGAGATACCAAACAGTATCAGAGATACCAAACAGCACTACAGCTGTGCTGAAGAGAGCTGACCCCAAACAGAAATTTGTCAGCAATCAGACATACGCGGTTTTCTGTGCATGAACTCGCGTATATACGCGACTGTGTATCAGGAAATCCGCGTATCCAATACCATCTTCTATACTTTAACCAGATCTGATCCTCTGTGAGAAAAAGACAGTGTTCAGCTTCTTTCTGAGATATTTGAATGCTTCCCTGGACTACAGATAGATAGAACAATGTAGTTGTGTCTTCAAGCGTCATCCAACGGTTGTAGCATAAGCACATTAGTAACCAAGCCTTCAGATTCTTTGCAGCATCAATACAATCTTTCCAAGAGAGATTATCATACCAGAACAACATCTTCAAATAAGTGTCAAGCAATCATCCATGTGGTCCAACATCACCATGATCTTCAAGTTTTAACATGAAGTAACATATGTAGGCAAAAGATTTTCAACCATAGTAACAAACTCTGCATGATCTATTCTTATTTCTGAATCAAACGACTTCCAACTCATCCATGTGTGAGCACAAAAGATACTTTTCAGCAAACAGGGCTCAAAATCTCATCATAATAAACCATATACCAAGTTATCATCATTTGAGCATGAGTATCAAAGAATAAGCAGTCATAGTGCCAACAATGTAATCACTAGTATTCAGCCTGCTGCTCCTCCTGAACCAGTGCTCCTCCTTAACTTGTGCAACCTGAATATGTTCATCAGCAAGTCATCAGCAACAATTTCTGCATGAACTTTCCTTATCTCCGAATTATAAGACTTTCATCTCAGCAACGAATACTCTTCATAAAAAACAAACAGGACTCATCCATAGTCTTCAACATGAGAAACCAAGTATCATATCATCATTATTTAGAACAGAGAAACTAAGCTGATACAGAGTCAATAATACAGTTATTAACAATCAGACTGATGCTCCCCCTGAACCTCTGCTCCAGATCTTCAGCTATTATATAAATTCTCTTATCATCAATGCATACGCGACTGTGTCTACTGGAACTCGCGTGTATACGCGACTTTTGTTCATAGAACCTGCGTATGGAAAGTGAAGCATAGAAATTTTTCACATTCCTTCATCTCCCCCTGAACTTGTACTTCCTGTACCTGTCTTCTTCATATCAGATGCTCTGTCAGAAATACATAGAACCAGAATAATCAAATCAACCATGAGAGACATCATACATTGCTCCCCCCTGTGACGATACATTACTAAATCTCATAATGTATCCCACATCATTCCTGCAGTCAATCAGAGAAGTAAGCTTCAGAAGCGGATGACTGCAGTAGGGTCAGAATTCCCTACGTTTCTGATTGGTCTTCCTTCTTTTTCCAAATTTGCTTGAACTTCCTAACAGTGTGCTGAAAATTGTCCACTTTCTCAGATCTGTTCAACCTGCATTCCTTTTCTACACGTCCATACTTGTTACAAGAATAACATCTCATGTGTCCAGAGAAATAAGCATAAGAATCATAATGAGTATTTCTAATCTTCCTCCTTTTACAATCAGCTGCTTTATGCCCATACTTGTTACATGAAAAACAATATCCCTTGAAGAAACCAGAGTACCTTTCTATGTAGGAACTGTTTGATTGAGGCTGAAATGATCTGCTCCTGCAATTTGCTGCAACATGCCCATAATTATGACATTTAAAGCATTCGACTTTATTGACTGATTTCCTTTGAGATTTCATCATTGTTGGTTGACCTTTTGTTTCTTTCAACACTTCAGGTTTTGCATTGACATCCTCTGAATTTTTAGCACTTCCTTGTGAGCTAGATTCTCCTTTAACAATTTCATGGAAACCAAGACCAAGTTTGATAGCAGGAGACCTTTGATTACTCAGAATATTGTCCAAAATGTTAGTACTATCTTGAAACCTCAAAAGCTTAACCTTTTCTTCTAATTTACCTTTGAGAATTTTTACCTCAACCTCCAAGACTTGACATTGCTTCGTCAAGTTTTCTTCTTTCCTTCTTCCATCTTCTACTTGATCCTTCATATTTAGAATCTCTTCTTTCAACCAATTTTCGTTTTCTTCACATGTTTGTTGCAGCTCTTCATTCTTCTTATTTGATTTTTCCAGATCTTCTTTGAGAGAGATGATTTCTTCTTCAAGGCATTCCTTTTCAAATGGTTGTAGAGGTTCCTCATTCTTTTTACTTGATGCTTCAAGATCTGCTTCCAGAAAGATGATTGCAGCTTCAAGTCCTTCATTCTTCTTGCTTGATTTTTCGAGATCTGCATTTAGATCGTTGATTTCTGCTTCTAGTTCTTTAATTCGATTGGATGCATAAGTATGAAACCTTTGATACTTGTCCACCTGTCCATTCAGCATTTCTATTTGTTTTTCCATTTGAGAGATCATCTCTTTGTAGATATTTTCTTGCTTATTAGATGAACTTTGTAGTTCTTCAACTTTAATCTTGAGAGCTTCTTCTAGATCCACAACTTTACTTTCACTATCTTCACTATTTGCCGTACAAATAAGACAATCGTGATTCCAATCAGTATCTCGATTCATCTTTTGCATTTTTGCTATACGTGCTTTAAGAATCTCTCCTTACTTCGGAAAGTAGCTTCCTTTCTTTTTCTTCTTTTGCCATGAGCGCTTGTAGAGCTTGGTATCAAGGCTTGGTCAGAATCTTCTTCATCTTCACCGGACACTTCATCATCATCTTCTTTTGCATAATAACTTTTCTTCTTTTCAAATTGTTTCCCCTTGACATGATTTTCTCTATAAGGACACTTAGCAGCATAGTGACCAACTTTTCCACACTCAAAACATTTGAAGGGAAGCTTACCTTTGAATCTTCCAGTACCTAGTTGGAGTTTTCTCACGAAATTCGCTTCTTCTTCATCGGATATATAGCTGAATTCTTTGACAACTTCCTTCTCTTTTCCTTTTGCAGATACTTTAAAAGCAGCTTCTCTGATTTGAGAAGGACCTCCTTGTCTCATTTCAAAAGCAGTCAGAATACCATGTAATTGAACAATAGTAAGAGTTTGCAGATCTTGCCTTTCTTCAATAGCTGAAACTTTAGAGTCAAATTTTGAAGTCAAGGATCTTAAGACTTTTCCACCAGAGTAGTATCAGTTATGGTTTCACCCAAATTTCTCATTCGATTTACAATATCATCCAGACGAAGAAAGAAACTGGCAACACTCTCATCACTATGCATCTTCAAATTTTCATATTCAATTCTAAGAGTTTGGAGTTTTGCACTTTTTACCTTTGTGTCTCCTTCATAGCTTAGAATGATTTTGTCTCATATTTCTTTTGCTGAATGTAGCTGCATCACTTTAGCAAATTCTGGTTCATACATGCTTCCTAATAAGACATTTACTGCTTTGGCATTGATTTCATACTTCTTCCTTTCTGCTGCATCAGTAGGAATACTTGCCGGGTATTGATAACCTTCTTCCACGATTGCCCATACATCTGCACCAAGACTTTGCAGATATGCTTTTGTACGTACCTTCCAGAATATCAGATTGCTTCCATTGAACAGAGGTGGCTTTATAGACATTACTCCTTCTTGACTTCCCATTGCGACGGATCTCCTTTAAGCGATCAAGCTTCTGCACAAGGACCCCGCTCTGATACCAATTGTTGGGAAAAATACTGAGAGGGGGGGGTGAATCAGTATTTACTGCATATTCAAAACTTTTAATTTTTCTTGCTTCTAAAACCCATACGCTACTTTCCTGAAACAGACTCGCGTATATACGCGGATACCCTTTATGAAACTCGCGTATACATAGATATCTAATTATGTCATTAGTTCTTCACTTAAATCATTCCATCATTCATTCATCAAATGTTTAATAAACAGTAAACATATGCAGTAAGAACAGAGTAAACCATCACACAAAGCATCACACATGAACACCAGGATTTTTAGGTGGAAACCCAAGTCGGGAGAAAACCACCGCCGTGCTTGCTCAGCCTTCAATATTTTATTATAGAGAAAACATCTTACAACATATGTGTCAGCAGACTCCTACCAAAGACGTGTGCACCCACCGCGCTCGCTACCAAATTTCCCCCCCGGAAGCGGGAGCTCCAACCCCTCGACTCGTTTACCAGCCTCTCCTAGAAGGGAGCTACGACCCCCCGATCTCGGCCACTGCACCCTCTCCTGGAAGGGAGCTACGACCCCCCGATCTCGTTTACCAGCCTCACCTGGAAGGGAGCTACGACCCCCTGACTGAAGGCTACAACCCTCAGCACCACCTTGGACCACGTTTCATCAATTTTTACACTGGATCCAACAACTTCAATAGAACACCACTTGCAGGCCACATTTCATCATATTTTCAAACTGGACCCTTTCCATACTTTTAAGCACAGTCAACCATGAAACAGATACATATAACTCACTGACAGATATCAGTAAACCAGCAGAACAGATCAGACATTTCTTACCACAGACTTCAGCAAACCCTATTTTGCATACGCGCTTTCCTTTCTCTGATGTCGCGTATATACGCGCTTCCGTTCACATAAACCAGTGTATACTTCTGTACATATTACAGATCCAATTTCATTGCGCATACGCGCTTTCTCTTCAGCGAAGCCGCGTATATACGCGCTTCCTCTTCGGCGAACTAGCGTATGGTTCTTCAGACTTTTATGTCATTGCAATTCTTCACAACAGATACATCACTTTAGATTTTACCCTTTACCTCAGACAGATGTTCGCCTCATCACAGATCTAATCATTCCATAAACAGATCTAGCAAATACAAGTACATTTCAGATCTAGATATCCCACTTCATCATTTCTTCATAGGTGCATCATAGATTCAGATCTATCATCAAACCTTTACCCTTTCCATACAGATATACTTCATAGAGAAGTATTCATTCAAGCTCAGACATCTTGCACCCACTCTCATGATTTGCACAATGAATTTCTTCTCCTTATATAGGTTTACCCTTTTTCAATACCATGAGCCAAAACCACATTACTTCCGATGGTATTCCTGGATGGGGTCATTTAGACGAATCATTACCCAATACAATGGGTCAATACCATGGTGGTTACCCCTGGTTTTGCACTTTTTGAGCGCTTTTGCCCATACGCGACTTGTCACGTTCTTTCCCGCGTGCATACGCGACTTCCCCTAGACATATCCGCATATGCCTTGAGACATACTCTTTTCATCATAGATCTAGCATATATTGAATTCCTTTCTTCAATGCCTTCTGTATTCTCTGTAGATACATCAGATTTACCTCATCAAGGATATATTATATCAAGCACAACTTCATCAAGTAAGTTGCCATCTTCTTCATCAAGTGGGTTTCCATTCAATGACAACACTCAGCATCATATTGCTAACTAACATCATTTCACATCAGATTTACATCATTTACCAAGTCCATCAGGTCAAGAATAACTTCATCGGGTGGATTGCCATCAAGGACAACACATGCCAACACTCTCATGTCTTTATCTTTATTCAGTGGGTTGCCATCAAGGACAACACTCTGCATCATATTTCCAACAAAAAAAACTACTTGTCCTCTAATTTGACATGAAATATATTAGTGCTTAAAAAAAATTTGGGCATGGAAATTAAAAGAGATCAAACAAATAGGAAAAACTAGTTAAATTAGAGGAAATATGTTGAGAAAATATTATGGACATTTAATATGCAAAAATGTAGAATAGTCAAGGTACCTATTCTTGTAGGTGTAAAGTTATTTGTAAATCAATATCGTAAGATATGAAAGGAGTAATAATACATTTCATGTGTTATGTATTCTAGTTTTGTTGGTAGTTTGATATATGTAATGGTTTATACGAGACCAGACATTACACTTGTAATGGGAGTTTTGTGAAGGCATATATCAAAACTAGGGAAGGAGCATTAGAAAATTGTAAAATATGGTCTTTAGGTATTTGTATGGCACTACATATTAAGGAATTTTCTACCAAGGAAGGCATGTAGAAGGTAGAGTGTTGGAAATACATGGATTTCTTGATTCAGATTGTGTTGGAGATCTAGATGGTAGAAGATAAAGATTTACCAATTTATGTGTTTAACCTATTTAGAGTAGAAATTAGTTGGATGAGAAAGAGATAGTCTATAGTGGAACTCAACTACAATTATCAAATACATGGAAACTAGTCAAGCAAGTAAGGAAGTTGTATGGTTACATAGATTATGCTCAGGTATTTGGTTTGTAAAGGAAGATGTGAGGTTATATTTTCACAAGCAAAGTTCAATATTTGTATAAAATAACCCAACTTGTCATTATAATACAAATCATATTTATTTTAAGCATTTCTTTGTGACAGACATTGTTGAAGATAAGAAGGTGTTGCTATTAAATATGGACACTAAGAAAAATATTCTAGATTCATTAACAAAGTTTGGGAGCACTAACAAATTTTGTTGGTGTAAATAAACAATGCGAATTGTTATCATTTAATCTTCTGACCCATTTTATGCAAAGAAAAAAAGTGAGAGAATGGTGGGTATATATTATATTCTCTATGGTTTTTACCACACACTTTTCTCTTTTGAAAATTTTGTGGCATATGATATTTCATCCCATAGTTTTCTAATTTTGGTTAAGGAATTAAGGTTATAATATAATGCAAGTATATGGATTATGGGATTTGGATGTTTTTGGATCCTCTTTTTGTATTATAAATAATGAATTTTATTGATGATAAAAATTAGAGGAGAGGCTATAAATATTTTTTTGGTTTTCCTAATTAAGGGTTTCTAGGGTAAATGTTTATATATTATATGTGATTGTCACTGCATACTTTTATATTTTATAAAGAATCCATGTATGCATTGCTTATTGTAAAGGTTTAAAACTTACAAATTATGGATTTTTCCTCTTAATTAATTTGAAACTAGAAGAAAATACATTAATAATAATTAACTTCCAAAGATATTGTTGATGTAGGAAGTGAGATTTTCCAATGAAGTAGTAAATCCCACCTATGAGTTATGTTCATACAAACCAAGAGTTAATACAATCTCAAATTGATTTTATTACAAAGCACATGCTTATATAACTTTACATTGTTGAGAACTACCTCAACAAACTAGGAGATAAATGCTCAATAAGCTCCTAGAAACTAGAAACTAGCAACTAAGTATACTAATGGAGGAGATTGAATAATTCTCTCAACTATTTGTAAGCCTAAGAAAACCAAAGGGTTTAACATGTGTATCCACAATAATAATATCTAAGTAATAATAATTGGAGATAAACATACATATGCAAATGGTAGGATACTAAAATCCCTATGAATTATATCTTAATTCATATTATTTCTTTATCACTTTACAATGATTAACACATCGGTATCATCATGTATCTATCCCTTTAACATGCCACTAAAAAATGTGACAAATTCCATGTTAGGAAAATAAGGCACTCAAGGAATAATGGTGTGAGTTGGTATCTATAGGAACCAACTTAAACCCAAGACACTACCTGCAACTAATCACTACAACCTAAACCATTTGCTTTAATTTAATATATGTTGTAGGTTCACTAGCGATCTGGGAGGATCCAGAAATATAAGTGGCCTTGAATAGCTCAAAAATCAAAGTCATTAGATGGAAGTGAAACTAGGACCATATCATAGTGCTCTACATCCTGATCCCAATGGTGTGAACGACACTCAACGACACTCAAATTTGAGTTCGTATGCTCAAGTTATAGTTGGTCAAAGTTCTAGTCAAACATGGCCAACTGGTAGTCTTAACAAGGCAACAATTTGGCAGTGTCCCGGTGCACGGAATCTGGCCACCAGAAGGGGCGAAATTGGTGCCTACTTAATTTTTCCAGTGACACTTATATTTCGGTGGAAAAATTTGAACCATATAGTTTAAAATTAAAAAAATAATAATAAAATATGGGGTGGCGAGCTGCCACCCCCCCCCCCTCCCCATCTCTTCAACGATGATACTATATTATATAGTGGGTGGGCAGGCCACCCTTGGCGAACCTACCCAACCCGGTGGAACTACAACAATACATTACCGCATATGTATTAACCTCCAACCCCATTGAGGTCACGATTACCATAAACCCAGACCATTTACACTACAAACAAAACATTACCGCATTCAAATAAAATTGTCAAACTTTATATGGGAGATGGGGGATTAGAAATCGGAACCTCCACCGACCTAAACGACTCTGCTACCAACAGGCCACGAGCTCGACCTTTGGGGGATTTTCCCCTCCATATTTCTTAAATCCTCTCATTTTCCATACGACATAGCCCAACAATGGAGATCAAAGCAGAACCAGGAGTGGCCAGGGCTAGTGGAACCCTGAGCGAGGGAATCCACAAGATGCCAAAATGATTCCCTTAAAGATCCAGAGGTGCCAGTGCCGAAATTTGACAAATTTATAGCCGATTTTGTGCCAGAAATACATCCATGCAGTATATTTCTCCAGCTCAGATCTACACTTTTAGGCCATCATCCGAATTGGAGGTATAAGGGTCATTTTTGTAAAAAATTGTTTTACGTAATTGATTTCTTTGATGCCACTTAATGAAAGAAGGCCTCCCCACTTTTGAGCAAGGCCCGCTGAAATAGCCCACATTTAGTGAACTTCATAATCAAATCGTTGTGTCTTTGATATCATGTTTTCTAATGATTTTCACTTCTTTACATGTGGTTTAAGTTACTTGGTTGATATTATCTTTTATATGCAATTTTGAATGCATACTTGAAGTTAAAAGATCTAGATCAAGTTTGGTAGCAGAATAGGTCTTATTGATACGAATTTCATTAATGAATGCTAACCAGGAACAAGCTCTAAAAAGGTGAAAGAAAGCTAAAATCCTTTGATCCTGAAGTGGGGCATGCACCACGAAGATGGAACATGGAAGATGAGGATGCACAAGCAAAATAAGAGAAAAATTATCGCAAGGTATTCTTCAACATGGCAGACAAAGTTGACAAGTTGTTTTTAGAATATGAGAAGACAATCAAGCATGAGAAGAAAGAGCTCGAGGATCATGCATCGAAACACAATGAAGGTGGAGGAGGAGAACCTCCTTCGTCTCCATCCACAAGTGAAAGTTTTTCTTCTTTCTTTTCTCATCATTCTAACATTCGTCATAGAAATGCATCTAAGAAACCATTTTTTAAGCTGGAAGTAAAGTTTGATTTGCCCACATATAATGGAGAATTTAATGCAGAGAAACTAAACTATTGGATTGGACAGATCGAGGTTTATTTCTGAATTCATCAGATCAATGAGGATGATCCAAATATCAAATTAGCATCCCTTCAGCTGAGTGTCACCACTCGTTTTGTGGGAGAGAAATTTATAGAAAGGTAGAAAAAATTTTGGTAGTATCCTTTCTTCTTGGTCAAATTTTGTTTCTGCATTAAAAGATAAGTTTTATCCTTTGGGTTATCGACAAAAGGAATTAATGGAATGGAAATATTTAAGACAAGGAAAGGGTAAAAATTTACAAATCTTCAAAGAAGAGTTTAGAAAACAAGCTTTGAATTTGAACGTTCCACTTGATTCACCTGAAACTGTAACAAAGTATATTGGTGATTTACATAGTTACATCAGACGCTCTTTGTTATTATTTGAGCCTACTACTATTGATGCGGCCAGTGTGAAGGTCATTCACCTTGAAAGCAGGGGGAATAATGACAAATAATATCATTCAAATAAATCATCTTTCAAACCTCATGATGGCAATTTCAAGGGAAAGGACAAGAAAGCAGCTACAACCAATAAGGAGGAAGGAGAAAATCCATCTTGCACACATTGCAAGAAGGAAGGTCATGATGATGCACATTTTTGGAAGTTGCATCCAGAGTTGAAACCAAAGAGATTTGGTGGGAAGAACAAGAAAAATATGGTGGAAACCGCACAACAGGACCTTGGATATTATTATGGTGACTAGGCATTGATTATAGCAATGGGCACTCAAGGTACTCTTTCTCTTCATGCTAGTGAAAATTCTGAATTGCATGCAAGTACAAGTCTTTAAAATGAGCCCCTTGTTAATGAATGAAAGGGAATTTAATTGTTCCACATTAGAGTCATAATGAAACATACTACAGTGGAAATATTGTTTGATCCAGGCTCACAAGAAAATTTTATTTCGAAATCCTTGGTTAAAAAGTTAGGATTAGAGACCAAGCCTCATCTGAAACTTCACCCTCTTTGTCTTGTGTGTGACAAATCCAAATTACATGCAACCAAGCAGTGTAGAGCTAGGTTTGTGATTGCATCCAAACTAGTTGATGAGGTTTAACTTGACTCTATTGTACCCTTGGATATCTATGGTATTGTATTTGGGCGTCTATATTTGTATGACTAAAAAGAAATTTTCTTTCCCCATGAAAACAAGTATCATCTCAAGAAAGATGAGGTGGAAACATTTTTTGAGCTCATCGTACAAAAATTAGTGCTTGTCTTGTAAGTGCAGGTCAAATGAAGAGTTTGGTGAATTCCAGCAAAGGGTGCATGCTCATGGTTGTGATAGCAAAAGATGCAGAGACATCTTATGATTTCCAAGGTTTTGATCCCACTCATAAAAAAGAATTGTGTGAAATTGTTTCTAACTATGATGGGGTTTTTCAGGAACCAAGTGGGTTTCCTCCAAAGCGTGAGATCCAACATGAGATTCAATTGCAGTAGGATTCTCCTTTACCCAACATTGGTATGTACAGTTTGTCAACCATTGAGATGGAGGAGATAAAGAAACAAGTGCAGGAATTGTTGAACCAAGGAGTCAAAAGACCAAGTTATTATCCATGTGGTTCACCTATCATGTTAGTGTTGAAAAAGGATGGCACATCAAGGATGTGCGTAGACTACAAGGAACTCAACAAAATAATGATGAATAATCAGTACCCTCTCCCATGAATTTATTATTTATTAGATTAGTTGAAAAATGTGGTATATTTCATGAAACTGGACTTGTGCAGTGGCTATCATTAGGTCAGGATTACATAATAGGATGTATGGAAGACTGCATTCAAGATGAAACAAGGTTTGTTTGAATGGTTGGTGATGCCATTCGGACTATGCAATACTCCAGCCACATTCATGAGGGTGATGAATGATATTTTCAGGCATTTTCTTGATGATTTTGTACTTGTCTATCTTAATGACATTCTTGTTTACAATAGGACATGGGATGATCATGAAAGTCGTGTTAAAAATGTGATTGATGTTTGGAAAATGAAAAATTGTATGTCAAAATGTCGAAGTGTGAATTTGGTAAGACCTTTTTGGTTTACTTGGGTCACATTCTCAATGGTGGAAAATTAAAAATAGATACGTCTAAAATTGATGTGATTCTAAAGTGGCCTAAACTACCAATGTTACAGAGGTGTGTAGATTTTTGGGTGTAGTACAATACTGGAGAAGATTCATTGCCAACTTCTTTTTCACTGCATCCCCTTTACATGCATTGACGAGTGTGAAGCAAAACTTTCAGTGGGGAGGAAAGCAACAAAAAACCTTTGACACACCGAAAGAGAAGATCAATATCGTACCATTTTTGGCCTTACCATTCCTCCAACAACCTTTTGATATCGAGACAAATGCCAGTCGATACGCCATGGGAGAAATATTGATGTAGCAAAGGAAACTTGTGTGTTACCATTAGAAGACATTCTCCCAAGATGTTGTGAACTATCCCACATATGACAAGGAGTTGTGTGCCTTGGTTCAAAGCGTGACGAAGTGGAAACACTATTTGGTCGACAAGGAGGCCATCATTCACACAGATCACCAACTCTTGCAGTATCTTCATTCAAAGACCAAGCTTAAACAAGCATGTCATTTCAAATGGATGGGATTCCTTCAGTAGTTTCAATTGGTAATAAAATACAAGAAGGGAACCAACAAAAAAGTGGCAAATATGCTTTCATGCCCTCCTATTTTTGCAACTATAGTTTTTCAAAATTCTTCTTTATCTTTTGAAATTTATGTTGAATAGTACATTGATGATGATGATTTTAAATATATTTATAAAAAACTAACGCATGGATCACAGGTGGATAATTATCACTTACAGTGAAAATTGTTGTACCATATTGGAAAATTTTGTATTGCCACCAATGAAAGCATATATGTAATCAGAGGCACATACCTCTGTTATGTTAGGTTATTTTGGTGTAGAAAAGACTTTGTGTCATTTTCATAGGTTTTGTTTTTTTCCTCACATGAAAAATGTTGTGACTCGATATGTAAATGGATGTGTGTTTTGTTTAGTTTATAAGACCACTAATAGAAAATTGGGGCTCTACACACCACTCCATGTTCCGATTTGTCCATGGGAAAGTGTTTCAATGGATTTTTTAGGTAGTTTAACTTTGTGTAGGAGAGGTCATGACTATTTTTATGTCATTGTGGATCGATTTAGAAAAATGTGAGTATTAATGGCTGTTAAAATAAGGTCATTGTTGAGTCTCAAATCTGCATCTTTTCCATACACTTTTCTATACCTTTTTCACCCACCTGAACCTCCCAAATTGTCAATATCATTGTATATTAATTGCAAAAGAGAATCTAACATGGTTTTTAACTATATTTTTGTGTCTGCTGTTTGATTTAGATTTTTCTCATTTAGCTGCGGAATCTTGCCACTTTCCGCAGCTGCTGCAACTTTCCGCAGCCATTTTGTGAAACTCTATGTTACAGGTGTCTATAGGAAAAACGAGCCACATGGGCAAGTCTGAAATGATGTGGACATGGATCGTGTCCTATTGGCTCGAGCAAATCCATCTAAAGAGGCTGCGGTCAAAGGTGTCCAAATGGAAGTCAACCGTAGAGTCCCACGGTGACAGGACTCTGTTTCGTGTCACGTAAAGGTTCATATGGCCGTTTCTGAATTGCGGAGGACAAATCAACATCTGTACATGGCTCCATAGCCGAATTCAAACATCCACTCCTCATAGATTTACTTTTCAATACGGCCATGATCCTAGATCTGTGGATGTAATGGTCTACGTGTTCTCCATCAGCATAAACTTTAGGAATCAGTTATATTTCTTTTGTTATAAATAACGCGTTTGCATACGCCTATGAAGTTAGTCTGTGTTAGTTTTTATTAGTCTGCTCTGTAATGTAATTACGCTGCCTTTGTGCCGTAATACCACCTTACTGTTATGACTGCATTTTAATATAAGAAGACTCTGTTTCCAAACGTAATTCGTACTTGAAGATTGTTGCCAAGGCTGGTGTAGAGGGCCCCTACACTTGCCAAGGTTCTGTGCATTATTGTATAGTTCTTGTTTTATTTCCTTAAAGCTCATTGTGCCATAATCCATTCACATGTTTATACATTGCATCTTTCATAGTATATATGCTTCATTTCTGTTTATAATCTTTCATACTTTCCATTTTACTTCTGTCTTTCATGTTTTATGTTATTAATCACTGATCAGTGTTCTTGTTTCAGGTTATAGATAGGCAGCCCAGGCATTTGCATAACTTTTTGACTAATGACATGAAATTAACTTGTTGATACCTTGATTTGTTTCTGGTTGTTTTAATTTAAGTCTTGCTTTGTTAATTAGGTTTTGCTACGACATATAAGCCATTGCGATGGTGATTGTATTATGAAATGTGTGATTGGTATTAGTTTCCTTTAAATTTAGATATATTAAAAGCGCTCATAACATCTTGATTGCCTACGAAAACCCGCAATTTAATTTGATGGTGAGAGATTGCATGCAAACCTTGTAGTTTGGTATTAGTTTCCTTTGCACCGAGCTGATATATTAATGCTCATAACATCTTGATTTTCTCAAGCCACCAATTTGGGCCGGTGGTGAGGGATTGTATTATGAAATGTGTAGTTTAGTGTTAGTTCCTTCTTCATGATTAGAAATATTAAATTATACATGACATCTTCGGGTTCACCTCAAACCAGCCACGAATTTCTGGGTGATGTGATGAGGGATTGAATTATGAATGTATGGTTTGATATTAGTTTACTTTCTACAAGTTAGATATCAGTTACTCAAGTTGTTTATGGTTACTTCCGAAAATCATAGTTGGACTAATGATGAAGGATCAGAAGATAAATTGATGTAATCTGATTTAGATTTACTTTGTTGCAATTTTGAATTTATTTAAGCATAGTTTCTTTTTGTTTAGACAGCAGCAAGAATAGTTTAGTTTCATGCTCACTAGTTCACTGTTTTTGATTTATTAGACTTACAACATCTTTTCATTTCAGCAGTACATTTTCATTTCCTTTCAAGTTTTGTCATTGAAAATTTCAAATTCCTTTTTAAGTTTCAAGTTGTTAAATCATTATAGGGGATATCATTTCCTTGAAAAAATATAACCATACTTGTTTTCATTTTAGAATTTCCATTTCACCTTAGAAAACCAAAAACGACAAAAAGTTAAGAAATAGGTTATCTTGCACATATAGTGCGCCGCACTTCATCAGCTTACGATTCCCGGATTGACAAATTAAATGCAGCAATTTAGGACATACTAAATTGACCAAACGGTCACTAAAGCATACCACTCATCTCTTCTTCCAATTTGTATAGTTCCATTTTGGTCTACCCACATCCATTGTGTGTGATCGATACTCTCATTTTCTTGGAGAGTTTTGGATGAGTTTATGGACAATGATGAACACCAAGTTGAAGAGGAGCACAAAATTTCATCCATAGACCTATGGAAAAACAAAGGTTTTCAATCACACAGTGATACAATTACTCCGAGGCTATTGTGGCAAGCATCCCAAGTTGTGAGACAAGCAAATTCCTTATGCGCAGCATGCATGCAACCAGGAAGTGCATTCATCCTCTAAAATCTCACCATTTGAGAGATGATTTGGCTATTTTCCAAATGATCCCTTAGACATGGTAGTTGGGAGAGATGAAGATTCCAATGGGCAAGATGACAGGGACAAAGCACGTAAGTTCATTCAGCGGATATTAACAATTCAGCAGGTTGTGCAGAAGAAATTGGAGAAAATTCAAGCTCGATACAAAGCTCAACATGACAAGCACCAATTCGATCACCAATTCCAGATTGGGGACAAAGTGTGGCTCAACATCAACAAAGACAGGATGAAAGGGGCAAGAAAGAAGTTGCAACCAATCCGATCTGGCCTATTCACCATATTAGACAAGTTTGGAGACAATGCTTTTCATCTCAATTTTCCAACATACATGAAAATGCATTCAGTGGTGAACGTTGAAAACTTGAAGCTTTATAAGCCTCCTTTGATCATGGACACCAAAGACATTGGAAATTTTCCTACAGTGGATGATTTTCCACTTGAATACTTGGACAAGCTACTAGAGGACATCATTCTCGATAGAAAGACCAAGACTTCATGGTGGGAAGACGTGGAGCATATTTGTATTGGTATCAAAGGAATGCATCCAAGAAATACTCGATGGATCGAAAATGATAAAGTGAGGGAGAAATTCCCTCACTTTCCAATTGACTGATAAATATTTTGGCGGTCCAAAGCTCCTCAATGGGGAGGAATGGTTCGGGAGGATCCAGAAATACAAGTGGCCTTGAAAATAGCTCAAAAAACAAAGTCATCATATGGAAGTGAAACTAGGGCTAGATCATAGTGCTCGTCATCCTAATTCTAACGAAGTGAATGACACTCAAATTTGAGTTCGTATGCTCAAGTTATGGCTGGTCAAAGTTCTAGTCAAAATTGGCCAAGTGGTAGTCTTAACGAGACAACAATTTTCTAGCATCTTGGCACACAGAATCCGACCACAGGAATGGGATAATTTGTCACCTACTTCATTTTTCCCATGACCCTTATTTTTTAGTGGGAAAATTTGAACCATATAGTTTAAAAAAAAAAAAAAATATATGAGGTGGTGGGTTGCTACCCCTCAATACTGATATTATATTATATATAGTGGGTGGGTGGGCCACCCCTGGCAGGCCCGCCCAACCTGGTGGAAACACAATAATAGATTATCGCATATGTATTAACCATCAACCCTATTTGGGTCATGGTTACTTTAAACCTCGACTGGTCACATTACAAAAAAAAATTTACCATATTCAAACAAAATCACCATACTTTATATGGGATGCGGCGGATTTGAAACCGAAACATCTGCCGACCTAAACGACTCTACCACCAACGAGCCATGAGCTCAGCCTTTGCTGGCTCCACCCCTCCATATTACTTAAACCCTCTCATTTTCCATACGATGCAATCCAACGGTGGAGAACGGAGCAGAACCAGGAGCGGCCAGGGGCGGTGGCACCTTAAGCAAGGGAATCCACAAGATTTCAAAAAGATTCCCTTAGAGGGCCAGAGGTACCTGTGTTAAAATTTGAAAATTTTATAATCGATTTTGCACGATTTCATGCCAAGAATCCATTCGTGAAGTTTGTTTCTCCAACCTAGGTCTACATTTTCAGACCATCATCTGAATTGGAGGTATTAGGGTCATTTACGTAAAAAAATTGCTTGTAACTAATTTCTTTGATTCCACTTGATGAAAGAAGGTCTCCCCAATTTTGAGCAAGGCCCATAGACGTAGCCCACATTGGGATAACTTCCTAATCTAATCGTTATGTATTTGATCTCATGTTTTCTTATGATTTCTACTTCTTTTCATGTGGTTTAAGTTACTTGGCTGACATGCTCTTTTATATTCAATTCTGAATTCATCCTTGAATTTAAAATATTTTGATCAACTAGTATTCTGGTGCTAGATGTAGAAGCCTCTAGTTCTAGTGCCATTCTCACTTGTTCGAGTTTATTTTAATATAATTATTATTCTTGTGCTAATATAACCTTAGATTCATCATGGGTGGGACTTCCATTCCAGAAGAATAACTCGTTGCTTCCTTGATTCGATCTACCAAAATTATTGGTACAAAATTCCTTGAGAAAAGTATGGTTTTAAAAAGAGCTAAATACATGCCCCATATGGACATGACATCCTCTAAGGAAAAAAAGAATTACATTATTCTACATGAAAAAGGATTAGTAGGTAGGTTTACATGCCTTTGGCATTGTCCTAAAGTAGTTGTAGAACAAATCCCACAAAATTGGGGTGTTCTGAGAAACATTACTTTGATTTATTGTATAAAATATTTCTATGTAAATTATTTTTAAAATCAAAGAAGACGGACACAGGATCTTCATATTTGGCCCCTAGTTCATGGGTTGCATGGGAATTTTCCTTTCCCACTGGTGTCTTAATTTTGATACATACATGAAAATCTCTTCAATTCTTATATGGATCATATTGTTACATCTTGTTGAAGATTGCAACAAGAAACAATGAAGGAGGCATCCTAAAACATCATCCTTGATCCTAGTTGGAAAATAATCACCTAAACTAGGTGGGGACCACACAGGCTATTTTTAGGTGTATGTCTATTTTTAGACATGGTGAGAATATTCTATATGTAGCAGGATGCTATTTGTGGATGGTTGGTCAAGTCGGGAAAAATAGATGGACTTCTATTTTTAGACATATTGGGCGGAATCTATTTTTAGATTGCCAGTCTAAAAATAGATATGTCGAATATTATTAGCTCTTAATAATATTTGGACTATAAACATTATCTTATTCTCTTGGAGCACTTCGGTTAAGTGCACAGATGTGGCACAGGAGCTGACAGAAGGAATTACGCTATTCCTGAGGGTTAAGTGGAGCTATTGCATGGATACTTCAGTTAGAACTCATGTGACAGAGTTTGGTGGAGTTGATTGAGGAAGTTAGTGGAGTTGTATTCGGTTTAACTCGATTGGAGAACAGTCGGAGCTAGTTGCATTATCTAAAATAAGCCCGAATGATACACTAGTGAGAGTGGAGTGAATTAATTATTTAATTAATTCACAAATAATAACTCATTAATCAACTGAAAAATACAACAGTTAACTAAAATGCATGGCAGTTTCAGTGGAGACCAGTGGAGTGATAGGTGAATGGGCAAGATAGACTATTTGTTGTGACCATAGTGATGCATGACTTGCATCTACATATACATTGGAGTTTCCAATGATAATCATGCAGTCAAGGAGAGTGGGATTGCATCGAATTGGTATTTTTAATTAGCTTGGATTGCGTAGTGGAGGTAGGCTAGCAGGAGGGCTGAGATTGGTGCATGGATTTGCAGATTTCTTCTATGTTAGTGTGTCACGATTGTATTGTACTGAGAGCTTGATGTAATAAGCTTTGTATGAGATTGTTACATGATCTCCATGATACATAATATATGATAGTTTTGGTTTTCAGCTTCAGGCTTTCCCGTTAAACAACTGTGTTATGTGTGTTTTTATTGCTTCATGTGTTTTTCAATTGTTGATTAAATTTACGCAAGAATTATAGTGGCAGGATTCTGTATTTAGCAAGAAGATAAATATTGTTAGATCAAGAGAGTCCGGATATATACATGCATATTGTATATATAATTTCTACATGGTATCAGAGCATTGTTGATTGAAGATTGCAATTGTGAAGTGAGTTTGTGCTGGTGGACAATTCGAATTTGCTGCAGGAGTTTCTTGGTGCGACAGTTGAGTATACATTGAAATTTCTTTCAATGGGTTGTGGTTGGAGTATGCACTCGAGGGAAACTCTAACAACATATCCTGGAAGGACAGGATGGAGACGGTGCTTGAAGATAATGGCTTGAAGGAATTCATCGAGAGAGATGTTCCTAAGCCCACTTTAGCGGATGCTGTAGTACTTGACGCATGGCAAAAGAAAGTAGCAAGGGTGAGGAGGATTATATTGGAAGGTGTGAGAGACCATATTGTCTCAAGCCTTCATGGGAAAGCCACTCCATATGCTATGTGGAAGGCTTTGACAGATTTGTTCCAAAGGAAGTTGGCGCTTAAAGACGAGCTTAGAAAAATAAAAATGAAGAAGAATCTTTATAGATTTGATGTAGATGGGATTTCTACGGAGCTTCCTACTGTTGGGAAGTGTGAGAAAGACATGCAATTGAAGCTTGAGAGGGAGCAGGATTTGCATGCAGGTAAGAGTGAACCTCGGGATGTGGAGCAGCCATAAGATGAGGATTATGGAGTGGGAGCAACCACTCATGCAAAGAAATTTCATGCCAGATGGGCAGAGGGAGTGCATGCAGCTATACCACGAAGTGAGAGGTGGGGCAACATGCATGAGTAATCCCAAGAGGAGATTTCTGGGCAGGATTCATTAATATGGTGTGCATCTCATGAATTGAACCTGGCTACGAGGAGCCCACAGAGCAGCAGTAGCATGATCAGTTGGATTGATGCAGGCAGATCAAAATGACAGTGTTGGATACTGGAGTGTGGTTCAGAGTTGACAGCAACTGCAGAGTGCATGGGTGCAGAGTTCAACAACGCAGTGGTTCCTAAAGAAATGTGCAGTAATTAAGCAGAAGTTGAAGACTTTGATGAAAAATGCATTATACTGATTGAGTTGTTTGGAGCCTTTCAGTTTCAGAAGTGTTGCAGCAAGAGTTGCAGAGAAGATGCATGGAGTTGCAGAGCGCTTGCAAAGGTTGTAGGGAAAATGCATGGAGTTGCATGTCGCATGAAAAAACATTCCTTTCTTGTTGAGAGGGAGTGTTGAAGATTGCAACAAGAAACAGTGAAGGAGGCATCCTGAAACATCATCCTTGATCCTAGTTGGAAAATAATCACCTAAACTAGGTGGGGCCCACACAGGCTATTTTTAGGTGTATGTCTATTTTTAGACATGGTGAGAATATTCTATATGTAGCAGGAGGCTATTTGTATATGGTTGGTCAAATGTAGAAAATAGATGAAATTCTATTTTTAGAAGATTGGGCAAAGTCTATTTATAGATCGTCGATCTAAAAATAGATGCATGTCGATTATTATTAGCTCTTAATAATAATCAGACTCTAAACAACAACTTATTCTCTTGGAGCACTTCAGTTCAGTGCACAAATGTGGCACATCAGGCGTGAAGTAATTACACAATTCATAAGGGTTTACTAGAGCTAATGCATGGAGACCCAGATTAGAACTAAAGTGGTAGGTATGACACGGGCTATAGTTATGGAGTTGTATTCAGTTTAACTCAGTTAGACTCAGTTGAGCTAGTTGTATCTAATCTAACTAAATGATACACTAGTGAGAGTGGAGTGAATTAGTTAGTTAATTAATTCACAAATAATAACTCATTAATCAACTGAACAATACAGCAGTTAACTACAGTGCATAGCAGTTTCAGTGGAGACTAGTGGAGAGATAGGTGAATGGGCAAGATAGACTATCTGTTGTGACCATAGTGATGCATGAATTGCATCTACATATACATTGGAGTTTCCAATGATAATCACGCAGTCAAGGAGAGTGGGATTGCATCAAATTGGTCTTTGTAATCAACTTGGATTGCGCAGTGGAGGCAGGCTAGTAGGAGGGCTGAGATTGGCGCATGGATTTGCAGATTTCTTCTATGTTAGTGTGTGACGATTTTATTATACTGAGAGCTTGATGTACTAAAATTTGTATGAGATTGTTACATGATCTCCATGATACATAATATATGATAGTTGGGGTTTTCAGCTTCAGGCTTTCCTATTAAACAACTGTGTTATGTGTGTTTTTATTGCTTCATGTGTTTTGCAATTGTTGATTAAATTTCCGCAAGAGTTATAGTGGAAGGATTATGTATTTAGCAAGAAGATAAATATTGTTAGATCAAGAGAGTCCAGATATATACATGCATATTGTATATATAATTTCTACACATCTGCTTTTTTTTTCTGGGGAAATTACTCCTTTAAAGTTATTAGATATAATTTGGGTCATTACATTGAACTTGTTGAACCAAATGAGAACATTTGCACTTGTGATATAATTTATGTGGAAATAGATGTTGAAAATGACTTATCAAAGGTGATTCAACTCAACTTGAAGGGAGATAACCATATTCAAGCTCTTGATTATGAGAAGATCCTTTTTAAGTGCAATTTGTGTCATGAAAATGGTCACTTTGCTTAAAATTGTAGAAGTAGAGAAAAGACACATTCTTCTTCTAATCAAGGTCCTCCTCATATTAGTATTAAACAATAACCATTCAAGTTTCAAATAGCCAAGGGGACTTATCTTGGAGAAAGGCCTCAATCACATTCATTCAACCTCTCCAACAACAACTTTGAAGTCTTGAAAGCTCATGGGGATGAGGAAGAATAATCGGTAGATATTGGTTCCTTAAAGTTTATCTTAGATATTAAATTTGGACCATCAACAAAAGATAACATCAAAATAGAGAACATATATCCAAATAATAAGCATGGGATCTAAATTGAGTTAATTTTGGTAACTCCATAAGAAAAGATATCAAAATCAATAAGAAAGGAATTAAAAGGTTAAAATAAGAAAGAGGGGGAGGGTGTTATTATTCCTAATGTGATTGCTTCTCCTTTCTTTGCAAAAAATTTAAAGAAATATGCATTTCCTTTCCCTCCCTTATCAATAGGTAGGAAACAAATCCAAGAAGGAAGAGAGAGAAAAGATGTAAAAGTCTTAATAGGTACTTGGCAAGTTTTAAACTCCATCAAGTTTAGTGGGGGAAGGGTTTCACTTAAAAGTTAAATATGTGTTGTTTTTACATTATTTTATGCAAAAAAATTGTAAGAATTTATCTTGTACTTAGAAAGTTAGTAAGACTACATTAAGGAAAGTATAGAATAAGATTTGTCCCCCTCGTCATTTTGAGGTGAGAATGATTGTTTTTTCTATATTGTTATTTTCCCATGTACAGAATTACTAGTAGAGGAAATTTCAGCCTAAAAGTGGCCTCTTAAGGAAAAATAATAAAATAGTTGTTAAAATAATAAATTACGAGTTATGAATTTTGGAGGGGAAAAAAAACTATTTTTTAATTGCATTTTCATCTTATCTCCTTATAGGTTTACTCAAATTTCAAGTTTAGACATTCATTAGATGCGGAATTCAATTTCACATCCAATGAGTACCCATTATGCATACTTTTGAGAAGACCCACATTGATAAAAATTGCATATACATTTAAAAATGTGTTAAAACACGATTTTTTAATGTATCTCCAATTTTTATCAAGGAGGGTCTTCTAAAAAGTATGCATAATGGGTACTCGTTGGATGTGGAATTTAATTCCGCATCTAATGAGTGTCTAAACTTGAAATTTCAGTAAACCTATAAGGAGATAAGCTAAAAATACAATTAAAAAAAAAGTAGTTTTTCTTCTTTTCCCTCCAAAATATTTACATGTACCTCTTTTTAAATTTAAAGCATTTTGATTGGTTTACATATTATGACATAGAAATTACATGAAAATTTCATGTGCACTTTTAGGCTGAAATTTATTTTAATAGGCTAAAATAGACTTTTGTTGTATCTTCACTATGAGCACGTGTTGCATTATTTTACCTAATGCAAATATCTATAAATTCTTGTTTAAAAGAAAAGTGACAAATTCCATAGGCAGGACTTTTCTTTTGTAGTGTTTCATGTTGATAGGATTTAATTATTATCACTTACTTATTGAAAAAAACTATTCTAAGTTAAATGGTGAAATAGTTGGTATTTACAATGGAAAAAACTATATAAAAATTCCACCTGTGTGCCTCTATAATTGGCTACTAAGTTCATAGCAACTATAAAATGATTAGATTAACAACCCAACCCCACCCACAATTATATAATCTCAAATGATTCTGGCCTATGAAAGAAATTCACATTACCAAATCATGCACTTTTCATTACGCATATACCTTTGAAGAACAAAGTAGTATATAATGTCACATTTCCAAAGATTTCTTGTTAGGTCCCTATATTAATAGTGTAGTCCCTTATTATGTTAGTGTAGCCCCCCTTATTGTTATTATTGTACCCCTGCAACCCCCATATTGTTATTATTGTGCCCTTAAATTATTATTGTTAGGTCGGCTAGGATTACATTGTGGCCCCACTAGGATTACATTGTGGCCCCATGGACTCCTATATATAGAAAGGAGGTTTTGTAATTTGTATCATCCAAGAATTGTTCATTCATGTAATGTATTGGAGGTTGCCCCCTCGAAGTGGCTTATTTATAAGGCGTTAATATCTCTTTTTTTCTATTCTTGGAGCTGGTTTCATAACATTTGGTATCAAAGCTTTGGATTCTAGGGTTTCGCTGCTCCAAGAAGGTCATCGTGGCATTTTCGCTATAACGTTTTTTCTACGAAGGTTTAGACACTGAAATTTTTAGAGTGCGAAGCCGAAATCTTGAGGAACATCGGTGAAAAAATTTAGAGCTTGGTTCGCAATGTTTTCGGAGATATGATTTGTGGAAGTTAGGTCTTTTTGCAGGCTCTTGAATTTCACTTAAAAAGGTCATCGCGGAATTTTCGCTATAATGTTTGTTCTACAAAGGTTAAGAAGCTGAAATTTGTAGAGCGCAAAGATGAAATCTTGGAAACATCATTGCAAAATTTCAGAGCTTGGTTCCCAATAGTTTTGGAGATATGATCTGTGAAAGTTAGGTCTTTTTCAGGCTCCCGGATTTCATCTCAAAGAGGTGATTGTGGGAAAATATTCATAACTCTCTCTCTGAGCATCAGATTGGAATTCTGTAAAAATTATCTGCAAGTACACAGACTGTAGTTTCCTTTCTACCAATTTCAGAGCCAAAGGAAGAAACAGTGACACGTGGCAAGTTGTACAAGTTCGGTCTACTGAACCAGTCCATAATTAGGTCAGTGTGGGAGATTAGACATAACTTTGTCTTGAAGAATCCAAATCAAGTCAGACCTGTGGCATTTTAAATAGGATTCAGAGGGATACCGTAGGGCCAATTTTTAGATATTGAAGATCCTAAATCACAGAGATAATTCAGTTTCAATATCGAGCTCTTTAAAAGCAAGAAAAAGATGTGTATTTGGTTTTTAAAATTGCATAAGTGTTGTTTGAAGAATCAATTTGAATTGATTCCAAGGGCATATTTTATAATTTTTATCATTATTAGGTTCTATAATGCCTCCAAAAAATAATTCCATACCCATTAATCCCTCAAAAAGCTATACTATGACGCATGAAGAGGAAGAGTTGCAGTATGAGATATCAAAATTACGGTACCAAGTGCAACAAGTTTCAATCTTACGAAGAGCAATTGAAGATGAAATAGATGGTTTAAAAGCGGAAATGGAGGCTAAGTTGGATGGTTTGAAGGATCAAATAATAGCAAATATGGATGATAAATTAATGGAAGATCACATCGAGCATCAACAACAAGTTCTCCAACTCTCAAAGGATAACCCAACTTTGGTGCAGAATCTAATGAAACAACAGGAAGATCAACATCACATCGAAGGGCTGAAAGCGAGTTAAAACACACGATGACAAGTACGATCAATTTGGAAGTATCTCAATGAGTGGAAGAACCTTCTGTAGAATGGCTCACATGGGAGGATGAAATTTTATCTGAAGCATCAGAAATAATCAAGCATTGGGGTTAACACTTGTTTGAAGGAGAGGAGCATGTTAAGTCCATATTAATAGTGTAGTCCCTTATTTTCGTTATTATATCCCTTATTATTGTGTACCTATGCTTATGTGTGTGTGTATTGCCCTTAAATTATTATTGTTAGGTCGGCTAAGATTACATTGTGGCCCCATGGACTCCTATATATAGAAAGGAGGTTTTGTAATTTGTATCATCCAATAATTGTTCATTCATGTAATGTATTGGAGGTTTCCCCCTCGAAGTGGTTTATTTCTAAGGCGTGGATATCTCTTTTCTTCTATTTTTGGAGCTGGTTTCATAACATTTCCAATTTATTGCTAATGACAACATTACTTATGAAAACATCATAAATTTTATAATTCATAATTTGAAATGTGATTCTTAAAATTAAAAAATTTGGCATTTCAAATTAATATTTATTCTAAACATTTATGAAACAAGACTAAAATTATTTTTATTAAGTATCTAACTAATTGTATCAACAAAATAGTTACACTCATCCTAATATCCTCCATGCCATAAGAAATAGTAAAATTCGACTTTCTTGTTAAGTTAATCTTAAAATTAATATTGTTACATTATTTCCTAATAAACCTCTATATCATCATTCTTTTCCATAAGAAATAGAGAAATTCAACCATAGGTACATAATCTATTATAAAATATATATATACCCTTAAAAGACACAAGACACAGTCAATATAGTCACACTCACCTAGCTATCCTCCAGGTCACAACACAATAAATATTCTCCATGTCACAATGAAATAAATAAAAATAGTTTCCAACATTAATGGAGGATTACTGAGATGTTAAAAAATATTAGTGAAGTGCTAGTGATAATTACACCGGAGGCGTTTTCTTTGCGGGCTTGGGGTGAGCAAACACTGTTCACCCCAGCCAATGAAAAGCTTTTCCTACCGCGCATGGAACCAATTAAAATTTTACATTTGGCAGCTCCTCACAGCCAATCAAATCTTGACATGTGGCAGCTCCTCAGCAGATTTTCCTGAAATTGGTTACGTTTGAAATTTTATTGAATGAGTGAAATTTACACAACACTAGAGTTTGGTTTTGCTGAATGACTGAAATTTACACGGCAGATTAAGCCTTCCTTCTCCTCAATATGCCACTGTATTTCGTCCACTTTTGTCTGCGTAGTCTGTTAGAACAGGAAACGGGACTGTGTATCCTGTTAGAACACCAAACAGGACTAAAAAACTAATTATAGAGTCCCTTACCCTTCGCTGATTTTATCTGGCTTCATCACCATGAATGGATTCAAGAAGCTGCAAATGCTGATCACAGGAATAGAGCAACTATTGATTTGGGGATACTTTGCAATGTGCATACTCAGTGAGTACTCACCAGTACTCTGGGAAGTAAGCAAGTATTGACAGAATTGCAAATAATTTTGAGCCGAGTACTTGTCCCAGGGATATATTCGCCCTACTGGAAAGTATGGCACACATGCTCCCAAATAGGAAACTATTCCTTGAACTGATGATTTCACGTTTATGTCTCTTCCAGATGTTCAATTTCCAGCATGCAGCAGTTAGGGGTTGATTATCTGGAAAAACAAAAATATCATTCTTTAAGTTGGTTTATGTAAAAAAGCTTTAACAAAAGCCGAGTTGAATTACCTACTACGGCTGACACACATAGTTAAAATATTATGTTTTCGAGAATAAAAGCCTGTTATTATACTTTGTTAGTAGAACTAATGCCAATAGCATTGAATTTCCATACAGTAAGCAAGTAATGCAGCAAGTTACCTTCTAAACTGGGTTTTCTATGTTGTTTTTCCATGAGCAAAAAGTCATCTTCAATGCTTTGAAATGACATGTAAATAGAATGCTTTGAAATAGGATGGTGATCATAATATTTCAATTCAACAATGTTCTAGCTTGTGCCATGTGCTCATGCTCCGAAGAGCCTTTGTCTTGAACTCTTGTGCTGGAGGATCAGGAGCTTCAGGCTTTCTACTGATTCTCAATTTACCTGCACACGTAGAACAACAAAATACCTTGCCCTTTGTTTAGCAAAATCCTATATCTAACCATGGAAAGAAATTCAATGCTTACTTGTTTGAAAAAACCCTGAAAATAACAAATATTTCAATAGAGATGATTGAAGGTAGTTTACACATAGCATTATTTAAAAACCAAATCAAAAAGGTTGTTTCGGGAGAAAAAGGAGTTTCTATTAAACTGAAAGAAAAGTACAAAGAAAAGATCTTTTACATGTGGAGAGGTGGCTCTCTAACCTTACTCGAAGGTTTCTTAGCTCAGGACAGTCCTTAATCTTTGCAATCCATGAATATTCGTGGCTTCTCTCAACCACAAATAATGAGAATACAACACTTCAAGACTCTTTAGCAAAATGGCAGCATATTAATATTAATCCAAAGGGTGCCTGAAAAACTTGCTTTGATTTGCTTTTAGAGATTTCATGGCGGCCTTTTGGGATAGCAAAGTTGTCAAAAGGAGCCTCAATGTACAAATTTCAGGAGCCCAACAATGAAATTCAATATACCACGTACCATGAATAAGCTTCCCCAGAACTCCGGAAGAAATAACCAGTCGACTACTTGCCTGCACAGAGCAGCCCCTCTGTCTCTCATACAAAGCCACAAAATGTCAATAATATCTGACCTATTTTGACTTCTGTACAGAAGTTGTTGTGTCTCACAGCGCCGCTCTGCCTTTTGCCCGTTGTATGCCCCTTTGTTTCATGTGCAGCCCAGCTATTCACCTCCATTCTAACTTTACTTAACTGATTATTTTTTGTTGACAAAAATGACAACAAAAATCAGAATATGTAGGTTGCTTTGTCAACAGAAAATAGAATATGTTTTTTTTAGGTTGATTTGACAAAAGAAATCAGAATATGTTTTTTTTTGTTGCTTTGAAAGACAAATTGTTAGCAATATATTTTCGATGCTAGCAAGAAGTTTGTTGAGGACAACTCTCCCGTGTTCTGTCTAGAATTACAGATATATGTTAACAAAAGAAAGAATGCCTACAAATCAAATTAAATTATGCCGATGGATCAGAAAGACTGCCATAAAGAGACCGGAATTTTTGTTAAGATTTTAAAAAATCAAGTTAATTCTTACGTTTTGCCTCGTTTTGAAAAAAGTATGCCATACAACATTACAAAATCTTGACAGTGGATTTTTTTACAAAGCCCACAAATGCAGTTGAAATTTTCTCCTCTTGTTCCCACTCCAAACAATTACTACAAAATATTAGTGCCACTGAAACCATATACCTTTTAGAAAATCACCAGGAGAGAGAAAAGCATGTAAATCAAGCTGCAAGCATATGACACCAAGCCTCAGTGTTCATCCCCGTGAGATGCCAAGATAGTCAATAAACTGTTGCAAGCTCTTGTGCACCAAAGCACAGTCAATGCCGCGATGACAAACATGATGAGTCCTTGAGGTGGGATAAAAAGCACAGATGCCGAGAAAATCACCATTGGCAGCATACAGTAGCCTACCAAGCTCAGAAATCTGTACAGATCCAAGTTACCATTTCTCCCTGCCAACATATTGAACAGAAAATAGAGGAACAGGGAAGCGACGAATCATGGAGCTCATCATCTTCAACTGAAGCTGCAAGGAGAAAGTAATCTCGAGTATACTCAAGGAGCATTACAATTTGCAAAGAAGCGAAATGTTGTTGAAGAGTTCATTGTTCACGTGTTTAGTGTTTGGTTAAGAGAGCCAGAGGCACGTGGGCCTCATGCAAAGCCCAACCATGCATGAAGTCCACCGCCGCGTGGCCGGGATAGGGTCTTTCTCAGTAGGCGTGGCGGTTTCCAACGATGGTAAAAGCTCGCACAAGGTTGGCAATATTCTTTCATGCCGGGATGCCAGGTCGTGGGACGAGGGTGGAGTGTCGGTTTGCCACGTCATGAAGTGGGGCATTTTCTACGAGGGGTTGTATTCAATTACAATATTTGCTCAGGGGAAGTGCAATCAAAAGTGCCAACCATGGATGCTACCACTAAATATATTTATTCGCAACTCACACCCTCCAATAACGTATTATTTTTAAGTCCCCCGTTGGTGAGATCCATGGTTTTTTCAACCCATAAACGTCTTTGTGAATCCATCAGTTGCAAAACCACACTGCAAACAGAAGTAAAGCCAGATGAGAGTGAATAAAAGCACTGATGCATATAATCCATGAAATAAACAGGTTCAAAAACTATTTGGCATTCATCTTCTTTCATAAATTCATTGCAAATGAAAATTGTAACACTGTTAGGTGGAGCCTACCGATGTTTAAAGAAGAGAAAGGTTGACTCCTTGCCTAATTTTTGCATGCCAAATATATTACATCATTGGATTAACGTCGTGTGACCTTAGCTTTAAGTACTATTTTGCAATCACTACCCAAAAAAAAATTATTAAACCACTAAACTAGGTTGAAACTGCTTTCCAATGAGGTATTTGTTGGAATCTAGTACTTGTCTCATATGCATGTGCTCTAAATTAGGGCTTTGTCAATCAAAAGCCCGAGATGTTTTTTAAGGATGAAAAAGGCTTTAGTGAACTAATTGGTAGCACCGAAACTATAGTTTAGGTATATTTTTTGATTCATCTGATATACCAAAATTTCCAAAACGAAAATTTCCAAACCATTGTGTATAAACAATATATTAAACCTATACCCAAGTCACTTTGTCCCATCATCAACAGACCAACACATAAACATACAACAATCACAATCACTGAATCTACACGCTAAAAATAAAAAATAAGTTCAGGTAACTGTTATTGTTTTTAAACCTATTTTCAAACAAAAGGACACCAAGGGTCCCGCCATAAAAAACACTGCTACAACAAATTTTTTTGAAAAATTCCAAACACACAAAATCAAATTTAAAAAAAACACTTCACTCTCACAATCAATTTTTTTTTTGGATTTGGACAACTTTCTCGCCTAGAAATGGGCTTAACAATGACACCACATTGTAAGGAGTGAGAGCATCCCATCTATCTAGACACTTCATTATCTTCATAACTCACAAGTTTATTTTATTTTATGTTATATCTATAATGTTTAGAACTCTAGCTACTTTGATTATTGTTCAAATAATTGAGTTTTTTACAATTTAGAAAATTCAATTTTGATTGTCTATGTCAAACAATTTATTTTTATTGGATTTGAACTATTCAATATTAGTCTATATCAAATAATTGATTTTTTCCCCTTTCAACTTAGACTATTCAATTAGTATTGTCTATGTCAATTTTATATTCAATTGAATTATTTATGTCAAATAATAATTTTCAACATTCTAACAAATTAATTATCATTTTTTTATTAAATAAATTATTTATCTGTTTAACAATCTTTAATTTATTTTTAAAAGATTTAGAAATCCTTGATTTTTTAGTCTTCAAATAGTTGGACCTCAATGCATTTATGGTTGGACATTCTAACCTATCAAAATTGGACACGTGCTTATTTATAATTGGTCTGGCGGCGGAGAGCGTGTCAATTTGTCAACCAGGCTAGAAGGTCTTGGAACCTTGTGATCGCTCCACAATTTCACTAGCCCCGCAGGTTCGAGCAATCTGCTGACGGGTCGTGTGCCACACTGCCAACAATTTGTCAACCAGGCTAGAAGGTCCTGGAACCTTCTGATCGCTCTGCAATTTCACAAACAAAATCAGAATGCTGAGATCCGCTATTATGTCTTTTCTTTCGTGAATATTTGTGCCTCTGAAGACCACCACAAACTCAGGTGCGTCGGGCGGCCTGAACGGAACGCCGACGATCTCCCTACTCCACTTATATACGGCACTGAAAGTTATCCTATCGTCCTCCAGAGTTTCCACTAGCTCGAACTATAGGCAGCTCGACCAATTCTCAGCTGGCAAGCTCGAGGCCAGCCTTCGCTCCTGGCATTCGTGGTCTAAGAAGGATACGCACTTGATCAGTTTAGACAAAACAAATGTTCTGTGCTTTCGATTGGACCTGCATAAATAGAATAAAAAATCATCGAAGGCACGAAAAGAAAAAATTTTCTAAGAAATGGTAGCGTGTGGGTTACCAATTGATGTTAGTGAGATGCCCAGGCTCTGTACAAAGTTCCAATATCTGTGGTTCGGTTCCCATGTTAGATTACGACTGGCAATGTTATGACAAGTTTTAACAAGTTGTCGATTCAAAAACTAGTCGCTCAAATACTTATTAAGAAAGAGAAAGAGATTTATGATTGAGAAGAAGAAAATGTACAAGAGCAAAACAGAGGGCCATGAAAATAATAGGGAGGCTCAAATGAAACAAGGATAGAAACACGAGCATTTGAATATGGCAGATTGGGAGAGGATGTAAAGGAGCAAGAAAGGAGGGCCCGAAAAAGAGCAGGGAGGGCCACATGAAAAGTGAAGAAAACACAAACGTTTAGTTGTGACGGATGGGGAGGACATGTAAAGAAGCAATAAGCGAGGGCCTGCCAAAGAGCATGGTGACGCAAATGGAACAAGGGTAGAAAACATGAAGGTTTGATTGTGACGGACGGGGAGGGCATGTACAGTAGCAAGAAGAGAGGACTAGCAAAAGAGCAGCGAGGCGCAAATGAAACGCAGATAGAAAACAGAAACATTTGGTTCTGACAGACGGGGAGGGCACGTCAAAAGAGCAAGAAGAGAGGGCATGTAAAGGAGAAAGAAGAGAAGACCAGTTAAAAAAATACCGACATGTTGAATCATTGACATTATAACACGATATCCCAAAAACCACAAATGGATTGCGGGAGGGGTTCATAGCTGTAACTAGTTTTTAAGTGAGGGGGTGCCACAATTTACCAAACTTTGCCACTTGGTTGTAGAGACGGGATTGCAGACCCCTCCCTTCATTAAAATTTAAATGGGCAAGGGGCCCCGCAATCCAACCTAGACCTTCGATCTGTTAGCGATCATCTCGACCATTCAAAACTGCAAGAATTTTATTCCTGTGCATTTTTTGTTAATGCCTGGATAGTCAAGGGGATTCACAATGCTTCTTTGCTACTTCTATCACGGGGATTCACAATCCTTCTTTGCTACTTCTTATCAAGCAAGCACACGAATCTCATGATGTTTATGTACACCATGTTTTTCATGTAATCAATCAATGGCAGATTTTACCCCTCATAAATTCACATTCATCATGTTCTTGGAATCTAAGCTTTTGTGATCCATAATAAGTCCTGATGATGAACCACACTGGTTGGTTCGAAACGCGTCGACCTCGTTCTTTTGCATGTGATTACTACCGAAAGAATTTCTACAAATTCATCATGTTCCCTAACATGTACCACAAAATGATTCATGTCTCCTCCTTCCGGCATTCCCTTGCACCCCCGGTGCAATTGCTAGTTTTAATATTGTTCTCAAAGCGTTGTTGCCCAATCGACCTATGTAACATCATTCCTTGCCATAGAAACAAGGAAATTTAACAATTGATGAATGATCTCTCAAGGGGAATAGTCTATTCCTAGAATTATGCAAAGAGAAGATGAATTAAAAAATATATGTATGGAAAACATAATTTTTTAAATGTATTATAAACCCAAATGATAATGAGTAGTTGATAAAAACGAATACCTATATATAAAAGAAGGCGTTGTTACTAAGAAATATGGAATTACATAATTTTTAAACGTATGCAACATATTTAAATATAATTTAAATAAGAATACTTGTCACAATAGGTTCAATAGGTTCAATATGTATCATTCTTTCAACCTTATTCGAAGATTGATTTGCTGCTTGGTTAATATATTTATGTCAGAGGTTAATGGATATTCTTCATTTAAATTTGAAGACATATATGTTGGAAGTAATAATGTTTAAATAAATATGAAAAATAAATTTTTTAAAATTTTTAAAATATATATTTTTTTTATTAAAAGAACAGATAGACATGTGGTTTATTTATTATTAAGAAAATTTGGAATCGAGTTAGTGTAACTGTTCACAAACTTTGCTGGAAAGATAAATTGAGTTTCTAGCAAAAATAAATTGAATTTCAAACCTAGATGAAACCTCTCTATTGATTGGCAAATGTCTTCTATTTAACTTTACCCAACAAATCGAAAAATAAAATATTATTATTTTGAAAACAAATCGAATCCATATGCCCTTTAGTTTGAAAACTCTCACGAAACTAAAGGGAAGAGGGCAGTTATTGTGCTTTCGTTAACTCATGTGGTTGACGTGTTTAGGTATAGTCCCACAAATGGTGCCTACATGAATGTGGTGAAATTTGTGTGATGTATTAGTTTAGGAATCACACTTGCGGTAAAAGAGTGTGGTCATTCACGCATCAAACTTGTGCATATGTTAAGCTAACATTTAAGTTTGAGGTGTTTTTTTTACTAAGTTATTAATTATTTCTTCTTTTTTAATTATTTTTCTATAGTGATATGTGATTGATGGAATTGCTTAAAATTTATCGTTATTATTATTATTATTTAATTTTAAGGTCACGATCAAGTTAGACGCTAAATTGGTGTATGAGACTTTTTTGTTTATGGAACAAGAGACTTACTTCCGCGTAGCGATTTGACTGCTAAGTCTACAAAAGAATACATAATCTACTCTTGTGGTATTAAATATGTAACCTCCTAAAAGGAAACGCATGCTTTTAACCAATACGCACATGCAATGTTACGAAGAAATATGAATCCTTAAAAATTTTCAAGAATATATATATATATATATATATATATATATATATATATATATATATATATATATAAATACAAATACATATATATATATATATATATATATATAAATACAAATACACAATCAAAGTGATTATTATACATTTATATCCAACAAATCTATAAAAAAACAAAAACTATTATATAATAAACATCAAGAATAACTCTTATATAATAAATAGCAAGAATAAGATATAATGGGAGTGAATTGTTATTTGTTTTTGCATCCAACAAGTTTATCAAAACAAATATTATATGTAAAACATTTTCTTAAATATTAGAATAAAAGTTTTATTTTAGTAATTTTCTATCTCATTATATCAAATGATATCTTCGCAGATTATTCCTAATGTTTTCAACTACCACATGGGATTTGTTCCTTTCTTCTTCAAGCTTCTATGGTCATTACATGGATTTTCTTTGCCATATCATTTGGAAATCATTAGGAATGTGTTCTTTTCATTTACAATGATAATTTTCTTGCATTTTTTCCTTTTATAGCCAAGGCAAGTAAAGGACCCAACCTCCTCCTTATCACGAATCTAAAAGTACCTAAGATAATAGGGACAAGCCCATTTATAGTCTTTACAATGGTGGCACTCCCTTTCCTAGCACTTTGGCCACTTTAAATGTCCATTACCACTATGGCTTCTTGGCCTAAAACAACTATAAGATTCAACATGTTATCACTTACTGACTATTTGTTCCTAGTATGAGATTTTCCCTAAATATTATGATCTATATTGTTGAATATTGAGAGGGAGGGTGATGATCTAAGTGGATATCAATGGCCATCCACCTACTCTACTTTCTCAAAGCATAGTTTTCCATCTCGGCAATTTTTCAGGTCCAAAACTTCTCGAGCCATTTTGAGGCCCTAAATAATGTTTTTTTGACATGGTAGAGACCTAAAATATAGTCGTAGGAAAATCTTGGTTCAATCCAAAATTTGTAATTATTTCTAGACCTTTCCAACTGGATACCGAGCGCACTAAACAGATATTGTACACAAAAGTTATGACCCCAGGAAGTTGATGTACCAATTAACCCCAGTGGGGCCCATAAGATTTTTGGTGTTTCATCTCCTAGGGTTAGGTTTTTGGATGTTTAGTGTTTCCTCATTAATTCCGGTGTTAAAAATGGCCTTTCAATCTCATTGTAAAAAACTCTTGTGAAGGTGGGTAGCTGTCACATCTCTTCCCAAAAATAAGCTATCACCATTCGAGTTATTTTTTTTCATTCTTCATTTTCATAATTCAACATTTTTCGTTTATTAATAGAAAAAAAATCATTTTAGCTCTGTGTTTTGGTTATAAATTTGTATTTCATTTCATTTATTTCATAAATATAGATCAATGGTATCAAAGAGGTCTACTCTTCTTTATCTATTTTTTTTGCATGTTCCCAATGAGGTAATGGTATAAGGAATTGAGACTCAAACTTCTTGAGCCCTTACAAGACTATCCTCACTGACCCCGTTGACCTCCCATGGCATAAGAAAAGAAATACGAGGGAGCAGGACATCCTATCAAATTGTTGCTCGAGGATGATGGATAATTTTTCCCAAATATTTCAACAAATTCCAGTAAGAAATGCATCTTCATCTAGTGGTGGCTTTGGAGGCACCACCCCCTTCTAGGTAGAATTTAATTTTTATATTCCTGTATTAAAAGGAAGATAGATGAATATGCTCTAGACAAATGGTTAAATCTGCTAGAAGGGTATTTTCGGTCCACAACTTTTCTGAGAGAGAAAATATAACCTTTGAACTTCTTAAGGCTCCCCCCCATGTCAAGGATTGGTGGGAGACTTATTGTGAGCAAAGGGCCTTAGAGGAATCTATATTTTTTATAGTCACACCCACTTGGGACCCTTTAGGGATGTTATTAAGGAACAATGATGTCTAGTTGGACGTTATGAAGACCAGTACATTGTTGGGTATGTGTTATATTATGTGCATGACTATCCTCATGCGTGATATGTTGTGTTGGGTGTAGCGAGCGGATAATAGGCGAGGGAGATAGACCCCCTTTCCAAGGGGTTTGTAGGGGGGTGGTAGCCCCCTACATGGGGTTGGGGAAATGCACTGAAAAGAGAAGAAAAAATTAAATTTTTTGCATCCCTTATTTTTCACGCACATGGTGGTTTTGCCCATGGTTTCGTAGGTCCAATCAAGGGAACTATGGTTATATTCTAATCCCAAGTTAATGGATTGGGGATTATGAATGTTATAGCATGTATATAATGTATTGTAACATTGTAAAGGAACATAATGAAAAATAAATCTAGTTTTCTCAGTTTTCGATTCCAGGAGAAAATTTTGTGTGTATATTTTATATGATGGTCATTATATCTTTTATTTTTTTTAAGAATTTGTTTGCAATTATTATCTGTATCTAGTTAAAACCTACATGCATGAGATGGACCACAAAATGGCAGGAGAGGGGCCAAATAATTCCACAATTCAAAATATATTTTATTTTATACCTATTGCGCCAAGCTAACTATCAAAGACTTGAAAACATATGGTGCTCAAGTATCGTAATTGTCTGCACAAATACATCCATAGATAAATGGATTTCTTGTATATCTCCTCACTTAGAACAACATACCGATATGGTATCAAAATCGAGCAAAAATTTAAACAAAAGAGGTGAGACTTTGGATATGTAAATCCCTCACAAAAGAAGTAGGGTAAGGGCATCCCCAAATCATAGAAAAAAGGACAAAGCTAGGGTGGACTACCCCAATAGAACCCATATAAGTCACAAAAAAATAATAGTAATGGGAAGATAAAGAAAGACATTGGAAAGTGGTATGAGTTCCAAAATATCCCCTCTCATAGCACCAATGAATTTCGCGCAAGGCAGTCATTGGTGGTTGAGATGAAAGGCTCAAATTCGTATGTGGGTTCCGACTTTGAATCATAACTATACAAGGGGAAGTATATCATTGATGCAGAAGCCAGTGCCACTATTTCCACCACCAAGCTCCAACAAATTGAGCTTGAAGATCCAGAGGAAGATGAGCACCTCTTCCACTCACATATGTGGGTGAACGGTGCTCCACTACATTTCATTGTTGATAATGGAAGCCAAAATAACCTCATCTCAACAGAGGTCATCAAGAATTTGGACTTGCCAACAATACCACACCCACAAGCATACACCATTAGGTGGCTCCATTAAGGGCAAGATATATGCAGAAACCAATATTGTTACCTACCCTACAACATCAATCCCTTCAAGGATGAGGTATTGTGTGATATTTCTCCCCTTGAATTTTGTGATGTTATTTTAGGCCAAACATTCTTGTGGAAGTGTCATGTTGTATATGAGTCTAGACCTCATAGTGTTATTATTATTTTGGGTGGATAAATATATAACTTATCGGAGGTATCTCCATCTATTATCGTTTCTTTGATCTATGTTATGAAATGCAGTAAGGGCATCTCCTGGATTGGAAAATTGTTATTCTTCTCGCTTTCTTCTCAAATTAAGGAGAATATTGTGGCCAAATTTATGGCCTCCACATTAGGACCCTCCACATGGGAGAAGAAAGTGGACAAGGTCATGCAAGAATAAAAATACATCTTCTCCTCACCCACTAGGGTACCTCTACGCTGTCAAGTCAAGAATTCAATTGATTTAACCCCCAATGCACCTCTACCCAATGGACCAATATATCGTTGATCTCTTCTATAAAATGAGGAAATCAAGCAATATCCATGATTTTCTCCAAAAATGGAATATCTAACCGAGTTCCTCACCTTGTGGAAGCCCAATTGCACTCATACAAAATAAACATGGGACATGGCGACTATGAATTGATTACTAGGCACTAAATAAAATCACACTCAGGAATTGGTAATCGATGCCCTAGATTGAAAACCTTCTTGACTAGCTCAAGGGGACAAAGTACTTGAGTAAGATTGATTTGAAATCAGGCTACCACCAAGTCCCAATAGAACCAGCTAAAATATGGAATACTACTTTCAAGTCCAAGGAGACTCTTTTTGAATGGTTTGTCATGCCTTTTGGTTTGATGAATGCCCCAACAAATTTCATGAGGCTTATGGATGATATATTTGCGGCATTTCGCCAATTATTTTGTGGTCTTATATTTGGATGATATCCTCATCTTCAACAAGATTTGGGCAGAAAAATTGCAGGATAGCAGCGGGTCCTTCACACTATGTGGTAGCACAAGCTATGTGCTAACTTGGAAAAATGTTCCTTCTACATGAACAAGGTCCAATATTAAGGCTACATTATTTATGAGCAAGGTGTGCATGTGGATCCAACCAATTTCCAAGTCATTTTGGATTAACCAAACCCTACAAATCTAATAAAGCTTTGTAGCTTCTTGGGCCCTCTTAACGTCTACCAATGATTCTTGTTGTGGTTCTCTTATATCGCTTGACCCTTAATTCAAGTGACAAAGGGAGGATCGAAAGAAAATATTTTTTGGTTTGAGTCACAACATAACGTATTTGATGATCTAAAACATCGCCTTTTCTCTACACCAATTCTCACCCTACCAACCTTGTAACAACTATTTGAGATTGAGAAAGATGCCTCTAACTATGGTATCAGTGTAGTCCTCACTCAACAAGGACATCTCGTGGCCTATCACAATAAAAAACTCTCTAATATTGTTTGCATATACCCCACCTATGATAAGGAGATGTACTCCATCGTGCAAGATTATCGAAAATGGAAGCATTATATTCTAGGGAAGGAGACAATCCTCTACACTTATGACATGCCTCTAAAATTTATGCAGACACAAGGGAAGTTACATAATGGACACCATTAGAAATGGTCCACATACTTTCAAAACTTCCATTTAAACAATAAATATAAGACAGTAGCATGAATCATTTTGTAGAGTGCCTCAACCAACCCCAAATTGTTAATCACAGTTCTTAACTCTTGTGGTCATGAGACTTCTATGTGGCCATAGTTATACAACAATGAATCACAATTTGCTACCACACACCATATTTTGATGGTGTTAGCACTGGTTTTGATTCCTTTGAAAGTTGACCTCTCTGTCATTTTATTTGGCCTCCCACTCCTTATGCTTCATTTTTCCAAATTCTAAATTCCAACACAAAAGCAGCTCTGCCCCCCACAACAAACCTTTAATATATATCATATATTACATATATGATATCATATATATTTTCTACACTTAATCGTACTGAAACCCTTACCTTTTCATCGCAATCGGCGTTTCACATATCCAAACTTATTACATATCACAATTGTCGTCTCCTAAAAACCCTCCGAAATGAGATTTATGAGATTGCTGGGACTCATCATTTCCTTTTGGTCCACTTTATAAACTTGCGATATATGTTATAATTTATTTATAATAGGATTCGGGCGATTAGTTACCTTTTCACATTGCAAGATCACAACATTACTTACCTTTTCCATTCACCTCCGCCTTTCCTTTTTCCCGATTGCGATATAAAGTGGGACCCTTTCTCTGCCACGTCACCCTTTCCCCACCGCCCATCGCACATCGCAATCAGCAATTTTTATGTTTATTATTAAATATATCAAAAGTTAAGTATTTTATGTTGTGATGCGATGTTGTTGGGCGATGAAATGAGGTAAATCTGTGAAATTGTGACATTACGATCCGTCGTGTCTCCCATTGCCACTGCTAACTCCCGATTGTAATATCTGTAGGGCCCATTGTTGTGTTGTCTGTCACATCTGCTTTAATTGTCTGACACCTTAGCCCCCATCTCTGCATACCTGTTCGGCTCCATTTCTCCACGTCGCCAAACCACATCTTATCGCATCACAACTTTACTTGTTTTACCATATTGCAAACCTATATCCTTTACCGAATGCGATATGCGATGGAACCTATATCCGAATCTTGGCCACTTCGGCACTTACCCAACTTATCAAATGAATTAGTCTGGGTCGTCGATCTTCGCTCTAGACTTTGCGAATTAATCAGCACCATCCATGGTTCTCCTTCCAGAAATCTTCCTAAGGTTTTTATGCCTTAATATTTTCTCTGCTTTCGACTGTCACTGCTTGTAAATTCATCTTCTCTACTCGCTACTCCCATTTCTCATAAAAACCATTACTCTGAGCAATGAACCTTCTTGATAACGGGACCAGTAAATGGCCCAGACAGTCTTGCGCACATGAGGAGATTGCCTACTGAGCAGCTTAAAATATTCTTAAGCAAATTCTGCCCCTTTACTGGTATTGACAGAAACATCATGGTACGCCAAAGGATGGTTTATGCTTATTTCAATATATGTGGATTCTTCTTAGTGGCAACGTTCTTTTGTGCAATATTTCCAGCTTTATTTTTGTTAAGTGGCAAATTAGTCCTTCCCGTGATTTTAGAGCCTACCTTGACAATTGCAGTTGCATTGTTCATTTCAATCTATGGTTTTAAGTTGTTCGAATTTATTTGCATTGGCGGTTCTATTAGGGAATGCTGGAATAACCAAAGGATGCGGCTGATTCAGTATTTATCTCCATTGTTATCCCAATAGGTAGCTATTTTCCCATAAATTTGAATGCAATAGATTTAGGGGTTGGTTAGGTGGTAGATTTGACTCAGATTCCAAGGAAGAGAATAAGTAGTATTTCATCGAATACGTTCCAGATTTTAAGGGAATAATTGGTGCAGGTGGTAGTCATTTCCTAATTTCTTGCAGCCGTGAAGATAGTTAGGGTAGGTGGCAGAAAGAATCTTATGTGGCAGTCAAACGCTCTCATTCTTCAGATTTCTAAGCCTCGAATCATTCAGTAGTTCTAAATTTATGCAACAGTTTGATTTGTTTAATATTTTTAGTTTGTTTTATTTAATTTCATTCCTAAAATTTAGCAGCAATTTGTTTTGTGCAACTCTATTTAAGAGTTGAGTTTTATGTAATAAAGGGGGGAGTAGATGGTTGGTGGCACAGGGCCTAGTGCCCTAGCCCTGTTGCTGATCCTCATTCTATTCCTGAAGTTGTGTATTGTTGAACACATAATATATTCTAGTTACACTCTTGAGGATTCACAAAATCATATGGTGTGTGTATTGTTTTCCCTTCTGTTTTTACATACTTTATCTGCCTTTCCAAATTTATCATAAAATTTCTATCTTATGTTTTTATAAGTCTTGTGAACCTCCAAGTCACATGGATATGTTTTTGTAAGTCTTGTTCCAAGCTCTCCTAATGTGGTATGAATTGAAGATTGATCATAAGCATTCCTTGAGATGGAATTAAACCGTGTTTCATGTTTTTAAGTCTTTTGATCTAGCATGCATGTTAATCTGTTTTTGTCAGTCTTGATTCACCAAGAATTCCTGATTCATGAGGTCATGTTAGTCAGAAGCATTCCTTGTAATGGGATTCTTTCAATGTAAAGTGAGATTCTTGTAAGTATTTTAAAAGCATTCTTTCACTATACATTTCAAATATGGAATTTGCGTCATTTTTTCCTCCTAGCAGTGGATTTTTTTCCTACAGATCCGTTGTCTTTCTCCCATTCTTCTAATCATTTAACTACAAATTTTTCTACCACATCATATATACTAATTCCCTCATCAGTGTCAGAGATTTTTTATCTATTCAACCTTCCTTTCAGAGTAATTGAGATCCAACCACTTTCCAAAAAACCCAATCAAATCATAAGAAATAGCTCTCGAGCTTAAGATGTGTCTGGTAAGGTGCTTGATGTAGTCCAAGTGCTGATTCCAGCACTAACATATTTTGGTGCGTTTGCCGGGAGACAAAGTCCTTGAAATGAAGTATTCTCCCGAGTCTCTTGTTTTAATTGCTAAAGATAGATTCTTGAAGGTGAACAGGAATTGATAACTTGAAGAGGACTGCAGTTTTTTACCTGGCGACTCCGTCATTCTGGATCCAGTGGTGACTTCACAGGGATGCAGAGACCGGATTTTCAGTGGAATTTTTGGATAAACAAATACACCTTTTGGAATTTTGAAAGGGACGTCATTGCAGAGGTAACATTTAATGTTTTCCCTCATTTAGTAGCAAATGATTTGGAGTTTTCTTATAGTGCATACATTCAATGTTCTATGAGTATCCCGAGTTGTGATTATTTTCATCATGAGCTGCATTATGTTATGATATGGATTCTTTCAGTTTTACTCTTAAGATTTAAAATCCATATGAGGTTTTTTTCAGCTATTTGAATGGTTGTACGACAAGTTCCATATTGCATGAAGATTTCCATTCAAATCAGATTAGAAGTAGAGGAATGAATAAGCTTGTTGTTTTGAGAATTTTTATTTTTTTTTCAGAAAGAGAGATTTTAGTTTTTAGTTTGAATCCAGTTTCAGTTTGGAGAAATAAGTTGCAGAATTGAAATGATTATTTTGACTCCATTACCCAATGGCTAGGCATGCTGGTTTTTTTTTTTTTTTAATGAGCAGGATCATTGGTTGGAGAAATAAGAGCTGGATAAGGCACTGGAACTATCGTTCTTGATAGCCTGCAGGGGGCATATCATCCCCAATTAGAGCCACTATTATCATTGGTTTTGATTCCTTTGAAATTTGCCCTCTCTGTCATTTTATTTGGCCTCTAGCTCCTTATGCTTCATTTTTCCAAATGCTAAATTTCAATGCAAAAGAAGCTCTGCCCCCCACATCCAACCTTTAATATATATCATATATTACATATATGATATCATATATATTTTCTACACTTAACCGTACTTAAACCCTTACCATTTCATTGCAATTGGCGTTTCGCATATCCAAACTTATTACATATCACAATTGTTGTCTCCTAAAAACCCTCCGAAATGTGATTTGCGGTATTGCTGGGACCCATCATTTTCTTTTGGTCCGCTTCATAAAATTTTGATATATGTTATAATTTCTTTATAATAGGATTCGGGCGGTTACTTACTTTTTCGTATCACAAGATCACAACATTACTTACCTTTTCCATTCACCTCTGCCTTTCCTTTTTCCTGATTGTGATATAAAGTGGGACCCTTTCCCTACCACGTCACCCTTTCCCCACCGCCCATCACACATTGCAATCAGAATTTTTTATGTTTATTATTAAATATATCATAAGTTAAGTATTTCATTTTGCGATGTGATGAGGTAAATCTTCGAAATTGTGACATTGTGATCCACCGTATCTCCCATTTCCACTGCTAACTCCCTATTGTGATATTTGTAGGGCTCGCCATTACATCGCCTATCCCATATGTATTAACTGTCTGACACCTTACCTGCCATCTCTGCATACCTGTTCTGCTCCATTGCTCCACGTTGTCGAACCACATCTTATCGCATGACAAATTTACTTGTTTAACCATATTGCAAACTTATATCCTTTATCGAATGTGATATGCGATGCAACCTATGTCCGACACATGGCCACTTTGGCACTTACCCAACTTATCTTGCGAAGTAATCCAGGTCGTCGATCTTCACTCTGGACTTTGAGAATTAATCTACACCATCCATGGTTCTCCTTCCGGAAATCTTCTTGAGGGTTTTTTTCCTTAATCTTTTCTCCGCTTTCAACTAGCACCGCTTGTAACTTCGTTTTCTCTACTCACTACTCCCATTTCTCATAACAACCATTACTCTAAGTAGCTAGCCTTCTTGAGAACAATACCATTAAATGGTCCAGACAGTCTTACGCACATGAAGAGATTGCCTACTAAGCAGCTTGAAATATTCTTCAGAAAAATTTTCCCCTTTCTTGGTATTGACAGAAACATCATGGTACATCAGAGGATGGTTTATGCTCATTTCAGTCTATGTGGATTATTCTCAATGGAAAAATTCTTTTATGCAATATTTCCATCTATATTTCTGTTAAGTGGCAAATCGGTCCTTCCCATGATTTCAGAGCCTGCCTTGACAATTGCAGTTGCATTTTTCATTTCAATATATGGTTTTAAGTTGTTCGAATTTATTCACATTGGTGGTTTTATTAGAGAATGGTGGAATAACCAAAGGATGTGGCTGATCCAGTATTTATCTCCATTGTTATCCTAGCAAGTAGCTATTTTCCAAGAAATTTGAATGCAACAGATTTAGGGCTTGGTTAGGTGGTAGATTTGACCCATATTCCAAGGAAGAACATAAGTATTAGTTCATCGAATAATTTCCAAATTTTAAGGGAATAATTGGTGCAGGTGGCAGTCATTTCCACATTTCTTGCAGCAGTGAAGAAAGTTAGGGCAGGTGGCAGAAAGAATCTTATGTGGCAGTCAAACACTCTCATGCTTCAGATTTCTAAGCCTCGAATTATTCAGCAGTTCTAAATTTATGCAACAGTTTGATTTGTTTACTATTTTTAGTTTGTTTGATTTAATTTCATTCCTAAAATTTAGTAGCAATTTGTTTTGTGCAACTCTATTTAAGATTTGAGTTTTATGTAATAAAGGGGGGAGGAGATGGTTGGTGGCACAAGGCCTAGTGCCCCGGCCTTGTTGTTGATCCTCATGCTATTCCTGAAGTTGTGTATTGTTCAACACATAATATATTCTAGTTACACTCTTGAGGATTCACAAAATCATATGGTGTGTGTATTGTTTTCCCTTCTATTTTTACATACTTTATCTGCCTTTCCAGATTTATCATAAAAGTTATATCTTATGTTTTTATAATTATTGTGAACCTCCATGTCATATGGATCTAATTTTGTAAGTATTGTTCCAAAATTTCTTGATGCAGTATGAATTGAATATTGTTCATAAGCATTCCTTGACGTGGAATTAAACCCTATTTCATGTTTTTATAAGTATTTTGATATAGCATACATGTTAATCTATTTTTTTCAGTCGTGATTCACCGAGAATTCATGATTCATGAGGTCATGTTAGTCAAAAACATTCCTTGTAATGGGATTCTTTAAATGTAAAGTGAGATTCTTGTAAGTCTTTTAAAATAATTATTTCACTATACATTTCAAATATGGAATTTGTGTCATTTTTTCCTCCCAACAGTGGATTTTTGTCCTACATAACCAGTGTCTTTCTCCCATTCTTCTAATCATTTAACTACAAATTTTGCTACCACATCATATATACTAGTGCCCTCATATGTGTCAGAGCTTTTTTATCTCTTCAACGTTCCTTTCAGAGTACTTGAGATCCAACTACTTTCCAAAAACCCCAATCAAATCATAAGAAATAGCTATCAAGCTTAATATGTGTCTAGTCGAGTGCTTGATGCAGTCCAAGTGCTGATTCCAACGCTAACAGATGGAAGGAAAGAAAGTGCAGAAATATCTAAATATATTCAATTGATCTTGTAATTTACTACAACAAAATATTGAATCAATTCTACAAACTGTGGAAACCAAGTACGATCGCACAATCACATGAACAATAAAGATAAATAATATCAATTGCACAACTCAAATATTTATCTAGGGAAAGCCTCAACTAAAAACCCTACTATATGTATATTGCATAAAGTCAAGAACATGAAAAAATGCATTGATATTTCCCTTCCTAAGAAACCTTTGCACTATCTCTAACTATCTCACACTGATCTAAGAAATTTTGGTCCAATATTTAACCACTTCCTTGCCTCTACCTGACTAGCCTTGCTTACACATTCCTAGGCTAATTGATCCCCTATTAACTAGGAAATTCCCATCAATAGATTATGAAATACATCCAAGGCATCCTAATGACCTCATGCATTACCTATACAATTTTATAATTATACAACTGATAGTTCTCTTCCCTTTAACTCTAATCTCAACTGGGCCTTCCCTAGAACTGGCATGCAACAACTATTTATAGTGAATTATTAGTTATCTAAATAATCACTGCATGTGAATTAAATCATATTTAATTCACTGGACCTATCACTAGCTCATCTCTCATTTAGAACTAGTGAAATTGATTTTAACTCAAGTAATTGAGTTAACTAATTACAACTCAAAATAAATTGCAATTGGACCCCCTAAAAGTTAGGGAGAAATATACATGCCTCGATTTTCACCCTCAACTCTAATTGACTGAGCTAACTAAGTCTACCTAACTCATTTAACTCATAAAAGTTGTCATAAGATGTGGAATTAAAATTTACTTCTAATTTAATTAACAGAAAATTAAATTAGAAGCCCCATGGGTGCCATTTTCAATATTTCTTGTTGCCAATTTCAACAACAAGTTTCATACTTCCAACTCTAGGATGCATTGTTGTGCTACCTCAACCACCTTTGTGTTCCTTCAAGTGAGCATGCGAAGTTGATTTTGGAAGCACATTATAATCAGGAGGCAAGTCACTTTGGTGGAGAAGCCCTTAGTAGTACTTCAACAATATTTCTATTGGCCAAATATTTGACAGGATGTTTAGCGGTATATCATATTATGCATTGATCGTGCGATTGCTCAACCAATAATCAAAAAGTAGGGTTGGTACACCCCTCTACCTACCCCATACAAGCACTGAGAGCCAATCTTCATAGATGACATGTCAATTTTTCCATCCACCAAGCATGGTAATGATTATGTGTTTATGGTGGTCAATCGATTCCCTGAAATGGCCATTCTAGCACCATGAAAGAAGACTATCACATCTAAAGCCACTATTAAAATATTATTTGAACATGTTTGGGGTCATTTCGGGAGACCTTGGACCATTATTTCAGATAAGTATAGAAATTTCCTCAGCACCTTTTGGTCCAACCTATGGTGTCTCACGGATACCAAGTTGACCAAATTGACTACCTTTCATCCCCAATCAATTGGACAAACATAAGTGGTCAACAAGATTATTATGCATATCTTGCGCATGTAAAATTCCAAGCACTCACGTATATGGGATGAAAACCTTCCATATGTTCAACATAGCTATAGAAAATCCCGCCATAACATTATTGGCCACAATCATTTTCATGTGTGCTTGGGGTTCCAGCCATTGGCCCCAATTGACATATTTATTCCCATAGCATATGCACAGCTAAATCCTCCCATGCTCATACCAAGGTAGACAAGGCACCCAAATTTGTTGATTGGATCCAACACCTCCAACAATAGGTCCATGATATCCTATAGGAAAGCCAATTTTAAGTACAAGCAATGGCATGACCAGCACAGGGTTCCACATAAGTTTCAAGTTAGTGAATAAGTATGGTTACACTTACAAAAATAGTTCCTAATGGGTCCCAATAGGAAGCTCAGACCACTCAGATATGCGTCGTAGATAATAAAAAAGGCAGTAGGTGAAAATTATTTTGGATTAAGCATTCCCCATTCCTTGGCTTGAACCCAATGTTCAATATGGACCTACTTCGACCATATTATCCATCTTTGTTGGACACTTAGGGGGAAACCAAGAAATTATCCCCCACACATCTCAACCCTAACTGCATTAAATAGGATATAGTGGATCATATCATTAAGATCAATACAAAGGATACCCATGAGAACCACATCCAACTCTAACAAGTTGTGAAAGCTAAGCAACTTCTTCACTAAGGCAAGTCACGTATCACTAAGAGCCAAATTCAGCAAAAGTTTCCCCTAAATAATGGGGGCCCTCAATGTAATGTAGAAAATTGCTTCTTAATGGGGGAGGACTGATCCAAGTGTATATCGATGGTCATCCACCTACTCCACTGGCTCAAAGCACAATTCTCCATATTGGTAGTTTTTCTACAAATTTTTGGGTTCTAAACTTTCAAGTTCTATTTGAGGCCATAAAACTTTTTTTTTTTTACGTGTCATGGACCCATTATATATCCATGGGTTTAGCCTAGTTTATCCTAAAATGTGTAATTCTTGGCTAGACCCTTCCAATGGGCTACCGAGCATGGGAAAAAAATATTGTATGAAAAATTTATGACCCTAGGGAGTTGTTGTGCCAATTAACCCATAAGCCTTTTGGAATTTCATCTCCTACGATTATTTTTTTATATGTTTATGGTTTCCTCTGTAATATTCCAAAATTTGCATGCAGCAAATTGGAATATTATTTTTTGCTAATTTCACTTAGGAGGAGAATAAATGGGTGAGGAGGCCCATGCATAATAAAAATCTCAATAAAATCCCTCACAGTATGAATGGGGATCATCATTGGAGTTGGTTTTCACACCCTCATGTGTGAACAAGATCATTTGCAAGTGGACAAGGTCAAGTTTGACCAAGTCAACAGTGCTGGGATAGGAGGTGGAGAACACTTAGAGAAACAACGTAGTATGAATGGGAAGAGGTTTATTTGGTGAAGGAAACCCTGATGAGTGGGACCCATGGTGAGAGGGATCTCACATGTTTAAAAGGAGGGCAAGGCAGCCATTTTTTCTCATGTTATTGATTATTGATTTTGTGGTCTGTATGACTTCTTGCATCCTTCAGCTATTTAGTTGAGCTTGCAATGTTGTTTAGCACAGGGTGTTCTCGAGCGGGGATCCCACCTCTTTCCTTGAGAGACCTCTTAGAAGATCATTGCACTATCATTTCCACATTATGGAATTCTAGCCACGCTTCAATCTCATATACAGCGCAGTTCTATTGAGAATTGGGTTGTGTTGCAAGGGTGTAGCAGTGGAGGAGAGAAATCTCCAATTTATGAGCTTATTTCCCAGTGAGGGGACAAGCCCTTCACCTATTGAGTTGATTGGGAGTTATTGTAGCTGATAGATCATTCCTTCAGCTCCACATCAACAATCATTTCTAGGGAGTGCGTAAATCAGGCAACATAAATGCAGTGGATAACTCAAAAAAGGCCGAAAATCTAAACTTAAAATCTGGCCAAACCATTTCTGGGTTTTTTTGGGTTTTTTGAGTAGAATCCATGGTTAAAAGAGCAGATCATTCGGAGGAATCTAACAGCCTTCGACACATGGTTCTTCTCCTCAAAAATACCAGTTTCCAGCAGTAGTAGCAGTAGCAGCACAACATTTCCAGTGCTTGGTTTCTTTAGTGTATTTCAGCCATCTTGTAGCTTGAGTGCATTCCTTTTGGAGCACTGTGTAATCTCATTTTCTGTTATATATAATGATATGGATCCATTGTTTTCTGCTCATAGATTATGATGTCTTAATGTAATTTCCAGTTGCAGCATATTTCCGGCATTTTCCAGATTTTAGTCCTATGTTCCTATTTTGATTTAATTGGAATGCTGCATAGGTTCTATATTCCTATATTTTCCATTTTGGAATATTACAGTGGTATCAGAGCAACTTTCTTGGTTCAACCTGTGAGTCTTGGCCCAAGAAGATTAGAATGATGAAGAAGATGAGATTACTCTCATTAGCATTTAAATCCAGAGAGAACCTCTCCAAGGAGGTCAAGAAGATTGAAGAAGAAGAAGAGGAATGACTATGCACTTCCTATTCTCATCAAGAAGAAGACAAGCATGAAGGACACTTGGATTATCAGATTCTAAGTGATTACCTTGTTGAGTACAGATCTCAACCTAGAGCCTTCAAGGAGACTCTAGCTTTCCCTCATTTCATCCAATTAAAGGAAGAGAAGAGATCCTGCAACAGAAGAGAAATCAAAGGCAATATATTTCTGATGTCTACCTTTGATGGGTTGTCTACAGCAAGAACTTGGGTGAGGAAGTTGGAGGCATTTTTCCTACTACATCCTGTAGTAGGGGAGGAAGCTGTTGAAATCTCAGCGCTGCACTTGGAGGGTGGAGCCTATGTTTGGTGGTTCAGCCACTTGAGCCATGCAAGGGTGAAAAATTTTGCAGAGTTCACTCAAAGGTTGGTCCAAACCTTTGATGGAGGAAGAAAAAAGGAAGAGAAGCTCACACCACCATTTGAGGAGCATTGTGATAACACTGTCACACTCATGGAGGAGTAGCCACGTGCATCAACAATTGGGGCAGCCAACACTTGGGAGGAAGGAACTCTTGCAGCCCTATAAGAAGTTCCCAAACATCATCAAGGTATGAGAAGATTTCTACAATCTATTGTTGCTGAAAATTCTTTAATAATTGTGGAGATTTACTTTTACATGACCAAGGGTCAAATCCCATTGCTACTATAGAGCAGCTTGATTGCACTGCGCTGTGCAACATGGAAACATTCAAGGAAGAAGCAAACCATCATCCTCATGAGCCATTGTTGGATTGTACATCACATTTGAGGTTGGGGTTTGAAAACTTGAAGGAAGATAGTAGACATCTTGGAGTGAGAAACCCTTTCTCCTTTCAATATGACACTTTCTCAATGAGCTCCTCTCAGCTCAAAGAGGAACTTCTACTTTCAGCAGGTCCAAGACCTCATTGGTTTTGGAAGACTATTGTTGAGAGGGAGATCTCATGGAGAGATCTCATTAGAGGTGCACTTCAACACACCATGGAGTGCAAAGATTTCTTCTTTTCTCACAGGAGTAGATAAAAGATGGAGGACATCTTAGGATGGATAACATCTCTCATGTTTGTGTTGGAAATTCCTTGGGCCATACACATCATGATGGGATGTTTTTGCCTACCACCTATTTGGGTCCTCATAGGGTCTCATTGATCCTTGAGAAGGTTGCATTTCAAAATCCCATGAAGTGCAAAGACAGAGATTTGATTTGGGAAGATGGTAGCCCTCATAGGAGGAGTACCAAGATGAAGAGAAGGAGAAGGCATCCACAAGTGATTGAGTGGATGTGGTTGATGAGCAAGGAGTTGGGAGGCTACTTGCAGATCTATGATACCAGGCAGCAGGAGGCTTGGCTACGCTAGTTACTCTTGAAAGAGTTTGGCCATCACTTGGCATACACTCTTCCTAAGAGTAGGAGGATGGAGGAGAGATGGCAGGGTGCTTGCATCATTGGGAAACATGGAGTATGGATGCACGGTGTTGATGTGACACACATATCATTCATTATGTCTTGATCACCTGAGTTGTATGATGGGAGCATAAGGAGGCAACAAGCACTTTGGTTGCTTAAGTTGCATTTGAGAGAGCAAGGGAAGATTTGCTCTCACTTGTTGTGTGATGTTGCAGGAGTAGAAGAGGGCACTCTAATGGTGCAAAGGGGCTACTCCTTGACCTTGGATGATTTGGAAGCACTTCCATCTTGGGAGGCATTCCACATTTGTAGCAGCATTACTAGAGGAGTCTTTAACAAAGAGCATGTCAAAGAGCAGAGCTTTGTATTGACCGGAGCTTATTTGCATGAGCTCACAGCGCTGTCACTCTGGAGTAGGAACTTATGGATGGCGTGTCCCCAGGATAACTTCACATTGGATACACTTTCTGAACAAGGAGGAGGTGATGATGACAGAGTAGTGGATAAAGATATCTATCACTATGACATATTCTTCTTGACTTGGATTTCCAAGCATGAGGAGGATTATCTTCTTGCAGCATATGGACCATTCTTCTTCATAGCGTACCAAAACACTATGGACGACTCACTCATGGATCCATGTACCATCTTACTTCCGGAATATGGTAAGAAGTTTGTTTATAAATTCATTGATTTTCATACTCTTACCATTACTATGTAGTGCATTGCTTCACAAGAGGGCAAGCTTGTCACATTGCTCCATGATCATAGTTGGGCCAATCTATATGATGGAGGCAGCCATCTTTTATGTGGCCTTGGGCAAATGTTTTCTCATTACATGTATGTTCAGTTTTTATATCCAACTATTTTCCATATGATGACATACATGATTCACTATGTAGCAAGGAACATTTTGCCATGTAATTTTCTGAAGTAGCAGTTTGGAAAACTGCGCTGTCACTATTGGGAAAACTGTTGGTACCTTCTTGCACCACATGAAACCTTCAGAATTTTCCTCATTTTGTTGTTGATCATGACTTCACTTGCTGATATGGATTTGATTTGTATTGGGAGCATGATTAGGAGAGAGACACATGAGTTGGATGTGTCCTTAAGGGGAGATAATTCCCACATTTTCTGCACTACATGTTCTAATGGGAGAATGGGAGGAGATATGGCTACCATAGCCACATATGTGTTCTCTTTCAGGGTGGGCCATGAGTTTTTTAACCATCCATTTTATAATCATGGGAAAGTACTTGATCATGTATTGTTGACACATTCAGCAATTTACTATCCATTATTAGATGTGATGATTCTTGTATATTACTTGCCATGCTATTTTCTGAAGTTGTAGTGGATGAGACTGCGTTGTGTCGTCTTAAGATATTGTTTGTAAAAACTAAATTTTCACTTCAATTCTTATTTCTTATTCATTTATGGAATAAATATAAAACCAACACATATTTAATTGAACATGTAGAACACCATAGATTTAACTTGGAAACCCATAAATGGAAAAACCCACAAATAATTCTTCTTTTCTTTAAGTGATTGTTGTAGGCACCCACCTACAATTAAAAAATTTACAAGCACCCACTTGCAAGAGATATATATACCCTTTTATAATTTTGTAGGCTTTTACCCAATGGAGACACTTATCCTCAAATTTTAGTAGGCACCCATCTACCGGGAACACATATCCCCAATTAGTGTTTTTCAATTGTTTAGCTCTTTCCTTTCTTCACTTTATATTAACAAATGCAATTTATGGAAAATGCATTGTCTATATTTCCCACATTACTCTTCTCACACATTCATTGATATATTACACATATGTACACTTTTCCCACTCTTACCTTTTATTATTTTATCTGTCTATTAATGCTTCACCACGCCATCAACCCACTTCTACAATAATTTCCCTTCTATATTTATGGTTTATATCCTTCCTTTTTTATGGGTATAGATCCATGGTTTTACCCATTAAAATCCTCACTTGAATGTGTCAACACGTATAAACTTATCGACCTAAGTTCCTTTTCTTTTGGCACTTTTCTCCATATGACCACATGCTAAGACCAAGGGTTATTACTGTCATTCCTTTTAGCATTAGGTGTTAATCTCTCAGCTCCTCATGACTGACAGCGAGAACCATACCCTTAAATCCTCCAACTAAATTTGGCATACGAAACACCAAACACCAAATTTTTTAAATATCCACCAAAATGTGTGTCAGGTGATCTAATCAAATCAATGGTGGAGAAGTCACTTCCCCACCTCGCCTATCTGAGCTTTTACTTGGGGTGGGGTTCTACAATTTGTCCTATATGAAATTAAATATTCACCAACTCTTTAAATAACACCTAGAAATCTCATGATCTACTCAAATGCAATAGTAAAGAAGTATCTAAGGGACCCCCAGCCTATTTGAACTTTAACGAGGGGGGGGGGGGTGGTGGTTCTCAGGTTTTTTTGTCCTTTGTAGTTTATTGCTGTGTAATGTGGTGCCGCATGGGGTTAATTGGACCCATTTCATGTCATTTTTTCTATGAATCGATGGCTCATCTCATGTCCGCATCATTACCACATCAATGTTTGTCACTTGTCATGCCATGTCACTGCCACAGCACTCCAACCTGGTGCTACCTACATGCAACTTGTTCTAATTTGGAAACCATGTGTATTGTCCTCCTACTGCCATTTCATTGGTTTACTTTGCACATTACTACCACCCATATGCCATATCATCTTTCCATTTTTATAGTGTTCCGCATGTGTTACTAAGTCATGATGTGTCCACCTTCTACACAAGTGCACTATGCTTAGTATATAACTTCTCATAATTATTTTGTGAGACCATATAATGATCTTGCATTCCCTTGATGATTTACCTTCTCTACCCCCTTCCTATCAATATGATTAAATATGCTCTTCTCAATCTATTTTCTTGGATTTCCTACTACTGCATCAAGGTGTGATGGTCTTGGAGCCCAATGTATCTGAAACCTTAACTTGGCGAGTGGGGGGGGTCTGGAATTTTTCCTATCTAAAATTAAATATTCGCAAAATATTTAAATAACACCTAGTGATATCATGATATTCTCAAATGAAATAGCAAATAAGTCTCTTAAGGGACCCCCAGCCTATTTGAAGTTTAACGGGGGGGCTCTGAGTTTTTTCCTTCCTATGTAGTTTACTGTTGTGTAAGGTGGTGCCACATGAGGTTAATTGGGACCATTTCATGCCATTGTTTCCATGAATTGATGGCTTATGGATGATGGGCCATGTCATGTCCACATCACTACCACATCAATATCTGCCACTTTTCATGCCATGTCACTGCCACATCACTCCAACCTGGTGCTACCTACATGAAACTTGCTATGTCATTTGGATACCATGTGTCTTGTCCTCCTAATTCCATGTCATTGGTTTTATTTCCACATTACTACCACCCATATTCCATATCATCTTTCCATTTCTATAGTGTGCCACATGTGCTACCAAGTCATGATGTGTCCACCTACTACACAAGTGCACTATTCTTAGTATATAACTTCTCATAATTATTCTGTGAAGCCATATAATGCTCTTATATTCCCTTGATGATTTACCTTCTCAACCCTCTTCCCATTAATCCGACGAAATATACTATGCTCGATGTATTTTCTTGGCTTTCCTACTAATGCATTGAGGTGTGATGGTCTTGCAGCCCAATGTATCTGAAACCTTGACTAGGGGGGACTTTTCTAGTAGTGTTAAACTTCGAATATATTTTTCTCCTTAGTCCAAGGGAGTTTGGAAAATTTTAATATATTATTGGAATTATATCTGAAAGGTCTATCTACCCAAACACTTCTCATACTCTTTTGATCAAGATAAATCTAGGCAAAATGTCTACCAAACTAGGTTTTCCAATTTATTTGCATTCATGATTTCAAGGAAAACAATATACAACATATATACTTAGTAATAAATAACATTGGACACCTTAAACAATAATAACATCACTAAAATCATAAATATTCAAAAATCTCCCCAATTTCCCCTCATCTTAAGATCACTTGACATCAATGACTAAGCTTAATGTCAATGACAACAACAAAATGTCAAACCACCAATAGTCTTCCTCTTTTTCAATGATGGAAACTACACTATACATTGTTGGTAATCGATGGCTATATATTTGACTCCCCTTGTCAGGTTGCTACAACTCCTCCCAAATTTGAAATTGATTTTCTTCTCACTCTCCCTTGCCAATGTCTACTCATTCGCTTGTTTTGACATCAATTGCAAAGGACTGCACCCACTGACTTTCCTAAGTGATTTGGACACCAAGTATGATTAAACTACTTGCATTGGAAGGCACTAATGGTTTTTCCAAGGACCAAATTGTCCCCCTACTTCAATATATCAGACTATTGATGCTTCTAACTATTGAAATAAGTAAGAGGAGTCATATAAAGATGAAACATTTTCATTTCATCATCTTGAGTGAAAATATCTTCTCCTAAAAAAATGCTAAATTTGTGGAGCTTGTGGCTCTACCTAAGTAAATTATATATCCTTCTCGTGAGTTTCTATCATACAACTATCCTTGCCACATTTGGATGTATACCCTCTTTATAGTATAAGAAATCTATGGAAGGGATGAGAAATGTATAATTCCTAAACTCTGTATGAGATACTCAAAATTATTTATTGGAATAATCTTACTCAATATTTCTACAATCTACTCCTTAGTATATATAAATTATAACTTAACTATTTGACCCAACACTTGCTCTCTGAGTAAATGATGTTTAATAGTAATTTGATTTTTCTTGGAGTGGATCACAAGATCCTTTGATGTATTAATTTCACTTGTGCTATCACAAAAGATAGATACATGTTGATTCCAATCTACCTTAATGTATTTAATACTTTTGCATCATCCATAACATCTGCATACACCATGGTGTAGCTACAATGTATTTTGCGACAACATTAGACAATGAGATTGAGCTATGCTTCTTGTCGAGCTAGGAGACGAGGCAATTCCCTATAAAGCATGCTCCACCATAGGTGATTTTCCTATCACCAATACCGCCTGACCAATCAACATAAGTATAATCTTGTAAAATTTGTATCATTAGGATACCATAAACCAAATTCTAAAGTTCCATACAAATATTTAAATATCCTTGTGACTACCTTGAGATGAGTTTCCTTAAGATTTGACTGAAAGAATCCCACCAATCCAACTGCATGCATAATATCGTGTCTTCTAGCTATGATATAGAGAAGACTTCTAATCATTAATATATAGACATATTGATTGACTTATGTGGATTTTTCATCCTTGCTAAGGTTGTAACATGTTACCGTGGTTGTACTTACAAGTTTACATTCTTCCATCCCAAAATTTCTTAGAATTTCTTTGAGATAGTTTGAGAAAGAAAAGTTCCTTTTTGTTTTGTTGAACTTATATTCCAAGAAAGAAGGAAATTTCTCCAAGCATAGAAATTTCAAATTATTGATTCATAGCTAGTACAAATATTTGACTCATTGATTCAATATTACTGCCAAAAAATATATAATCAAGATACACTACAACTAACATCAAATTGTTAATGATGTAAATATTGTTTTCAGTTCTTCCTTTCTTAAAGTCATGTTGTTGTAAATATATTTTTAACCTATAACACTGTGACCTTGGTGCTTGCTTTAATTCATACAAAGCTTTCTTGAGATTACATACATAATCTTTGTTACTTCTCAATAGAAAACCTTATGGTTGCTTAACATAGACTTCCTCTTCTATGTTATCATTTATAAATGTTGACTTAACATTAATTTGATACACTTTGAATTTTAAATAGTAGGAAAACACTAAAATTAATGGCATAAATTCTTGCTACATGAGAAAATGTTTCTTCAAAATATATTCCTTCTTTCTGAGCATAACCCTTACAAACAAGTCTTTCCTTATTTTTGACAACTTGTCCATCTTCATTTAACTATTTTTTGAAAACCAACTTAGTTCCTATCACATTTTTATTATGGGCTCTTAGGACAAGGACCCATGTTTAATTTTTCTTTATCTGATCCAATTCTTCATTCATTTCCTTAATCTGATATTCATATTTTCATTCTTATGCAAAACTGTGAGGTTATATAATAGATAACAATGCTAGTTTTGCATGACTAGATGTTATTATTCTAGTTTTCACCCCTATTTAATTATCTCCGAGAATCTGACTCTGAGGATGATGTTTCTATACGTAAGTCAATGGATTCTTTTGTTGTAGAGATTCTTCTTTTTCTTCTTCCTTTGATTCTTCATTTTCCTCATGTTCTCCATGCTCTTTGACCTCATTCTTTGGTGACTCATACTCGATGAATTTATCTTTCTATGATTGTCTTATAGTGTGTGAATAGGTCCTTCATCAAAATTTACATCTATTCTTTCAAAAATCTTATAGAGTCTCTTATTATAACACTTATATCCTTTTCTCCTGGAAGAATAGATAAGCAAGAGCTCTTCATCGAGTATAGTTCGTGCCATTTCCTAGACTATCATGTTCATTCTTTCAACTATCCCATTCTGTTGAGGGGTTTTAGCTATTGAGAATTGTATCTTGATCCCTTTTTATTCAAAAAATTCATAAAACTCATTATATGTGTACTCTCCTCCTCTGTGTGATCTCAAGAACTTAATTTTATGATTTGTTTCATTTTCCACTAGTTCTTTGAATATTTTGAATTTTTCAAAATCTTCATCTTTATATTTCAAAAAACTAACCTAACACATTCTTGTGCAATCATTAATCAACAACATAAATTTTTTCTCACCTCTTGGAGATCTCATTATTGTGGGCCTACATATGTCTATATGGATTAGTTCCAGAGGCCTTTTGTAGAATATTCATTTACTTTGAATTATACTCTTGACTATTATCCAAATTGGCATGACTTACAAACATTATTTCCAGGTATGGTGATTTCATTAGGGGAATTCTAAGGTCTAAAATGGGATTCCTAAGGAAAACAATAAAATAATACTTTTGAAGTTTTAAAGAAAAATAAAGAAAACTACTTTTTTATTGTCTTTTAATCTTATCTCCTTGTAGGTTCACTCAAATTTTAAGAGTAGACATTCGTTGGATGTGGAATTCAATTCCACATTCAATGAGTACCCACTTTGCATACTTCTAAATATATCCACATTGAAAAATATTTAAAGTACATGAAAATACATGTTGAACACACTTTTTCATGTATTTTCATTTTTTCGATGTGGATCTACTTAAAATACATACTCAAAAGTATACCACGGCTTCTGCATCCAACAGGTGTATACTCTTGAAATTTGAGTGAATGTACAATAAGATAAGTCAAAACTATAGTTAAATGTAGTAGTTTTCTTATTTTCCCTCCAAAATATTTTCCCATGGGATGAAATCACCATATTGAATCCTATTGGTTCTTTTAAAATCAATTTTGTTAGTACTTTTTTTTGGTTTGAGGCCCATTTTTTACCTCAAAATTCCCCTAATGTGGGCATGTCTTGGACATCACCATTTTTTACCTAATTTAACCAAATGATGAAATTTAGGGTGTCCTAATCTCTTATGCCACAACCAAATCTCATCTATCTTACCCAAATATTAGCTTTCTTTCTCTTCTTATAACACATATACATTACTTGGAGTCCTAAATACTTTAATTATAACTTCTCTTGTGTCCAACTCTTTGACCACACAGTCATTTGACCTGAAAGCTACCTCTTGTCCTTAGTCACACATCTGGCTTACACTTAAAAGGTTATGCTTAAGACCATCTACATACAACACATTTTGAGCCTTGGTCTTTCCCTTTTCCAAGACAATTGTCCCTTTACCCATTATTCTTGTTAATGCATTATTACCATAATTCTTGAGGTGGAATCATTGGTTGAGGGTTGAGGTGGTTTGGCCTCTAGAAGCCATGGTTTGGTTTTGTTTGGTTTATTCCATCAGCTCCTGCATTCATGCTTGCAAGATGACACGGGGGTTATTGGCTAAAAGAGAGATTTGGTTCAGTTCAATCCATGGTCAAGTGGTACGTGGAATTCCCTGACTTGGTTAACATTCTCATATGTTAATAAGAACTATTATTCTATGATGATTCATGTATAATTGTTGGCATTATGTTGATGATATCATGGTTGGGTTTCCATGGTTTATATGTTGGTTTTTTTCTGGTTATATGTTGTTCATATGATGTGTATCTTTTGTGGCTCTTTTCATGAATTGTTTAGTGATTGACGGGTTAATGAATGTATGGAATAATAAGTGGTGTTGAAGCTATGTGGAGAGTGCATAGGTCCTTCTCGATGATTCTCTAGTGAGATTATTGATTTAATGAATATATATGTATTTATAAGCTATAGGTACTATGTACAGAAAATGTTTGCATAAATTAGTAATTTGGACCTCTAACTTCTCGGGGTCATAACTTTGGGCATGCGATATTCGTTTGGCTATCATAATACCTTGTTTTGAAGATATCCACAAGGAGACAAAAAAATACAAAATTGGTCTTGCACTTTTCCAGTCTCTCTATTTTCCTTGAAAATTTCATTTAGGTCCTCAAAAAAACCTCAGAATTTTAAAACCCGAAAACATTAGAGGAAATTTTAGCCTAAAAGTGGCCTCCTAAGGAAAATTAATAAAATAATAGTTTTTAATTTGGGAGGGAAAAGAAGAAAACTATTTTTTTCACTGTATTTTTGTCTTATCTCCTTATAGGTTTACTAAAATTTTAAGTGTAGACACTCGTTGGATGCAGAATTAAATTATGCATCCAACTAGTACTCATTACGCATCATTTTAAGAAGACCTACATTGATAAAGATTGAAGATACATTAAAAAAGCATGTTCAACGTGTTTTTTTAATGTATCTTTAATTTTATTAAAATAGAAAGTTGTATTAAATTTGAGGAAAAAAACACTGAAATGAAATAGGTTTGGGTTAAATTAGGATGATAGCAATGTGATCATTTGTCATTGAGTGTTTGCAATCAGTTATGGACATGTGGACCCCATTTTCCATAAGTGTGTCTTAGGAATTGAGTCTCGCACAATAACTCTCATCTCATGTTTACCCTAGCGAGCGTGTGGATTTGCGTAAATCTAGGAGGGGTGGTTACAAAAAATGTATGGGTACCTTGTACTAAAAAATATTCTTAATATGATTTCTTCTTAGTTTAGGAGCGGATGAAACTTTGACCTTATTTTCTTTCTTACTCCCTCATTACTTGTGTGACTTATCTGATTTTGTTTCTATCAATCATTGCTCCATCTATTGGGTTTTTTGGGTTGGTTGCTTATTCCCCTAAGAGTGTTAACATAGATTTTTGAATCCTCGTATTTTGATACTTTAGGGCTTGAATCTCCTTTGATGTGTTCTATTGTTTCCTTGTACCTGAGTCATATTTTAATTGATGGAGGTTGTTGAGTGCTAATAATATTATCTAAATTTTAAGATCCCTTTACAAATCTTAAGTTCATATCTAGTTGTGTCTTAGTATTCTCAAGGTCTTTTCTCAAAGACACAATTTTCCAATTTATCACAATAAATCTCCTTTTCTTGTAACTTCCTCATTAAAACTTCCTTCACTCATTTGGATTCTTCTAACTGGACTCTTTAAAGAGCCATTTCTTCACCTCCATTATTATCTTCTTCTTTGTAAGCTGGATAATTTTTTTTTTTAAATTCTTATGAGCCTATCTAATTCCTCCAATGCATGTATAAGTTCACATTCCATGTCAACAATTGCTTCAAATTCTTCTGAATCAATTTCTCCTGACCATACACTTGATGTTCAAGTTCCATAAGGAGCTTCTCATCAAGTTTTGTGTCATATTCATAATTTCTTCATCTCCTGATGAAATATAAGCATCTTCTTGTGAAGGGAAACTTTTCCTTTTAGAAAACTTCTTCTTAATATATTTCTTAGATGTTTTCTTTCCTTTTTCTTTCATTTCAGCATTATTATTTTCTCTCTAAGGAAATTTGGAAGAAAATTTCCCTATTCTACCACATTGAAAATATTTGAATGTTAACATACATTTATGTTTTCCAGTTCCCTTTTGTAGTCTTCTAACAAAATTAGCTTCCTCTTCTTCTGAAATGTGGCTAGAGCGGTCTTGGACTTGATATTTTTTGACTTGCCTGATATTTTAAAAGAAGCTTCTCTGAGTTATGAATGATCCTTCTTCGTCCTCATCTCATATGATGTAAGTATTACATGAAGCTTCTATATGGTTACCTAATATAATTCATGCATTTCTTCTATTACTGATACTTTAACATAAAATCTAGGGGTAAGTGATATCAACGCCTTTTGGACTAATTTAGCATCATCAATTTTATGACCCAGTCTTTTCATTATGTTTACAACCTCATCCATTCTGAGGAATAAACTTCATATTCTTTTTTCCTCATTCATTTTTAGGTTTTCATATTATATAATGTAGGTCTATAGTTTTTCATTTTTTACTTTGGTGTCCCCCTCATAATTGCTTACAAGTTTATTCCACATTTCCTTGGTTGTCTCATACTACATTAATTTGACAAATTTTGATGGTTCAATTCCGCCCAAAATTGCATTCATATCCCTAAAATTTATTTCATACCTTTTCTTGCCAACCTTTTGAGTTGGAGAAGTTGTTTGGTTCTGATACCCATTCACTACAATTTTCCAAATGCCCATACCAAGTGACATTAAATAAGTCTTCATTCTTATTTTTCAAAAGGTGAAGTCAGTCCCATTGAATATTGGAGGTTTGCTTAAGAAAACATCATGTTAAATTTCAATTTCGTGTAAGATATTCCTTCCAACAGTTTCGTTGTTACCGGAGGAACATGCTCTAATAATAATGTTGAATACTAAGAGCAGGGGGTGAATCAGTATTCTTATTTCCCAAACTAAAATTTCAATTCAATTCTTATTTCTTGTTAATTTATGGAATAAACAAAAAACCATCACATAATTAAATGAATACATATAACAAAAAATAATTTACATGGAAACCAATATATGGAGAAAACCACAAACAATTTGTATTTTCTTTAAGTTTTTGTTGTAGGCTACATTTACAAAATTTGCAAGAACCCACTTGCATGAGATAGATGTCCCCTTTCAAATTTTGCAGGCCTTGACCCACTATAGACACCTACCCCGAAATTTTAGTATGAACCCACCTATCAAGAACCCCAATCCCCAGTTAGTGTTGTTCAATTTTTTAGTTATTTCCTTTCTTCACTCTATATCAGCAACTACAATCTTTTGCAAATGCATTTTTCGTATTACCCACCTTACTCTTCCCTTTATTATCTAATCTTTTTTTTATATATTTTCTTTCTTCACGACACCATCAACCCACTTCTATACTTATTTGTCTTATGTTTGTATGGTTTAGATCCTTCTTTAACCATGGGTACAGGTCCATGGTTTTACCCATGGAAATACTCACTTGATTGTATAAACACATAACAACTTATCAAATTGAGATCCTTTTATTTTTGGCTCTTTTCTCCAAGTGATCACATGTTGAAGCTGAGGGCTAGTCTTGTCATTCCTTTTAGTACTTAATGCCAAGCTCTTGGCTCCCTTATATTGAAAACGAGAACCACAACCTTAAGGGCCTCCAACTTCATTTGGCATCTGAAACACCAAATACCAAATTAGTTAAATATCCACCAATTTCTAACATGCACCACGTGATATGATCAAATCGATAACAGAGAAGTCACTTCACATCCCACCCCCCTCAAGACTATCTGAAATTTGACAGGGGGGGGGGGGGTCTACAATTTGTCCTATATGCAATTATAAATCCCCAAACTCTTTAAAGTTTTCCATGTGATCTCATGTCTGCTCAAATTTGATGACAAAGAAGTCACTTTAGGCCTCCCCAACTTATCGAAACTTTAATGAAGGGGGGGCCTAAATTTTTTTTTTCATGAGCGATTTATTGTCATGCAATGTGGTGCAACATGAGGTTAATCAGGCCCACTACATGCCATTTCCACTATGCACTAGTGGGTTATGTGTGTGTTGTAGTGGCTACAACACCCCCCATAATATTTAGTATGTATACCTAAATTTTGGGTCCCCCTTTATTTTACAAGTATATCTCTATTTCATTACTTAGCCATGCCCTTTATATAGTCTAATCATCCTAGAATGTAATCCTTGAACCAATATTCATCATGGATTTCTTAAGCATTAACTCCATCACCATATCCCAATTCACATAGTATAGAGTTTACTGAACATGAAAATTATGCACCCTTGGAAATTTGCTTGGTTTGAATTTTGTTTCAGCTAATGTTTAAAGTAATCTTGATGCATGGTTGCAGGCACTCTATCCTATGTTCTGAGGTACAACGTTTCATGCAAATACTAAGATATCTACATCACATTACAAATATATGGCACTTGCTTCCCTACTCAGATATGAGAAAGGGGTCAACTTATCAAAAGAAGGGACCAAGGCATTGCTACCATGGAAAAGAAGGACATACCTTTCACCCTTCCTCCAAAATCAACTTATTGTTCTTTTGTTATGCCACCTACCATGTCTCCAAATGCCACTTTTAATTTGATGTGGAATTATTGTCCTGGACTTATATTCCTGAGGAAAACTAGAGTGGTCGCATTCTCAAGAAAATGTATTTCAAGTAGACGATTGAATTTTAACTCGAAGGATCAAAAAGAAGAGACTAACACATTGAATTCCAATGATATAGATGCAAATATTTTTATCATAAGAAGTTCTTCAGATTGTTAACTAGAAAACAAAATATAAATTTTGGATTCTCGAAAGCTTTTGAAACTATTGGGACACAGTAATTGAGAATTAGGAAATTTTGATGAAGCTATAATTAGACAATTTCTAGTAGAGGAATTGTAGACAAATATTAACTCTACAATAATCCCTAAAAATAAATGGAAACAACTTGTATGGCTAGAAAATAAATAAGTAAGTCTTATATTGAACTGAATAATGATGGTCCTCATATGATACTATTCGAAGGTGGAAGTTTGAATGAAGCAAACTGTGAATACATTGAATGTTTAAGTAAAATGGAAGGAAAAGGATTGTGGAAAATATGGTGTCGGTTGAAAGTATGACAAACTGATCCAACTCAATTGAATTTTTCTCCACCACCACACAAACACAAATCACATCTCTAACTTTTAGTCATTCCTTCATTGTAAATTGTGTTATCAATTTGTGACCTCCTCTTCATCACCAATCAAATTAGCAGAGGGAAATGAAGTCACATTTTCATTGGTGACTGAATTCAATCACATTTTCATTAGTGACTGATTTCAATCGCATTTACGTTTGCACCTTGTGAGATTTATGTTAATGGTACTACTTATATGGAGGAAATTCCTGAAAATTTTCATGTTCCTGGTCGTCGTCGTCATCATGGAGAAAAGATCATTACCTTTGGTTATAGGGTGAATTTTATTCTTTGGTGTAGAAGTTCATTGTTCAAAGAGCTGAAGATGTATGAAACTAAATTTTCCAGTTGGTGTTGTGAATGCCTTCACTAGAAGAAAGAACTACAGAAGAAATTTTGTGTTGCAAGGAAGCAGGAATTACTTCAAAGAGATTAGGGTTAATTCAGTCAACCACTCTATGCATTGTACCATATTCACTGCTATCAACATTCACCTTGAGTCATATTATCTATAAATAGCGTGAATGGTTCATGGTGGCAACGTTTCTTACTATTATTTTCATTGTGCTGAATACTAGTTATTTAGGTGCAGAATTGTCAACTTACTATTTTTTGGGTATCAATTTAACCGTTAACACCAAGATTTCAACAAGTTTTTCCTGTGGGAAAAATTAAGAAAAGATAAATTGGATTGAATAAAACATATATTTCCATGCATGTTGCAAAAATGTATCACAATGCTTTGAGTTCAAATAGAAAATCTTATACATATACAGTTGTACCTATTATTCCTGGACCATCATATAGAAGCATGATAACTCTTGTATCATTTGGGAAACATAAGGGGAAAATAAATAAAGTTGGTAACCTCATCCATCGCGGAGAGGTGTCACAAATTGCAACTCATTGTGATATGGAAAATATTATTTTTCATATTCATGAAAGTAATAAATGTATTTATTACTTTTATGTAAAAATCAATCAAAGGTCATAGGGAATTTAAAGTCTTGAGGAAGGTGAAAGGTCACTTCCCCATTTCTATAAATGCCTCATCATGCCTCTGTAGAGGGCTCTTTTATCACTTGAACTTTGTTAGCATTTAGATAGTTTTTTTTGCTTAGGGAGATGAAAGCATTCTCGCTCTTGGAAACTTTTAGGCTTAGTGGTGGTGAGGCTAGGGTTTTTTTTTATTGGAGGTGATATGAGCATCCCTCATTCCACTATTGGATTTTGATAGGATTATGGTGTACGTACTTGGATTTGCATCATAATTAATGAGAAGTTATTCACGTTTTTGTCACATATTCCCATGCATTTCTCTGTTGGTAGTAATGGCTAAGTGATACTCCAATCAAGTCTGTATGTGTGCTTTCATATTATCTTTATGTTGATGAATTAATTCATGGCTATTTCTTATATGTTTTCTTTGAATCTTTGCTTTCTTATTCCATGCAGATGCTAGTAACTAATTGTGAAATAATTTGTAGTTGACCTCTAGTACTTTCCTATTGGTATGTTTCATATGGTCTTAGCTAACCGATTCCTCTTGAGGCATATTTTTCTTATTTTTTTGTTGTTATGTCCTTATACATTTTTTATCAAGTTTGTAAATTACGGGTTGACTTCATCCTCATTCTCTAGGAATTTCACACTTAACCTCACTCCAACATCTCTACATTTGACTGCCAAGAGAAAACACACATGGTGGCAATCGAGCCCACATACTAGATGAGGCTCCTATGCCAAATGGTGTGAGGTCTAATTGAGACTTCACCAAGGATACCCCATTATTGTTCGTGGTACATTTTCCCCTTCAATAGGGTGATGGCCAAGGATACCCCATTATTGTTCGTGGCACATTTTCCCTTTCAATAGGGTGATGGCCAAGGATACCCCATTATTGTTGGTGGTACATTTTTCCTCTTCAATAGGGTGATGGAACATTTCATGTCCACATCACTGCAACATCACTATCTGCTACTTGCCACACCACATCACTCCAACATCGCGCTACCTCAATGCATATTTTATTATCATTTGGATATCATGTGTCCTATCCTCATACTACAATGTCATTAACCTACTTGCCGCATTACTTCCACATGCATGTCATATCATCTTGTCATGTTAATAGTATGCCATGTATGTTGCCAAGTCATGTCGGGTCCACTTGCTGCATGAATGAACTATTCTCAACCTATAGCTTTCCATAATTATTCTGCTAGATAATTTGATGCTCTTCTTTTCCCTTGGCGGTTGTGTTTCTTAACCCTCTGCCCATAGATTTGATGAAAATGTACTATGGTTGAACTATTTTCTTATCTTTCCTATCGATGCATCAAGATGTGATGGTCTTGGAGTCCAATGTTTCTAGAACCTTGACTAGGGGAAACTTTTCCTATATTGTTACACTTCAAATAAATTTTATCCTTAGCATGTGGGAGTTAATAAAAGTGTTATATATTTTTGGAAAGCTCTCTTAAAGGGCTATCTACCCAAACACTTCTCATACTCTTTTGATTAAGATAAATCTAGGGAAAATGTTTGCCAAGCTAGGTTGTCAAACTAATTTGCATTCATGACTTAAAGGAAAACAATTTCCAACATATATACTCAACAATCAATGAAATTGTACACCTTAAATAGTAATGGCATCACTAGAATCATGAATATTCAACAAGCTCTCCCTGATATTAACATCACTTGAAATCAATGACTAAAATTGACATCAATGACAACAACAAACTACCAAACTCTCAATAGTCTCCTCCTTTGTCATTAATTGCAACTACACAAGATATGGTTGGTCATTGTTGGTCCTAGTAAAAATTTGACACTATTATAGACTTAATAGAATCCAAAAATCAAAATAAATAGTTACAATACTCCCCAAATGATCTTGGTTGTGTAAGAAACAAAATGAAGGGCAGGAAAATGGTGGTGGTTTATCTCTTAATATAGAGAGAAGGAAACTATGCTCATTCACCAAAGCTATTAAAATAAGCCAAGACAGTGGCCTTTTAATGTAAAGAAAGAACCATAAAGGTACAAAACCCTAAACCTAGGGAGGTGAAGCACCAAAAGTTTTGTAAGCCCCAAAGTGGTCAGTTGATATGTCAACTTCCTAGGTGGGGACACAAGTTTTTCTTACAAATTCCATTTAGGAAACACAATAAATCATCAGAAATATTTAACTAATAAGTGAAATTATTTCTAGTGCTAAGGCATGTCATGGTATCTATAGTCCCCTAAATAGCCAAAAGAGATAATTTAGGGGCCACAAAATCACCCTAGAATTTTAGGATTAAAAAACCATAACAAAATTTCCAAGGTAGAGAACCATGTTAGTTCAATGGGAGAGATGGATGATCACTAATATCCACCCCGATCATCAAAATAATGGAGTAAAATGTGTTTCTAGTAACCCAACCAATGGAAGGGGGCGGGGTGTTGGAGAAGCCAACCTTTCTAAAAAATAACCACCTCTAAAAATATTCAATGAAAATAGTGGTAGAAAAACTATACATTATCCATAGAAGGAGGATTTTCACCTTTTGAGATTGAAAATCTTGAAGTTACTATTCCCATTTGACAATTTGACAATGATGTTGCAAGAACTTCCATAAGGAAACATAAATATACATCATTTGAGGCTCTCTCTCTCCTTGTTATACATTCCCAACATTGGAATCTCCATTGTGTTCATCCTCTTAGTGCATATTTATGCTTTGCTTCATTCTAAAGGACTACCAACTACTGAGAAATGTCAAAAGGGAATAGCAAGTGCTAGATGGCTTGGATATTAGTGAGGAACATCTCCAAGAGAAATGCACAAAGGTTGTAAGTACAAATCCTAAAGCTAAATATTTACCCAAATATACTACAAACAATTAGAACTCAAACATTTAGATGGCATTTAAAAACATCTATTGGCTTCAAAAGTTTATCATGATAGTGGAAAGTCTAAATGAGATAGGCTAAGTAAGTTTTTATAGGTAGTTCCTATTTTTTTGGCTACTTTCCCTGAAATAATTTATAAAACCATGAATTGGTTGCACATGATAATGTGCCAGTTCCATTGTTGTTTTTCACAACTAGTGGTTCCAAGACTCCCCCATTTCTTGCATATTCCATAGTATATTGTTCAAATATATGGAGACATGTCTAGAAATGTGAAACATGGATTCTCAATATAAAACCTATTATTAAAAAACAAGAAATATCAATAAAGAGGCTCTAAGATTTCCATTTCCATATTCAAGGGGTTGAAGGTGTTGCATTTCCATATTCAACAGCTTCACATAGAAAATACAATATTTGAACATGTGACATCTTCTATCTTAGTTGTTTTTGATGAAGTTAATAAGATAAGAAATTTTTCTTATGATAATATTAACTAGGAGGAGGTTGAGGTTTAGAGAGCGCATAGTTAAAGGAAATTAACATGAAGAATTCATGTTGGAGAAGCAATTTAATATTGAGGAAATATTTAGATGATATCATATTTAAATGCATGGAACAACTGCAAAGGAGCGTCTAATGGATCACATAAATTCATGGAATGGATATAGTAGAAATCATGGATGAAAATTTGACAATAGAAATGAAGAGCCACATGGTAGAGCATAAATAATGGAAAGCATGGAGACTATCGCTCAATTTTGTGTTGTTTCCATATTTTTTCCATAGGACTAGAATTGTGTCCATTTTTGTGGACTAATTTTGTTTGGGGAACTCTACTCCAAATCTTATTTTTCATACGTGTCTTTGAGGGATTAAAATTGATGTGGCACCTCTCTTAAATTGGAGGAAAATGGGGACAATGTACAATTAAAATAAGAGGAAATGGTACATAAACTGAAACACAAAGAAGTGCATGATAATAAATAACATAATGTAATTTATAGATAATAATATGTAATATTCCTAAATTATCTTGCAGCTAATTGGAATCTTAATATTTTGTTTTGTCACTTATATAGGTGAATAAGTGGGTAGGGAGACCCATAAATCTTTTTATGAAGAATAAAACCACTTCTAATGTGAAAGTGGATCATCTTTTTAGCTTAATAAAGCGCCCTAAGGTATGAACAGGGGCTGGAGCACTTTGACTGGGTCAACTTTGACCAAATCAACAGCACTGTCATGGCGGAGTTGACATTAATGGAGGGACAACACAGTTATAGATGGAGACACATTACATGGAAGTAGTGTCATTAATGGATGGGGCTTAGGTTTTGGAAGCTCATATCTTATAAAAGGAAGAGGATGGCAGCCATATTTATTATGTTGATATATGTTTATGTTTTGATATATGGTCTGTTTAGACATATAGCTTTCTTCAGTTGTTTAGCTAAGATTGCAAGTGTTGTTTAGCATTGGGTGTTCCTGATTGGGAATCCCACCTCTTCCATTAAGAATCTCTTGGAAGGGTCTTGCACTATACTTCCACTATCCAGAATTTGGCCAAGCTTCAATCTCATGTACAATGTAGTTCTTTTTAGAGTTGGGTTGTGTTGTAGGGGTGTAGCAGTGGAGGAGAGAGATCTCCATTTTCTGAGCTAGTTTTCCATTGGAGGGATCATCCTTTCATCCAGAAGCTTGTGAGGAAGTTCTCAGGGCTTCATTACATATTTTGGCACCTGGCCAAGTAGCAATCATTAGCTACAACATAGTTTCCCTCAAGGACTACGTTATTTTGGAGAGCAGCTACAGCAGTGGGTTTATTTCCATATTTGGAGTGTTTGGGTTTCCTGTGTGGGGATCAACCCTTAATTTAGGAGATTTTTTGGAGGAGGATTAGCCATATTTTATATCCAATCAGCCATTTCCCATCAGTGATCCATTTGTAGAGATTATTCAGACCTAGGGTCAAATCTGCTATATTTTGTATAGTGTGTATTTCCGGAAACATTTCCTTGGTTGTCCTGGAAATATGTTTTGGAGCATGGATCTCTATCCTTAGAATTTTTGGAGCATTATATCAGAAGAAATATATTATTATATATTTTAGCTGCTATTCTCTCATAGACAACACAATTTTATGCATTCCTATATTTCATGTGTTAACAACATTTCCGATCTAGGTGTATGATTTCATGGGAGGCTCGTTTGCCCAACTTGAGTGATATTTTCCTCAAGATATTGTACCTATTTTGCTGTTATATTCATAATGAAATGGATCTACTATTGTCTCATGCTTTTATCTATATATATTTCTGCATATTTCCAGTTTTATGCACTCTATTCCTGCTTTCCCCATTTGGGAATATTACAGTGGTATCAGAGCATAATCTTGGCTCAGCTTGTGTACTTCAGCCAGTATGTCATCTCAGGAGGCTTCTCATAGAAAGGAGAAGATTTACAAAAGAGATGAAGGCAAAACTTCATTATTAGGAGAGAAGGAGTTCTCAAAACTTCTTCTTCAAATTATGCAGTGCATTAACAAAGACATCAAAGAGATGATGATGGAGAGATATAAAGATTCTCCAAGAGGGCTTGTACATGAAGAATGTTACACCATTTTTTGGTCATCTAACCTCTTATCATTAGATGGACCCAAGTACACCTTGTAAGACCAATTTTACCCTAAGTAAAATTTCTTTCACTATGAAAATAACTTAGTAAACCACATTTATTAAGTTGTTTATAGTCTAATCAGGAAACCCCATGAGGAAATATTAAATAAATTTACATTTGTTTGATTTTCCTCAAGGAATAATTAGTTAAACAACAGTTTAATTAATATTCCTTGCTATATTTAACCCAACACAAGGAAATTACTTAGATAAATCGTTATTTATCTTATTATTTTCTAAAGAATAATTATTTAAACCTTATTTAAATAATATTCTTTGTTAAATATGACTAAATCACCCATAAATAATTAAATAAATCATTATTTATTTGATTATTACTCCACCACATCCTTAAAATGATAAATGAATCCTTTATTTATTTATTATTTACAAATAAAGGGATTTGACACAAGTCAAATTCCTTTTCCCTCCAACAAATATAACAAAATATTCCATAAAAGTTGGATCTTGATTTGGTTAATAATATTTTAATTATGCACCAATATCTAGACTAACTCAATATTTTGTTATGAATAGAAGGGTTTTCCCATTCATTTACCACCTTGTGTTGCCTAAAGATCACTCTGGATCTATACTTTTGGTCTGACTATTGATCCACCATCATAGTCATATTTTGCTACCATTTTTGTCTGGGTTTTCTACACTATCAAGAGAGAGAAGTTTTAGATCTGAAGTGCTGAGGACTTACAAGAACCCATCCCATTGAGAAGAACTAGTAACACTCATCTGTGTTTTCCTCCTAGGTGCCAATAGTACAAAATTCATTCAACATATTCTTGCCTTGTCTATTGGATGCATGGAGTAAATCTTATTTTTTCTACTGCTTAATGTCTTCTAATGCAGAGATCTAGATTTTTGTAGCATTTAACTTGATCACCTAACTGCAGATATGAGGATATTGATAGCCATCTTTGTTGTTAGGGTTGTTGGTTATGCACAGCTAAAGTGGTCTTTTTTCATACGCTTGGAATTAAGATTCATACTAACAACTGGCGACTCCACACGGGTTTACGATTACAACCTTTGTCGTTTTTCTGATCCTTGCATATCCAGCTGCTTCAAACCCTAGGATTTCTCTTCAGCCTCTTGTTTTTGCTTTTCTTGATGTTGTTTTTAACCTATAAAACCCTAAAATGATAAAAATTCTAACTTCTGTGTGTTTTCAGACATATTGCGCAGGAGACAGACATCAGCCGCAGTTGAGACGACAATTCTTCTGAAATCTACCGCCGAGAGTGCCGGAAGTGTGGGTCACACTTTTTGGCCCAAAAACTACGACCTAGACCCTCAAGACACACCTTTCAACTGAAAAACTACGACTTCTACTAAAAACAGGTAAAAAATTGTGACCTGAACTTTTTGCGAGAATTTTTCTGAAAGTTTTATGGGTTTGTCTAAGCCTCTGTTTAGGGTTGTCTGACCTTCATCTCCACCCGTGTTGGACTTGTACTTGTTTTTTTTTTCTCAACTAAGTGGGAACCTAGACCCCTAGGGCTTCAGTACCCTCCACTTCTTGTGGAAGAGTTTTTGTTGTTGCAGGTTGTCTAAAATTTCAGAGTCTTCAGCCATTTTTTCAGATCCGATACCTCACCTTCAGATCCATTTCAGATCAGCTTGTTATCCATCCAAATCACCTCATTTAGATTTGTTTGGGTTTTCCTCTAGGGTTCACTCTATTTCCATCTTGGAGATAGCCTTTCGCCGCCTCTTTTTACAGCAATTTCTCCTTCGATCTATTGTTGTTTCTGCACCACTTTTTAGCAGATTTTGTCCTTTAGATCCCTATGCCTCCTGACCTTAGATCTATTGGCTTTTTTTTTAGTGTGTTTTGATTATTTTTTTACTCACCTATAGACTATTTTTTGAGAGGCCCACCTCCTTGGGTTTATATTATTGCATTATTAGCTGTTTATTTTCTATTTTTGTAGGCTTATATACTGTCATTTGCAAGTTTATTTGCAGCTATACAGCACACTTTTTCTTTTTCTCTACAAACGTTTGGGTTTAAAAATTAAAATTTACACACTTCACACACACACCCTAAGCGAAAAAGGGCTTGGTTAACACCGCCAAGCAAAGAATCTAAAACATTGAAATCAATTGATCCTGCACCTCTCTGCCCTTGTTTCAACATTGTAATCATTTGATCCTGCACCTCCCTACCCTTGTCGGTCTCTTTTTCCTTTGTGTCGTGTTTGTGTCATCATCATTGTGCCACCAAGACATTCATCCCGGAGACTTCTTGGCCTTTATCCTTAGTTTTCGATAGGAAGACTTACTCCCCCGCGTAGGATTTGAGTTAGTCCTCCACTGACTCCGCACACCGACTCTTCTTCTGGTCCTTTGAGTTGTCCTTCTCATTCTGCTTTCGGTTCTCCCCCTGTCACCTTCACCATGTCTGGTGCAGGACTTAATGCTAGTGGTAACCTTGGCCCTCATGCTGGGAATACCACTAGTGGGACCGCAACGGACACTACCCCAGTTGCGTCCTTGCTCCCCTTCATGGCAGGCCTCAACCTCCCTGATTTTGACCAGTTGATAAATGACCCTATACACCATGATGCTAGTTGGCCTGCTATGCCGACAAATCTCCCTTCTGACATCCCTAAGTTTGAAGGCCTTGCTGGAGAAGATCCTACAAATCATGTTCGACCTTTCCACATGTGGTGCTCGTCTAACTCCATTACCGATGACTCTGTTCGTCTTCGATTGTTTCAATGTACACTTAAAGGTGAAGCTTCTAGGTGGTATGTTGATCAGGCCCCTTCCTCTCATACCACCTTTGCGACTATTTCCCAGGCTTTTCTATCTTACTTCCAGCTTCCCCTTCACTATGACACTGGTACCGAACTCTTGAATTCTTTCCGTCAATCGTTTGCGACCCACCCATCCAACCATGACCAGGAATAGAAGAGAAGAAAGATCCTATGTCAAGCTCCTACCTTCGAAGACCATGTCTACATGGACTGGTCCCTTAGATATCTTTTTCCACCTATCGGGAAAGATGTTGCATCACACTTTCCTCAAACTGAAGAAGCCACTCTCCAAATTGCGTTAAAATATGACATGATCTACGCTCAGTCGGGTTATGTTTGTACCGTTCTACCTGATCTTCCAAGACTCGGTGGTGCCAATGCACCGGGGGCATCTCACACCACCGACGATATCGTTGGAGCTCTCTCTAATCCATATGCTCAACCTCCCATGAGCTATGGCTTTCCTTAGGGGGGGCCCAGCACCTCCTGCACCTTTCCCCCTCTCGGTAGCACGTATCTAGGATATGGCATGCCTCCTCTTTTTGCCCAACCTCCTATTTACCACACTGTTACCCAACCTCCTTATTATTCGTATCCACATCCTGGTGCTCCATCTCCTCCAGCATTAGCACCGCTTCCTCCCTTGCCTTCTCAACCCCTACAACAACAGCCACCGCCCCCTCGAGGGTAGGTATATGCACAGCAGGGTGCGATTAATCCTCCTCCCTCCAAAAAGAAGAGGAAAGGCACTCAAAATCAGTCTGCTCCTGGTAATCCTGGACCTAATCCTCAAAATAATGCTCCTAACACTACTAATCAACAACAGGGCACCCAACCCAAGCAGGACATGCATGTTTGCACAAACAAGTCTTATTCTTGTTGTGGTGTTTATGGTCATTACACACATGATTTTCCTATTTTACCACAGATGCGACAACTGTGGGAGTCTCAAGAAACATTGCGAGGACAGAAAGCCTCCCCTTCCGTCCCTCCCAGTGTTGCACCTAGTCAACTAACTGTGCTTACTGATCCTTTCCCTCAGCAAGGATTTGTGGCTACCCAACCACCTGAAGATCAGGTGGCCACTCAAGCTCTTCAATCTGGTACCTCCCATTACCAGATTCTCATGATGAACTCTGATCAACCTCTAACTGTAGACATCAATCTTCAGATGCTGTCCCCCTCCCGCTATGTCTATCCTCGAGCCACCTCCTTTGGTCTTTACAGAGCCTCTTTCGACACCTAATGGTCCCTTGCAGATCCCTCAACCTAAGGCAGAGGTTCATACCAAGATCCCTAAGGGACCACTCCACCGAAATGTTGCTTCTGGTAAAGCTGCCCATTCATATAGCATAGTAGATGATTTGGCACAATCCCCTGCTACCATTTCAAAGATGGAAATCCTCCAGTCATGCCCTTCACAACAAAAAGCTATACTATCTGCCATGGGTGATATAGATCGTTACGACAATCAATTGATTATCTTTGATGTTGACCAATCAGAACATCCTCCTCTCCTTGCTTCCATCACTTTCCAAATCCCAGTCAAGATCCGAAATGCCAACATTTCCCGGTGTATTATTGATGAAGGGGCATCCACCTGTGTGTGTTAGGTCCCTATATTACTAGTATAGTCCCTTATTGTTGTTAGTGTAACCCCCTTATTGTTATTATTGTACCCTTGTAACCCCCATTTTGTTATTATTGTGCCCTTAAATTATTATTGTTAGGTCGGCTAGGATTACATTGTGGCCCACTAGAATTACATTATGGCCCCATGGACTCCTATATATAGAAAGGAGGTTTTGTAAATTGCATCATCCAAGAATTGTTCATTTATGTAATGTATTGGAGGTTTCCCCCTTGAAGTGGCTTATTTATAAGGCGTTGATATCTCTTTTCTTCTATTTTTGGAGCTGGTTACACAACATTTGGTATCAGAGCTTTGGATTCTAGGGTTTCGCTGCTCCAAACAGGTCATCGTGGCATTTTCGCTATAACTTGTTTTCTACGACGTTTCAGAAGCTGAAATTTTTAGGGTGCGAATTTGAAATCTGGAGTAAGATTGTCTAAAACTTTTAGAGCTTGGTTCGAAATATTTTCGGAGATATGATCTGTGGAAGTTAGGTCTTTTTTCAGGCTCCTAAACAGGTCACGTGGCATTTGTGCTATAAAATTTTTGCTACGAAGGTTCAGAATCTGAAATTCGCATGGTACAAAGCTGAAATCTTGAGGAAAGTCGTCAAAAAATCTCAGAGCTTGGTTCGCAACATTTTTGGCGATATGATCTGTGGAAGGTAGTGCTTTTTCAAGCTCCTGAATTTCATCTCAAAGAGGTGATCGTGGGAAAGGTTCAATAACTCTCTCTCTGGGCTTTGGATTGGAATGTCGTAAAATGTGGTAGAAAGTACACAAACTGTAGTTTCTTGGCTATCAATTTTAGAGACAAAGGACGAAACAGTGACACGTGGCAAGTCATACAATTTCGCTCTACTGAACCTGTCCAGAATTAGGTCATTGTGGGAGATTGGACACAACTTTGTCTTGGAGAATCCAAATCAAGTTAGACCTATGGCATTTGAAATATAATTTAGAGGGATAATTTGGTACTTAAATTCAAATATTTAAGTGCTGCAATCACAAATATAATCCAATTTCAATATTGAGCTCCTCAAAAGCAAGAAAAAGGTGTGTATTTTTTTTTCCGAATTGCATGAGTCTTGTTTGAAGAATCAATTTGAATTGATTCCAAGGGCATATTGTAGAATAGATATTAGTATTGGGTTCTAAATAATGGCCCCAAAAAAGAATTCAACACCCATTAAACCTTTAGAAGGCTCTACTATGACTCATGAAGACAAAGAATGGCAACATGACATATCAAAAGTACAAGAGCAAGTGCAACAAATTTCGCTCTCGCAAAGAACAACAAAAAATGAAATGGAGCTTTTAAAGAAAGGCATGGAAACCAAGATGGACAGTTTGAAGAAAGGCGTGGAAGCTAAGATGAATGGTTTGGAAGCTAAGATGGATGGCATGGAAGTGGGCATGGAAGCTAAGATGGATGACATGGAAGCTAAGATCGATGAAAAAATGAAAGACAACATGGAAAACATGAAGAAGGATCTAAAAGTAGACATCAAAGGTTTGGCAAGGTTGATACATGAAATGTTTCCTAATGGTGAAAAGATGGTAGAGGAAACTCATGATGAGAAAAAAATAAATGCTAATCTTGATTTCATAAACTCTACTGTTGGAGGGAAGAACCACCATATTCCAAAAAATGGATATGAGGAAGTTTGATGGAAAGGATCCTGTAACATGGATACTACAGATGGAACAATATTTTGATCTCCATAATGTGCAAAACACACAAAAGGTACGCATTGCAACTTTACATTTAGAACAAAATACATTTGTATGGTATCGATGGCTTTGCTCCCGTAAAAAAATTGTCACTTGGTCAATTTTTACGGAGGAAATGATAGCACATTATGAGGATACAAAGAGCAACACCTTCTTTAGCCAACTGATAAATCTCAAACAAAAGGGTTTAGTGGGGCAGCACATTGAGGACTTCCAAAAATTGAATATAAGGGTAACTGATATTCCAGAGGAACACAGGATTGATCTCTTCATAGGCACTTTAAAGGATAACATCCAACATGAAGTTCGCGTTCTGGAACCTGATTCATTGGAGAAGGCATTCAGGTTGGCAAGAAAAGTTGAAGGTAAAATTATGGCAACAAGGAAGCCTACCACTCAATTCTATAAAGAAGGAAGTGTTGCTCCGCCTAGATTTCCACAACCTACAAGGTTGACACCACAACAATTAGAAGAAAAAAGGGCAAAAGGGCTTTGCTACAGTTGTGATAGCAAATACACTAAAGGTCATAAGTGTGCTGAGAAGAAATTATTTTACATAGATTGTGAAGAGGAAGAAGAAAATGAACAAGAGGAGGATATACACCAGGAACCAACCCTAGAAGAGGAAGAAATGAATCCGACCATATCGTGTAATGCACTGGCAGGAATTACCACTCCTCAAACTCTCAAGATACAAGGACAAATCAAGAAGAAAAAGGTAATAGTGTTGATTGATTCAGGTAGCACCCATAATTTTATTCATCGTAAGGTAGCCAAGGAATTAAATTGTTTCCTATACCCAGCACCAGAATGTCAAGTGATGGTTGCAAATGGAGGAACTATAAATTGCTCTGGAAAATGCAATAATATCAAGCTAACCATGGGGGAATATGTATTGACTAGTCCAATGCTTGCCATTCCTATGGGAGGTGCTGATGTTGTACTAGGAGTACAATGGTTACAATCTTTGGGGACCGTAGCTTTTAATTTTCAAGAACTTTTCTTGAAATTTTTTTCAGAAGGAAAGGAAGTTGAATTACGGGGTATTGCGGGGAAGCCAGGAAGGATAATAAGCTCTAATGTCATGAAAAGCTTCTAAAGAAAGAACAGCGAGGCGTAATTGCACAATTATGCTCACTAGAAGTTCCAACATCAAAATCATCTATTTCTGCAGATCTCCAACAAGTCTTCGACAATCATTCCAAGGTGTTTGAAACTCCCAAAGGACTCCCACCTATTCGTGATCATGATCATGCTATTCATTTGATTCCAGGAAGTGTTCCTCCAAACATCAGGTCTTATAGATATCCTTACGTCCAAAAGAGCGAAATTGAACGTATGATTGCAGAAATGTTAGAGGCGGGTATAATTCAACCTAGTCAAAGTTCTTTCTCTGCTCCTGTAGTATTCGTACACAAGAAGGATGGATCATGGCGAATGTGTCTGGATTATAGGGAGCTCAATAAGCTCACCATTAAAGACAAATTTCCCATTCCTGTGATTGATGAATTATTGGATGAATTACATGGAGCAATTCATTTTACCAAGTTGGATCTTCGTTCAGGATATCATCAAATTAGAATGAAGACTGAAGATATTCCAAAAATAGCATTTCGAACTCATGAGGGTCATTATGAATTTTTGGTCATGCCTTTGGTCTTACCAATGCACCTTCTACATTTCAAGGGTTGATGAATTCCATTTTCAAACCCTTCCTTAGAAAATTTGTGCTAGTATTTTTTGATGATATACTAATCTACAGCAGGTCTTGGAAGGATCATGTTGAACATGTTGATAGGATGCTCAAACTATTGCAGGAGAAACAATTATATGCAAAAAAATCCAAATGTTTCTTTGGAGTACAAGAGGTGGAATATCTGGGTCATATTGTATCTTACGAGGGTGTTAAAGTAGACCCTAACAAAATTAAAACCATTAAGGAATGGAAAGTGCCCACAACCATAAAGTAGTTGCGAGGATTTCTCGGGTTAACAGGGTATTATTGCAAGTTTGTTAAGAGTTATGGGAGAATAGCAGCACCTCTAACAACATTATTGAAGAAAGATGCATTTTCATGGACTCCTGAAGCAACTAAGGCCTTTGAACATCTTAAAGAGGCAATGTGCCTAGCACCGGTCTTAGCTACGCCAGACTTCACAAAAACCTTTATTGTGGAATGTGATGCCTCGAGAAATGGAATTGGTGCAGTTTTAATGCAGGAAGGAAGACCCATTGCTTTTGAAAGTCGTCCAATCAAAGGAAAGTATTTACAGAAACCTATTTATGAGAAGGAAATGTTAGCAATACTGCATGCACTAAAGAAATGGTGAACTTACCTAATGGGAAGACACTTCAAGGTAAAACTGATCATGATAGTCTTAAACACTTTTTGGAACAAAGACTATCTTCAGAAGAGCAGCAAAAATGGGTCACAAAGATGTTGGGTTATGACTTTGAAATAATATACAAAAAAGGAAATCTTAATGTTGTTGCAGATGCACTCTCAAGAAAGAATGAAGAGGTGGAAACATTGCTTTGTGCCATTTCTATTATCCAACCAGATTGGATAATCGAAGCAAGAGATGAATGGAAGAAGAACAGAGATGTATGGACACTCATTCAAAATTTGCAGCAAGATCCTAGTACATCTGATACATTTAGTTGGAAAATGATTCCTTATGGTACAAAGATCGCTTATATATTTGTAAGAATTCCCAACTAAAACAAAAGATTCTTCTAGAATTGCACATTTCTCCTTTAGGAGGACACTCGGGATTTTTAAAAACTTACCACAGGGTGAAGAAAGAATTTTTTTGGGATGGCCTTAAATCTGATATTCAAAAGTTTGTGGCGGAATTTTTGGTTTTCCAGCAAAATAAAGTGGAGACAATTAAGACCCCGGGACTTCTACAACCTTTATCCATTCCAAGTCAACGTTGGGAGGAGATTTCAATGGATTTTATCACAGGTTTGCCTAAGTCCGAAGGAAAGAATGTCATCATGGTAGTAGTTGATAGACTTACCAAGTATGCACACTTTTGTGCATTATCTCATCCATTTAAAGCAAGTACAGTTGCTACTACATTTATAGACAGAATTCAAAAGCTACATGGAAGTCCAAGGGTTATTGTGAGTGATAGAGATCCCATTTTTACTGGAAATTTTTGGACGGAGTTATTTTCTTGTTTGGGTACACAATTAGATCATAGCTCATCTTATCATCCTCAATCTGATGGTCAACCGAGATAGTAAATAAATGTTTGGAATGATATCTTCGTTGTTTTGTATCTAATAAACAAACACAATGGGTCAAGTGGTTACCTGTCACTGAATGGTGGTATAACACTTCCTTCCATACTATAGCAAAAATGACCCCATTTATGGCACTTCATGGATATCATCCACCATCGATCAAATCATCTTTAAGGGAAAATTAGAAGGTTCAAGCAAGAAGATCACATCGAGCACGCAAGAAGTTTTCCAATCCCAAAGGATAACCCGACCCTGTACAAAATCGAATGAAACAACAAAGTAGATCAACATCGCAGCGAGAGAAGTTTTGATGTAGGAGATTGGGTATTTTTACAGCTACAACCATACAAACAAATGTCCCTCAAGCAAGATAATAAGGATAATAAATTTTCGCCAAATTACTATGGTCCTTACAAGGTGTTGCAAAAGATTGGTACTATGGCTTACAAATTGGAGCTTCCTGCTTTTTCGCGAGTGCATCCAGTTTTCCATGTTTCATGCTTAAAGAAGGTTATAGGTGAAAATATTCCAGTTCAAACAATATTGCCATAACCTGATGAGGAAGGAAAAATCATATTGGAACCTGAAGCAGTGATGAAAACAAGAACTCGACAGCTACATAATCGATCAATTTTAGAGTATATCATCAAGTGGAAGAACTTACCCACTGAACATTCTACATGGGAGGATGAGAAGTTTATACAGAAGCACCCAGAGCTACTCAAGCGTTGAGGACAACACTTTTTTAAAGGAGAGGGGCATGTTAGGTCCCTATATTACTAGTATAGTCCCTTACTGTTATTAGTGTAACCCCCCTTATTGTTATTATCGTGGTATCTTTGTAACCCCCATTTTGTTATTATTGTGCCCTTAAATTATTATTGTTAGGTCGGCTAGGATTACATTATAACGTACTCGAATTACATTATGGCCCCATGGACTCCTATATATAGAAAGGAGGTTTTGTAAATTGTATCATCGAAGAATTGTTCATTTATGTAATGTATTGGAGGTTGCCCCCTCGAAGTGGCTTATTTCTAAGGCGTTCATATCTCTTTTTCTTCTATTTTTGGAGCTGGTTACACAACAAAGGTGATGTCTGCTTTGGTTTGGAAGCAACTCGGATCACCTGAGTTGGCTCCTTCTAGGATCACTCTCTGAGCGTGGGATGGCCACACCTCCTAGCCCATTAGCTTATTATGCAATTGTCCTAATACTCTTGTGGGAAAGACTGTTTACATTGACATAGAAGTCATAGATGCCCCCTTAGATTACAACATTCTATTGGGTCATAGCTACACTTATGCGATGCCTATTGTCCCTTCCGTGGTCCACCACAAGATGTCCTTCCATCATAATGGAAAGATAGTCACCATTGACCAGTTGACATATTACGAACTAAAGTCTCAGACCTCCCCTGAGTCCACTATCTCTTCGGTGGCCAACAAGAAAACCGTCGATCCTCTGACCAGTGTCTCACCTGGAGTCTACAAATATTCCTCATTGCTTGGTACATTCCCTGGTCTTCCTCCTCCTGTCTCTGATCCCATCTCATCGAATGTTTGCATGATGAAATCATCTCAGGCTGCCCTCAAGCAGTTCGTTTCGGCTAGTCAGCAGTCTCCTCACCCTCCACAGCCTACTCCTAGCCCTTCAATTCAGCTTTCTGGACCTCCTCCTCCTGGCCCTTCAGCTGGTATCCATGAGCCTCTCTACCCTCCTGGAATGGTTCCTCCAGGCCTTAACCATTTAGGAGCCATCCCGCCTGGCCATTTCCCCTCCGGTCAAATACCGTTCCTAGCTCCCACACCAGGAGTTTATATGGCACTTGTCATGGTCACCCTCTCTCTTCCTAACTTGACCCTTGGGATTCCCGTCTGGTACCTTGATCCTCCAACTGCTACCCCGCCTATTCAACCCAAACCTTATCTTGATTTGACCCCAATTCAACCGGTCCCCATCACTTCTCCCGCTACAAAATTTCCCCAGCCACCTGAATAGGAAACACCTCTTTTTGTGACTGCTTCAGGTAAGAAGGGAAAGCTCGCATGGGGGCAACCAAAGACAAGGCCACCCCAAAAAATCTTGCCCCTCCTTGGCTGCCAAAATGCACTATCCAGTGTGCTTTATGTGATGTTGTCAGTCACGCCACCCACACTTGTCCAGAGTTGCCTCACCTTAAGTCCATGGTCAATGAGACGTTTTCGGAGTCTAATATCCCTGAGGTTTATGTCACTATACCCAATTCAGTCCCGAAACTAAAAACTTTGTGCACCAATCACCCTTGTGCTTTGTGCGATTTCCATGGCCATTACACCCACCTTTGTCCCTGTCTTAAAGAGTATCGCTTCTCTTTGGAAACGTTCCGCCAATTCAAGGCCAAACATGACAAGTCCAACTCTCACTTGTCTGCAAGTTCTGCTCCAGTAGAACCAGAGGATCTACCTGCTCCCATTGACATTCCACCTCTCGATGTTAAGAAAACAGAGCCTTCGGTCCACATTTTCTACCTATCATCATCCATGAGACCCTCGGTAGAAGTCCCCTTGGATACTTCCCCTGATGTTTCGCCTGACCTCCCTTCAGCGATCACCCTGGGCTCAACATCAGTAGATCATTTATCTGCTTACTCTTCTATCATTCCCCATGACGTTGCGCATGTGAGCCTTTCTTCACATGATGATGATTCAGGTAGTTCTACTGCGTCAGGAGGTCTCTCTTCCTCCATTCACCCCATCTTCCATTCTGATGAAGACATTATGGAAGCTATGACCGAACCTGACTTTCCATGGGATGATATGCACCACCATGCATAGTTCCTCCCACAGTAGTCCCATGACCAATATGCTGTGGAAACTAAAGACTTCATTCCTGATGAGCTCGATTGGTTTATAAATCCCATCCCTACACCTGATGCTTTCGAAGAAGGAAATATGGCCAATATCTCTCCTACCATTAAAATTGACATTTTTGACAAACCAGGGATAGAAGAAAAAATCACCTTGGGTGCCCATTGTACCCCAGAAGAAGTTGAGGCTTACACCAAGCTATTCAAAGAATTATGTGATATTTTCACCTGGTCCTATTTAGAAATGCCTGGACTTGATCCTACCATTGTCGAACACCATATCGATACATGGCCTGATGCTAATCCTGTCCGTCAAAAGTTGAGACCCATTAATCCTTCCAGAAGAGAATTTGTCAAAGCCGAAATCGATAAGCTCAAGTAGGCTGGTTTTATCTATCCCATTGAATACACCACTTGGGTGTCCAATCTGGTTCCCGTTCTCAAGAAACAAGGCACCATTCATGTCTGCACAGACTTTCGCGATCTTAACAAAGCTTATCCTAAAGACAACTTCCCCACACCATTCATAGACCAAATCATTGATGAGTGTGTGGGGCACGAGGCTCTATCCTTTATGGATGGTTTCTCTAGGTACAACCAAATTTTTATCCATCGCACTGATCAACTTAAAACCACGTTCATTAGTCTGTGGGGAACCTTTGCCTATCGAGTCATGCCATTCAACCTTAAAAATGCAGGAGCCACTTTTCAATGGGATATGTATTACTGTTTCCATGACCTGGCTCATATTATCCTTGCTTATTTAGATACCCTCACTACGTGTTCTAAACATTGGGCACAGTACCTCCACGATCTGCGTACCATCTTTCTCCGATGTCGCAAGTATAATATCCACCTCAACCCACTGAATTGTGTCTTTTGTGTACTTGTTGGCCGTCTTCTAGGCTTCATTGTGTCTAAATATGGTATCATGCTTGACCCATTGAAAGTTCAAGCCATCCTTGAGCTTCCTATCCCCCGTACTTTATGCGAGTTACAAAGCCTCCAAGGCAAAGCTAATTTCCTTTGTCAGTTCGTACCTGACTATGCCACCACCGCGCATGGGTTCCTTAGACTCCTCCGCTCTAATATCCCTTTTGTATGGGATGCCTATGCTCAAAATTATTTTGATGCCATGAAGCATGCTCTCACATCCGCTCCCTTGATTTGTCCCCCTGACTTTGATAGGGATTTCATCATGTATATCTCTGATTCCACCTACTCAGTCGCTAGAATCCTATTCAGGAAGATGACAATGGAATTGAGAATGTTATCTATTACGTCAGTAAGAACCTGGTAGGACCTCCTGTATCCTACTCACACGAAGAGAAATTAACACTGGCTGTCATGTTCTCGGTCCAGAAACTTTGTCATTACATCCTCATGCATTCCACCAAGGTCATGACTAATTCCAACCCTATGGCCTTCCTATTGAGTCATCGAATCATCAATGGGAAGCATGCCAGTTGGATCATGATCCTCCAGGAATTCAATCTTGAATTTGTCACACCAAAAAGTAAGAAAGGTTAAGCCCTCGCTGAACTAATTTTCAAACTACCTACAAGTACGCATGATCCTCCAGTTAATGATCATTTCCCCGATGAACATTTATCTTCCATTACCACTGATGACCCTTGGTATGGGGACATCCTCACTTATTTTCAAACTCAAAAGTTCGCCCTCCATCTTGACCGTGATGCTCGACAACGTATCCAACACCAGGCCCCCTGCTACCTTCTTATCGGTGACAACCTTTATCGTCGCAGTGTAGATTCTGTCCTTCGTCGTTGTCTCACGCACGCTGAAGTAGAACAAGTTCTCAATGCATGTCATAGAGATGCTTGTGGTGGCCACCTCTCCTATCTGGCCACTACCTAGAAAATCATGCGCACTGGGTGCTTTTGGCCTTCTCTTTTTGGTGATTTCATTAAAGCAGTCAAACACTGTCCCAATTGCCAACATTTTGCCCCTAAGGCATGAGCCCCTATGGCTCCCCTCCATCTTGTCATCTCAGCTGGTCCCTTCTATAAGTGGGCCATAGACTTTATGGAGTGTCGACCGTCATCAGCTGGTAACCATAAGTATATCATTGTGGCAGTTGACTATTTCACCAAATGGGCTGAGGCCATGCCAACGTTTAACAACACGACAGTTGCCGCAACCCTCTTTTTCTTTAACCATGTGATCGCTCGATTCAGAGTTCCGAAAAAATTGGTCTCTGAACATGGCCAACATTTTGAAGATGAGATATGGTGTGAGCTATCCTCATTGTTGGGCTTTGAGCACCAATATTCCTCCTCTTATTACCCCTAAGGTAATGGCCAAGTTGAAGTAGTCAATAAAATTCTTAAAACCATGCTTCAACAGATGGTGGATAAGAACAAAACCAACTGGCACTTTATGCTCTTCCCTGCTTTGTGGGCCTATCAAAATTTTGTTAAAACCGCCACCGAGTTTATTCCTTTCCACCTTGTTTTTGGAGAGGAGGCAGTCTTACCAATCAAGTGTAAAATCCCTTCCCTTCATCTAGCCATCGAACTTCTCCTTAACACCCAACCTTTATAACAGTGACTTATCATGCTTGAGCATGCTTTCGAAGACTGTCGTGTTGCCTTGGAAACCATTGAGGCAGCTAAGAAATGCACCAAAGCTCAATATGACTGAAAAGTCCACCCTCGTACTTTTCACGAAGGCGATCTTGTTCTTGTGTATGACCAAGCCCATGATGTACTTGGTCATGGGAATTTTGATTCATTATGGGTATGACCTTACATCATCAGTAAGGATTTGGGTCAGGGAGCATATCTATTAAAGGACTTCGAAGGCCATCCCCTTCCTAATCCTTGCAATGTACTCTATCTGAAGAGATATTACCCATAGCATTTCCTTATGGGAAGGCATGTTTTATTTTCTTTAGATAGCCAGCTCATGCTTTTTGTGATTTGATACTTCACCAAGACTCATTTTGTCCTCAAAGTGTCACTTCACTACTCCCCAAAATTGAAATTTGTTCACTTGCAACACTCGGACTTGGAGGCACCACTTTGCCTCCATACTTTCCCATGCTCATGTTTATTTTCGTCGTGAGTAACGACCATGTACTCATGTCTTTATGGTCCCCATTGGACCTTTTCTATGTGGTAGCACCATCGAGTCACCCTTTTTTAGAGCATCTGAGTTGAGTCATCAGTGCATTCATGGAGTCTATCCCAAGTCCCTTTGTATCCCGTCATAGTCCTCCATCCTTCATTGCTTGGTTCCTCTCTCGTGTCGCACATTATGGCCTTCAGTCCCACTGTCCCCTATCCCTCATGATATTGTGTTAGTCGCTGCCAAGTCATCGATGCCCTTTATGCTCTAACAAAGGAAGTCGTTCGTCCGCTACTCAGTACCCCCCATTTCATCATCATCCTTGGTGTCAATCTGTCAGTCGCTGTACTATTTTCTCTCATGCCTTATTTGAGGATCCTTTATTTCCTCAACTATGGCAGACCTCCTTCTATCGACATCAGCTCATTCATTCTAGAAGACAATCCTATAGGGCGGTGTACCTTGGTTCTAGCTTCCACTCTTGTTTGGTGCCTCGGATCAGGTAAAGGGACTCCTTATTGCCCTTTGACTTGATTGTTTCTCAGCTCCATCTCCTTTTAGCATGATTGAGATCCGTATACTTGATGGTCCAGTGATGTAGCAGCTAACAATAGTGATTCTTGGGTGTGTGTGAGATGTTTTCAGCCCTCATGAGGGGGTGGCCCTACAAGTAGCCCCCCACATACCCGAATGACCTCTTCACTTCAACCTTAGATGCAGCTCCATAGATTTGATGATGTTGGCCTCAGCCGCTTGCAACGCCTTGTTGATTGCATGTATCAGTCAGATTTTCAGAGCCCTTTCCTATTTACAGGGGCATCTCGGTTGTATTTGTATCTCATGTACTTAGATATTATTATACAAGTCCTAGCTGTTATCCCAGACACAATATGTATGTGGGATTCATTATCATGTTGTTTATCCGGCTCATGTTTATGCCAGCATATACTATATTGTTCATTCCCTTGCTTACTAGACACCTTACTTTTTGTACTTTGCCTCGGTGGGCATAGGTATGCCTCCCCTGCCGCCTATAGCACAGGTACTCACTCATAAAAGAGGCTTGTCGCACCTGTAAGTATCGCCTCCTCAGGGTCTAGTCCTTTCAACACTTTAGTCTACCTTATACTTCTCTCTCTTTGATTCCCCCTTCGGTGTCTAGTGATTGAGTTCTTACAACGTACTTCGGTCATACGATTAGCTCCTAACGCTTGCACGCTGGGGGGAAATATGTTACACCATTTTTTGGTCATCTAACCTATTATCATTAGATGGACCGAATTACACCTTGTAAGACCAATTTTACCCTAAGTAAAATTGCTTTCACTATGAAAATAACTTAGTAAACCACATTTATTAAGTTGTTTATGGTCTAAACAAGAAACCCCATGAGGAAATATTAAATAAATCTACATTTGTTTGATTTTCCTCAAGGAATAATTAGTTAAACAACAGTTTAATTAATATTCTTGGTTATATTTAACCCAAAACAAGGAAATTAATTAGATAAATCATTATTTATCTTATTATTTTCTAAGAATAATTATTTAAAACTTATTTAAATAATATTCTTTGTTAAATATGACTAAATCACCATTAAATAATTAAATAAATCATTATTTATTTTATTATTACTCAACCACATCCTTAAAATGATAAATAAATCATTTAGTTATTTATTATTTACAAATAAAGGGACTTGACCCAAGTCAAATTCCTTTTCCCTCCAACAAATATAATAAAATATTCCATAAAATTTGGATCTTGATTTGGTTAATAATATTTTAATTATGCACCAATATCTAGACTAAATCAATATTTTGTTATAAATAGAAGGGTTTTCCCATTCATTTACCACCTTTTGTTGCCTAAAGATCTCTCTAGATCTATACTTTTGGTTTGACTATTGATCCACCACCATAGTCAAATTTTTCTACCATTTTTGTCTGGGTTTTCTACACCATCAAGAGAGAGAAGTTTTAGATCTAAAGTGCTGAGGACTTACAAGAACCCATCCCATTGAGGAGAACTGGTAACACCCTTCTGTGTTTTCCTCCCAGGTTCCCATAATACAAAATTCATTCAACATATTCTTGTCTTGTCTATTGGATGCATGGAGTAAATCTTATTTTTTCTACTGCTTAATGTCTTCTAATGCGTAGATCTAGATTTTTGCAGAATTTATCTTGATCACCTAACTGCAGATCTGAGGATATTGGCGGCCATCTTTGCTATTAGGGTTGTTTTTTATGCACAGCTAAAGTGGTATTTTTTCGTACTCTTGGAATTAAGATTCATACTAACAAAGAAAGCTCTAGATTTTCACATTATGGGTGTAAGAATTCAGCTACACCATCAGATCTACAACGTGGTACCATGCCTACATTCTTGGCAAGAAAAGAAGAGGAAGGGGGAAAACTAAAGGAGGAGACTCTTGGTGACTATCTCCAAGAATATGAATCTTAGTATAGAAGATCCAAGGAGCATATAAGCTTCCAAGGGTTTTTTCAACTCAAAGAAGATAGAAGACCCAATAACCACAATAGAAGAAGAGGGTGCATGCATCACACTTTGGGTAGATTACTTCTACCTATTCTTGATGGGTCACCCAAGAGCACAACCAAGACTTGGGTAAGGAATCTAGACACATATTTCCAGCTGCATCAAGTTTCAGAAGAGGAGCCATTAGAGTAGCAGTGCTGCATCTTGAAGGTAAGGCTTATGCCTGGTGGTTATTTGAATCTTCTTCATTGAATAATCCAAATATATCTACTTATGCAAAGTTCACTAGCGGGTTAGTGAAAATATTTGATTTGAAACAAACTAAAACTTCCTTGGGAGAACAAACTAAGCCCAAGAAATCAGAACCTTTGCATGAGTTGGAAGGATCCATGAAACCAACTCCATTTCAAAACATTTTTGAGGGGGTTAAAGATCTGCAACATGCTTTGCCTACGGAAAAAGCCCCACTTCAACAAGAACTCTCTTCTCAAGAAGAAGACACGAGGATTCCTCCTTCAAGAGGGGATCAAGCCAAAGGATCTCTTAATGATGAGGTATTCTCCCATGATAAGGAGAAGGAAGAGGAAGATATAGAAAGAGCCTCCAGCGTTGTGACAACAAGAGTAGATCCACCACTATTTGGAGATGGAGATTAAGAAATTGCTTCAACTAGAGGAGTTCTTGTATCATTTCAAGAAGTTCCAAAGGATCTTACATATGAAGATCATGAGCAGAATGTGTTTATGTTGATAGGCAATGAGACAAAACAATGGAGGAAGTATGTTCCAACACTGACCACAGCTTTGGGGACATACAACATGATGGATCACTTCTTTGTGATTGAGGCTCTTGACACCAATATAAAATTAGGAGTGCATGGGTTGATTACATTGGAGAAAGACACCTTAGACTGTGAGATCTTGCAGAAGGTAGAAGGAGATGAGAATGAGGGCCAGCATCAAGTGATTGGGAACATATACACCCATATTTTTCAAGAGGTTTATGCATAGAAGTAGGAGGATTATTTTCACAATGAGGGCAGGGACAAATAATTCCACTCACATATACAGCCTGCTCTAGGCCTTGATGTTTCATTACATGGAGGCATTCCACCAGGGAGACCCTCTAATTGGAAGATGATCAAAGAGTTCTCTCAACATGGTGCATCATTAATAGACTTGGCTAAGGAAGGAGCCTTGGGAGAAGCTAGCACAATGCAGAGAACCTTTGATAGGTTCAAAGGAGGGGTGAGAAATTTTTTGATATGGACATTGCCATCTCCCACTCAGCTATGTATGCTGAAAAATGATGATTCAAAAATATATGATGGCATGAGCATGGTGTCAAAGGAATACTCCATAGCCTTGGAGCAACAAATGATACTTCCACACATGAGGAATATTTCTGAATATGACAAGAGGTTATTGACACTCTTGTATACATTGACCAAACTATGGAAGTTTTGGATGGGAAATACCTTTCAAGAGGAGGTTGACCTCCATGTACTTCAATATTGTCTTGGGCAAGATTAGTTGAAAGAGAGGAACAAAAAGTGGGGTAGCAGTACTCCAACATGTGGCTTTGGCATTAGGCATGTCTAAGAGGAGAGCTATGATGAGACAGGTTCTTCATTTCAAATTTCTACAGCGCTGTCATTGTTGGGAAGCCTAGATCCATATTGGGAATCCCAAATATTGGTGGAGTACTCCAAGAACCTCTTCACATTTAAGGTTCTTGATGGGAAAGTGATAGATGGGATTTATAGAGTGGTTGATGGAGTCATTTATTTCCATGATCAGATCTACCTAACTAAAGACTCCAAGCTCAAGAAGGAGATTCTACATGCAGCATATGAGGCACTCTCTTCAGGACATGTAGAGTTCATTGAGTCTTATTATACCATCATGGAAGGATTCTATTGGGAGGATATCAAAGAAAATGTGCACCAACATATCAAGAGATATGTAGCTTGTTTGATGTATGAGGAGGAATTCAACCACCTTGCAAGGTTGTTACAATCATTTCCCCTTTTGATGGAGAAACGGGAAGGTTCATCTATGGACCTCTTCACCAACTTGTCTACAATATATGGTAAAGATTGTGTTTTGATGCTTATTTATTAACTAACAATGTATGTGCATTCCTTTACCATGCATTTGCAACACATTGCTCCACAAGAGAGCAAACTTCTCTTTGGATTTCATGGTCATTTTGGGACTACTTTCAGTGATGCGGGTGACCACCTTATAGAAGAATTTGGGCAAGACATGTTTTGCTTGGTTCATATTTAGCCAACACCTAATGCCCTCTACTATTTTAAAGATTTTGAGAAGCTTATGGCAGCAATAAAGTGGTTGGATGGCCACTTATCATATCATGTTTGGAGACAGCAAGAAGCAGAACATCATTGGTCTCACTTGAGGGAGTATTGTCACCATCCAGTATTTCATATGACACTTAGTCCATGTTTCTTTTGGAGCCCATATGGTGATGACACTCTATCCACTATATGTAGGGAAGATTGGGCAAGAAATGTTCCTAGAACCAAGGAGTGGGATCTTGAGATTCGAAGTATCTTTTGGCTTCATGAGGACTTGTTGGCTCGAGGGGTCCTGACCCAGGTTTGAAGGTTAAGGTTTGCCAACAAACCCCTATACTGCTAGCCCTTTCGGCAGTGACCTGCTTGCACAAGTCAAAGTCTCACCTGAAGCAGTATGGGTGGGTGCTGGAACCGGGTTTTTGCACCCTGAGAGAGGATAGGTAAGACAAGCAGAGCTACATCCAGCTTTATAATGACCAGATCGCATATCTTAGAACTGGATCTATAGATCTCCTTCGCATCCACGTGCGCAAGGTCAAGTATACTTACTGTGCTCAATAAATCCTATACTTCTAAAACAGTAGTGCATCATTACATAAAACATAACAGAACACACCCGGATGCAGTAGAAACACTTAACATAGTACTTTCGCAACTTAACATAGAATATGCATAACACAGAAACTATCAAAGATTCACATCAACTATACACATAGATTCAGTTACTCAAACAACCTTTCTCATTCATTAATCCTTCAGTTCCTTCTTACAACACCCAAACCCAACCTGCGCACACAGCAGTAGGGTCCGCACACAGCAGGACTTAGGATCTCTGCGCACACAGCCAGCAGGAGCCCTTTCCCCAAAAACCCAAACAGATCTACTAAGCTACAATTCACATCAAGATCTCATCATCTTCTTGCCTTATAATTTAAAATGTCCCTCTATTTATAACAATCTAGCCTAATATTTCCTATGGTCCGCAAACCATGGTTTGCAGACTCTAGGTCTACCCTTTGACCCATTACAATGCTTTCAAGCTTTGACCCACCCCAGAACCCCGATGCTAGACTAAATATAATAAAAAATATGAAAAATTGGACCAGTTTCATAGCTTGCAGGATACCCTATTCCAACAGGACTATATTAGTACAACCCAAGACCAATAGCTCCAAATTTATCATAAATGGAGAGAGAGACAGCGTAAGTTGAATAATTTTCTCTCATTTTCAGCCATAAAACCCCTATACATTGCAGAAGCAGGGGATTGGTGATTGTTCCTATGAGATACCAAGGTGGCTCATTTTGTTTGGATGATAGCATGGAGATTGGGGTTTCTCATTGGGATTGAGGCACCCAACATTTACCATCTCTCATTTCGTGAGGAGGCCAATGGACAGCATATAGCTCTTTCCATATATCTCCCACTTTTTCATGATGAGAGCTATTTGGTTTATCCATGAAAGGAAAATTTGTATTCTTGGGAGGAGACATATCTGTTGGATATTTTGCAGTATCTTTGCAGTTGCTTGAGGACAAGAAACATTTTGGAGGGGAGGACTATAATATTCCTAAATTATCTTGCAGCTAATTGGAATATTAAAGTTTTGTTTTGTCACTTAGATAGGTGAATAAGTGGGTAGGGAAACCCATAAATATCTTTATGAAGAATAAAATCACTTCTCATGTGAAAGTGGATCATATTTTTAGCTTAATAAAGCACCCTAAGGTATGAACAGGAGCTGGAGCACTTTGACTGGGTCAACATTGACCAAATCAACATCATTGTCATGGAGGAGTGGACATTAATGGAGGGACAACTCAGTTTTATATGGAGACACATTGCATGGAAGTAGTGTCATTAATGGATGGGGCTTAGGGTTTGGAAGCTCATATCTTATAAAAGGAAGTGGATGGCAGCCATATTCATTATGTTTATATATGTTTATGCTTTTATATATGGTTTGTTTAGACATATAGCTTTCTTCAGCTGTTTAGCTAAGATTGCAAGTGATGTTTAGCACTGGGTGTTCCTGATCGGGAATCCCACCTCTTCCATTGAGAAGCTCTTGGAAGAGTCTTGCACTATACTTCCACTATCCGGCGTTTTTCCAAGCTTCAGTCTCGTGTACAACGTAGTTCTGTTTAGAGTTGGGTTGTGTTGCAGGGGTGTAGCAGTGGAGGAGAGAGATCTCCATTTTCTGAGCTATTTTTCCATTAGAGGGATCATCCTTTCATCCGGAACCTTGTGAGGAAGTTCTTAGGGCTTCATTACATATTTTGGCACTAATCCAAGTAGCAGTCATTAGCTACAGTGCAGTTTCCCTCAAGGACTACGTTATTTTGGAGAGCAACTACAACATTGGGTTTATTTCCCTATTTGGAGTGTTTGGGTTTCCTGTGTGGGGATAAACCCTTAATTTAGGAGATATTTTGGAGGAGAATCAGCCATATTGTATATCATATTAGCCATCTCACATCAGTGATTCAGTTGCAGAGATTATTCATCCCTAGGGCCAAATCTGCTATATTTTGTATAGTGTGTATTTCCGAACACCTTTCCTGGGTTGTCCTGGAAATCTGTTTTGGAGCATGTATCTCTAGCCTTAGCATTTTTGGAGCATATATCAGCAGAAATATATTTTTTATCTTTTAGCTACTATTCTCTCATAGAAAATGCAGTTTTATGCATTCCTGTATTTCATGTGTTAACAACATTTCAAATCTAGGTGTATGCTTTCATGGGAGGCTCGTTTGCCCAACTTGAGTGATCTTTTCCTCAAGATATTGTACCTATTTTGCTGTTATATTCATAATGGAATGGATCTACTGTTGTCTCATGCTTTGATCTATATATATTTCTGCATATTTCCAATTGTATGCACTCTATTCCTGCTTTCCCCATTTGGGAATATTACATAGTAATAGTGGAATATAATATTAAAAAAAGATGGATATATAGTTAATTTTGGGCACAAATCACATGCTTGGAGAATCTATGATGTGGTCACGTATAGCAAATATAATTAAATGCCTAGATGGAGATAGTCAACCAAATCAAGATAATGCCTCAAACATTTCTGCAAGTGTTGAATCCAAATGTTTAATATTACATATGTCACAATGAAGGTCATACAACATGAGATTGCAAACTCAACTTGAGATGGTACATTAAAAAAAGGAATTCCCACCAATACAAGGATTAATTATACAAGATGGAGAATAGGTCTAGAAGGATCTTGATTAGATTTGATCTCCCAAATCTAATCCCTTGGTGAAATCATATTCAAGGCTATAATTTGAATCAAAACTTGAATCACTTATATGCAGGTAGAATGTGCACTTTGATGACATTATATGAACAATAATGAGGGCATTTAGAGATTGCATATATGATAGGTGCTTATTGATAAAGGTAGCACGGTCTCAGGGGGATATTTTGAAGATCCATGAATAATTATGAGCAACATTGAAAGTGTGGTATCAGGGGGAGACTCTATTAGAATGGCAACATGGTAACAAGAAGGAAACATTACTCTTATTTTTCCACGTTATCATACTAGAATAGGAACAATTAACAACATACTTATGGAGACCTTATTTCATGAAAGGTTTTGATAGACATTTGTAACCCTTTTTCATTGATGCCAAAGGGGGAGTTATTGCAAACAATGATACAAAGAAGAGAATTTAGATATCAACATAATGGATCATCATTTCATTCAAAATAGGGGGATACTTTTTGTTACATGTTTGACATCAAATGACTATCAAAGACTAGTGGTGTTGCCATCAATGAAAAAGGAGGAAATTATTGCACATACCGTTGTCATTGATGACAAAAACATTCCATTTATGTCAAAGGGAATGTCAAGGACAAAAATTACAAGAAATGGAATCAATTTGACAAATGAATACCTTATGTACTCTCATCAAGTTATTAAATAGAGTTTTAATTTTAATGAATTTTTGAAAATATTACGATTTCCTAATGATTGTATAAATAAAATGGTTGTGTAGGTCTTGGTGATATTTTTCCCATGGTATATCCCACTCTGAAAAAATATTCCCAAATGAGAATTTATGGTCATTTGAAGTTTAGTAGATATGAAGGGCCCAAAGATTATAGAAAAAAACCAAAATATTAATGTGTTAAAGAGTGAAAAACTTTTGAGCACATCCATGGTGCATTAATTAGGTCAAAAATGAATGTTCAAAGGACATGCACAAAATTTAAATATGTTAAATGTCACACATATTTTACAAATAAGGCACATTTGATAATAGAGATAGAGATTGAAAAGTGAATGATACGACAAATTGCACGACAGTTTACAAGCCTCTAACATGTCAATGTGGTCCCATAGAGTGACACATGGTGAGTGATGAGCCTCAGTATTGCAACAAGAATGTTGCAACTCTTGAGGCTATCGAATTATCAACCTGGGGTTCGTAGAAAATTAAGAGGGGTCGACATTGTATGTGTAGTAGACACCTTCCTCTTCCTAGTCGAACTCCCTTTGATGCAAGTGAAAGAAGGAAATGAAACAACTTCAAATGAGAAAATATCTAGGTGGGTTTTCAATCCTAAGTTGAAAAAGGTAAATAACAATAAGAAAACATATTCTACTTTTGTTGGAAAGTAAATGTTAGAAAGGAAATTTATTATGTTTTCAAAAATGTAAAAAAAAATTGACAACCAAGAAAATATAATATATCTTGATGGAAAATAAATGACATTAAAGGAAATCTATTGTATCTTGCATGAAAGAAAAGTCCTATATTACTTTTGCAAGAAGGAAAACACACTTTGCTTAAAGTAAATTGCGGAAAGGAAATCTAGACTAATTGCAAAAATCAACATTCAAGAAGCAAGCAATGTAAGAGGTAAATGGAAACCTAACCAAGCCCCAACTCAACCAAATTGGTATCAGAGCATTCATAGGTTGTAAATATACTTCTACCATGAATTTTTAGTGAATTTGGGCAAGGAATATCTCGAAATCCAATTTTTGATTGCTACTTCTCGAGGTAACTTGTCGAATTCCTAAGAAAATAAAATACAAATGAGATGGGACAATTTTTTTTTATTAAGTAGGATGTCCTAGGACTCCAATCCAAGTGGAATCACTTAAAAATACCCATGTTAACATGTGCTAAAAAATAGAAGAAAATTACTACTTTAAAAACAAAAATTCAATTAGTTTTTTGGAATGCTAAGCTCTGCTAGGGTTTCTGTGTATGTTGATTTTATGACAATCCTTGAATTGATACTCTGTTGCAATGCCCATCCATGGATCTAACAGGTGAAATGATAGCCCTGACGCTGGGGAGGATGGATCCCCTCCTATCACAGCGTGACTGCAGGAGAAAATAGTGGTAAAGCAAGTACCCTACCAGGACCTCAGGGGAGCATCGGCCCTAACGCAGGCCCTATACTAGGAGCCCAATGGTAGACACAAATTTGTGGGCTATGTCTACCACAAGCATCAAAGAAACCCAATTTATGATCCCCTCTAACAAACTAGACAGTTATTGTAGTTATATGACAGACCATGCCATGATCTACAAGTTTATTGGCATCCGGCCTACAGAAAAGGACCTAATCAGATGGATTCAACAAAAATTTCGACCCAAGGGTCATATAGACCTAAATTTTGGAGCAAGAGACTTCTTTAACGTAATATTCTTGAATCTTCTAGACAAGGAAAGGATTTTTGAAGGTGGTCCATACTTCTACTATAATGCAGGGCTCTTTATGAGGTATCGGGAGGAATGTTATAACCTAGATCAGGAGAAATTTCTGGTGGCTCCAGTATGGGTCTGTATGTTTTCCATACCAGTGGATTTATGGGACCCTAAAATTCTGGAAGGGATTGGAAAATCAATCAAAATATTTGTGAAAATTATTCAATCTGCCTGCAGGGGAAGGTATACCTCTTATGCCTACATCCACGTTTATATGAATATTACTGAGCCTCTACTAGAATCATTGGAATTGGAGTATCAAGGAGAATTATGGTAGCAACCATTGGACTATGAACATATCCCATTTCGTTGTTGTCGATGCCACGAATACGGCCATCTCTATAAATATTTTCCATTAAATCAAGCAGATTCGGTAGAAAATAGGTAGTCGCAGGAACCTGCCCCATCGCAAGACAAAAATGAGGTTCTTAAGGAAGTATCAAACAAGAAGAAGAATACAAAGATGCAGCAACAACAAACCTCCAAATAGGAAAAAAAAATAACAGCCAGAATCAATTTGAAATATTACAAGAGCTAGGGGAGAGCTTTAAGGAGACAAAACTCCCAAAAGAAGGGGGTCAAAGCCAAGACCCACCAAAATCGGCTTCTAAACCCAAGAGGAAAGTTGAGTCAGAATCTTTAGATAAAGAAGAGCAGGCATAATCATTAGACCTCTCAACAATGGACATTGATGCATCCCAGGAGGATCTAAGTATGGAGGAGGTAGTACTTAAAAGGCTTCTAAATGAATGGTGAAACCTAGATGAGAGATTCATCCCAAAGGACAAAAATAAGTTGTACCAAGAAACATTCCAACAATATATTGCAAAACAAGGTCAAAAGAATTTAGATCTGGGGGATCCACTAGCTCGCAACTGGGAAGTTCTCAAGACCCAAATACCCAAAGCAAAGGTGGAAATAAAAGCGGAAGGAAAACTCTTCAAGAGTCAATTCAAATGGTGGGAGATATGTTAGTAAACTCTAGAAGGGTAATACCACTCTCAGCGTTATTCCACCAACTATATAAAGTTTCCCAATGATATTCAAGTGCTATAATATGAGAGGCCTCAATAGTCGAGGCAAGAAAAGATACTTACAGGAACGTTTGAAAAGAGAGAAGCCTCAAGTAGTTCTTCTCCAAGAAACAAAAGTCTCAAGAGAAAAACTAGGTGAAATTTTTAGATACATACAGCCTAAGTATGAAGCGGTAGTTATAGATGCAAGAGAGAGTGCGAGAGGTATAGCCCTCCTATGGAACCATGCAGAGATCCTGGCAGACTGTTGGATTGACCTACCCCATTGTTGACGAGAAGAAACGCATGACCAACAGTAGGGGATATCCCTGGTAAAAAGTCCCAACTAGACTCAAGACCATTTGTGATAGGGATCTCATCCAGGGTGTGGGTCTGGATACTGCTGAATATACCTTTTCTTAGACAGAGAATGAGCCCTGCAGAATTAAGAATACACAGTTACCCGAATGATACGAGACAAATGGTTGATGAGTCCTCCTAAAAATGAAACATTATCAATAGCAAAGTGAATTTCGAAGCATGCAGCCAAAAGAAAATGTTCTTAGCAACACATCATTAGGGTCATGCTCATAAAAGCTACTTGACCACAAAAGAAACAACTCTCTATGGTCGAAACACCCTTCAATTTCTTCAGCATTTTCCGAAAGATGAAGCAACGTTAATAACAAAGTCATTAAACATCACTTAATTAACTATTCTCATACCATTAACACATCAAGTAAGCTTAAACGTATAAATGGAATATGAGCAGAAAAACACAGACTAATCAATTATAAAAGATAACAAATACATGAGACACAATATTCATAATGCTAGCACACATAAATCCTCATCCGATCCAATATTGGAATCAAAACATTCCTTTGTATTCATTCACGGAAATATGCATTCAATGCTATACAATTATCTCTTCTACTTTTGGAGTCCCGAAAAAAGATCTTTAAAATGTCCCCGGAGGGAGTACTTATAGGGAAAATTTGACCCTTGGGTGGCCCTGACCTTTCAGCTTCCCAATTGTTGGCATGGCCTGCGACCTAGGAGGCATCTACGACTTGCGACTTGGCCTTGAATGTGACCTGCGACCTGTTCCACACTGCGACCTATGACCTATAGCCTATTGCAACCTATGACTTGTGCCATTTCCTTTGTCAAGGGAGAAGTTGTGTGATGGAGAGGTTTGGTAATTCTACCTACTGTTGATCCTTGAGGTAATTCTGCCAAGCCAGATATTCTGTGGCCACTGGAGTCACCTGGGGGGTATCTTCTCTTAACCTATGAAAACATTCAATAGCATCCAAGACCAAAGTGTGCCTCTTTACTGATATTTGATTGGATAGGGAGGCCAGTTTGGTGTAGATCCGGACTGGTGTGATGATGAATTGAATAATTTTTTCCTATGAGGTCGGGAGGGCCTGCGAAGTAGCTGCTTGCCTCATTGGTTGTAGGAATGTTTGAATGTCTTGGGTTGCCTCTTCCCTTGTTTTCTCAGTGTCAAATTCTCCCAAGGAAGGGATATGATGTATTTCAGCCATTGAATCAATGCCGCTGATCAGGTGTTCATAAGTGGACATCACCCTTTCCACATCCTTTACCAGTTTATCCTTGGATTGTATCTTCATTCAAATCTGGACTTTGTCATTCTGAGTACAAATCCAATCCTTCCTTGGCAAGGTTTCAGGAGCCTACAGATATATGTCTGACCATTCCAACATACTGTCTAGGATGGTGGAGGCCTCCTTCAGTTATGCAGTCCTCCTTTTAGTTTCCACTTGCACCTTTAGCAGTGGTGCGACTTTCTGCTTTATCATGAACATTTCCTCATACACTTGCTTCATGGTAGCCTCCAAAATAACCGAATCCATTTGAATAGTGATTGGTTATTCATTGGCCTGGGCGGTTGTGAAATGAAGCCTTTGGATTTCTTCTTCCATCATCTTCTTTTCTTTCTCAGACTAAGTTGCCTTCTGCTTAGAAGCCTGGAGCCTGTTTTGTAGAGAAAAAATCTCTCTGCTCATTCTGCTAACATTTTCTTCTATGGTTGCTGTGAAGGTGGTCCCTGCTAATGCGATCATTATCGAATTAGTCTTGGTATCTAGGACTATACTCTTTTCTGTGGTAACTGCGAGAGGCGCAGCCGAGTTCTGCGCAAGGCATTTTCTTTTCTCTTATCTGATCTTGTGCGTGAATTGGTCGTACATTAGCCTTGTCAGATCTAGAATCTCATATTCCTATTCCTCTGAGGTGCCAAGGTCGGAGAGAGGAAAATTCAGACTCTTCATGGGGTTTGTTTGAGGTACATCAATGTGAGGCAGCTCTATTTTTTCCCTTACCTCTAGGGGCGGTGTCTTGCTTCCCCCTGCTTCCTTGGAAGAGTCTTCCTTTGATTTCTGGCTTTCTTCCTCCTTTCTTCTCTTCTCAGCCTCTGCTTTATCCTATTCCTCTTTTAACTTGCGCGCAACCTCTCTATTTTGTTCTTCCTCTCCCTTTCTCTTACATTCCTTTTCCTCTATTTTCCTGTGGGCTTCTTCTACCTTCTTTTTCTTGCGTTCCTCCTTTTTTTGTTTTTCTATTGCTCCTCAGCTTGCTTCTTTTGCTTTTCTTCTTCTTGCTATCGTGCCTGGGCATCCTGGGTTCTTTTGAGTTCCTCTTCCTTTGCCTTCTTCTCAGATTCTTGTTGTGCCTTGGCCCCTATGTCTTTCTTTTCCTGTTGTTCTCTAGAAAGACTACTACCTATATTAGTTCTTGGTTTCTTGGAAGATGAGGCTCCTCCTATAGAGTCACTTCGCTTTAGCGTGTCGGCCCTTTCTTCCGCAGTTCAATCATCTTGCCCCCCTTGGTCAACCAATTCTTCTGACGAGGCCACCCTGTCTTTTTTGTACCAATTCATGACTTTCTCTTCGACAGGGCACTCCGTGTGTTGGTATTTCCAATTGAATTTTGCACATTGCAATGTGCAAGGACAATCCTTTCAGGATCATATGATCTGTGGGTGAAGGTCATGAAATTAAAACACTTGATCTCCTCCGCCTCTACTTCTACATATTTGAAATCTTTAACCATATAGGCACTGATAGTCGGTAGGACAGTAGGCCATGGTTTCTTCTTGCCCTTGCTGAGGACCTTGGAAACCCCTCTCGTCATCTGGTAGCACACTTCTTGTAAGAGTAGTTTATTAGTGACAATGGAGGCAGCGTGAGAGGTGCCTTGAATGACCCAAATACCCTGATAAAAGTACTTTCTACAATGGGAAACCAGTTGGACACTTGCGTTATCATTTCCATGGCTCGCCTGATCATGCACGGGGTGTCTTTGCCAAACAGCTTTCTGTAAAGCACGGGAATGAAATTCTGCGAGATCAACTGATGCAGGAGCATCAAGGGCGTTTTTTTTATTTTGTAAATATGTTAAAAGGGGGTGTGATAATTTTTAATATTTTATTAATTAATTTGAATAAAATAGGAGAAGGTGAGGATTTTTGTAAATATCTTTTTATTAATAAAAGGATATGAGGAAATTTAATTAATTGAAGGATTTTAGGGATAAAAACCTATCCTTTAGGGATGTTGAGAGATTTAGGGGTTTGTTGAGGAATTGAAGGGATTGAGCATTTAATTAAATGATTTTTAAAAATTGTATAAATAGGAGGGGTTTTGAGAGAAAAGGACATTGAGATAGTTGGATAAAGTGAGAGTGTGATTGAGAACAGGCTTGAACAGCCAAGGCTGTAAGCCTTCGGGCAAGTTGTAAAGGCCAATGAATTGTAAATCAGGCATGGATAAATGTTGCTGTAAGTAAATTCACTTTTATGAAAGTGTTGGTTTTGTGTTATGCACCTTAACTTGGTCAATTCAGGTGTAATTCAATTTCAGTGTTGAAATAGTGAATTTGCTGGTTAATTAATGTGTCAATTCCGGTGGAAACAAATGGTTGGAAAATATTAGTTGATGAAATTTCAAAGCAACATTAAAATCGACCTTTAGATATTGGATATCTGGTCTCACAGTTAACCCATATAATACTGTGAATTGGGTGAGTATTGTTGGATGGACTTTGTGAAAATCTGCTTGATTTAAATAAGTCCTGAGTAATTCTGAAAGAAACTCTGAAATATGTCTTTGCACACATTGAAGAAATCGATATCATCAAATATCAATATCATATATGATAATTGAATATGTCTTAAATAACGCAGAGGAATGTCAGCGTTGGCACATCGATTTTATAGAAGGGCTTAGCAGGGTATGAACATGTGTGAATTGCGATGGAATTGTGTTTATACAGCGGGTAAAAGTGTTGAAACTATATTTTATTCAGCGTGGAATCAAATTAAAAGCATGTTTACTGAATGAGGATCTACTAGTTCTGTTGAGTGACAAAAATTGAATGCCGTGAGGGTGTATATGATGTTGTTTAAATCCAATGCAGTAATTTGTTTTATTTAAATTCAATGTACAAAGAAGACTTAAGAGCGATCTAAAACGCCACAGAGATCTGTTATTAAACGATTGAAATTGCAGGAAGGGTTGTTGCTCTATCGATGGACTCTGGCAAAGAAATTGAGACTTATAAAGGAGCAGACCAAGAATCTTATCAGATGAAAGCGTTGTGAAATTAAAGGGCTGCGTTTTATGTTTGAATGTTGCAGGATGGATCGAACAAAGATAGCGATGTAGGTACATCGGAGGTATATGCATTGTAAGCACCGAATTGTTGTTTAAACTCTATCTAATTGATGAAATAGAATATTAAATTAATTGCAGGGCTCGATTTATTTTGAAACCAATTCAGTAGGCGCTGGCAGAGGAATATTAAATTAATTGCAGGCTCGATTTGTTCTGAAACCAAGTCAGTAGGAACGCATATTGAAAACACAGTTAAATTTGCGTGCATAGGAATGGTTCCTTTCTATGCTGTTGGGTAATCAGAGTTGAAGTTTAATAAAATGCAAGCCCACGTAGGCATAATGAAATGTTCAGAAGCGCTGGCAGAGTAGCAAAGTTTGTGAAAGATCGATTGAATAAATCGATTTTATGTTGTGAATCTTCATATAAGAAAAGAGACTAAATGGCGCTGAGGAATGGAGTTCATTCCTGGTAAAAAACGCAGATATAAAGGTATGAAAATTGGATTCATTTGTTTGGATTGTGTGTTCATGAAATTGGAATCATGCGCTCACATAGATTGAAAGTCCAAAGAATGTTATTAAATTGCCAATGAAATTTGCAACATGAAACATGAGAAATTTTAGTACATTGAGTTCCATTATGATAATGGATTTGAATTATGAAGACTTTGTCATGTAACGTTGTTAAGAAGACTCAAGGACACATTTGACTGTGAAATCCGATCTTAAAAGGTGCATGGGAAAGATTTTGCTTTGTAATTGAATGATGGACATGAAAGCAGGTAAAACATGGATTGGAGTTGCACTTTTGCATAAAGTTGTTTTAAGATTTGAGTTTTGGGCCTCAGAAAAGAATCCTGTATGGTTTTCAAAGATAATAAGAAATTGTGAATATATGTTATTAGCTTCCGCTTATGAGAGTAAGGTTTTTGAGAACATAGGTTGAAGAGTTTTCGCATGTAATGGTATGTATGAATATGCCAAGTGGATTTTGATTCTGGGTTTGACGGGGTTACCGTCATCATCGACTCTATATCTTGTTTGTATTTGGAAGCCCATAACACCTGTAAGTCTTTGTGGATTGGTTTTCCATGCTTAACATCCCAGTTATGCAGCCATCATTCAAAATGACATCTTGCGCATACTGCATACAAAAGGTAAGAAGCCATGTAAGATTCAGATGTGCATCCTTCTTCGGGTGCCTGTGTTGCTGATATGTTTGACCTGAGGGCCGCTACTATTAGGTTGGCCTAGTTGAACCAGGTGCCATATGTAGTGATGGCGTACATGAGAGGGACCCAAGTCCCGTTGAAAGTGGTGGCATCTGGTCGGTCGTACATCCTAGACATCATTGCATCCACGAACTTGTAGACTTTCCTAAGACCCTCTGTTTAATATTCTTGATATTTTTTAACCTTAAACTTCTCGGGGTCCTCCCACCATCCCTTTAAGGTCTCTGGTACGGGTACTTCATTAGTGGCTGCCTAATCAGCGTTGAAAGTTTGTTCTCGGGTGGGGAGTACATAGTAGACTTCTGCATCCTTCCCCATCAAGTTAGCAAACTTCTTCCCCGAGTGATCGCAAATGACCCAAATCCTAGAGTCGACGTTCTGTAGGATCCATTCAATAACCTCCACACATGGAAATATGGGTGGATGGGTGCCTACATAGTGGAGTTTGGATCTCTTGACCTGAATGTACACTTGTCGGTCTACGAGATATTCTGGGAACTTAGGCTTTGTGAACTCCTGATATATCTGGTACCAATTCATCTTGTCTCCTTTCCCTAACACACAAGAAGTGTCACCATAGATAGGGTGGGGAAGGAGGCGTGCCTTCTTCTGAGATTTCTACCTCTAGACTCTTGTTTCTCTTCCAAACTACTGGAGGCACCATATCACTTGAGGCTGAAGATATGGAGACACACTCGAGCTCGTCTTCAACGTTCCCTGGCATGTTCATAAAACAATCCCACAATAATATGGATGACAAAATTACAAATATGTTAAGATCAATGAAACCTCCAAATGGTTGCTCAAGTTAGATTGCTGGGATCCCTGCCAACTATTATCTGAAGAAATAGAGAGGCTTGTGACTTAGCGACCGTGTGACTAGGTCGCAAGTTCATAAGGTCGCACCGACGTAAACTCTCAGGGAATGGCGACTCTGCGACTTGGCGACTTGTGACTAAGTCGCAAGGTCGCTAGGTCACATTGGAGTAAACTTTCAGGGAACTGCAACTTTGCGACTTGGTGACTTGCGACTAGGTCGCAAGGTCACAAAGTATTTAATTAATTGATGATTAGCGACTTCGCGACCCACCGACCAAGTCGCGACATCGCAAGGTCGCTTAGTCATGGAGTCACGCTAGGGATTTTTTGAGAGGTTTCACAACGATTGCGACCCATAGGGAATGAATGGTAAAGAGGGCAAAAACTTCAAGGGGAATAGACAAATCTAGGCTTCAAGGCCTCCCCATGTAGCTAAGAAGGGTACTTGAGGCAGACTAGGGCAGGGTGAGGTTCAAAGAGGGAGGTAAAGAGAGATAAGCCATGAGGGAAGGTGGAAAATTTAACTAGAGGGCTATTGAGCTTGAATGAAACCAAAAAGGGGATTAATAGGCAAGGGGTAGGGGCACATGAGGAAACAATTAATCAACAAGGAAACAGCAGGAGGATTAGGCAACTTACCCAGGAAAAAACATGCTCCAGCTAGTTTTTCAAAGGTGTTACTTGCTCCATCGTGTAGGTTGAATGTGACCTACGTGACCCTCTTATTTATCAAGGGGTCGCACGTGCAATCATTTAATGCAGGTCGCTAGGTTGAAAACTAGGTCTGGTTGATGGGATACGCGACCTTGCGACTTCACGACCTGGAGATCGCTAGGTCACTAGGTCGCATAGTCACAAATGTGAAGCTTTAGACCAAAATGCGACCTTCTGACCTTGCGACCTAGGGGTCATGAGGTCGCTAGGTCACATGGTCGCAAGATTTTTGATCTTATGAGTTTTGCGACTTTGTGACTATGCGACTAGCTTTTTAGAGATCAAGTCCTAGACCAAAATTTGAATGGATAATGCATGAAAAAGGAACTTTCTTTAGGGTCAAGGCTGAGGTCGCATCAGACTTATCTTTACCAATGAGATTAGGGGCTCTGAAATTTTAAGATGGGACTAAATTATGGAGGGTGTTGTAGTGGCTACAACAAATTGTGATTCACTGGTAGGACCCAGGATCTTTGTCGATGCTTCAATCTTGAGGGGGGCAGGGGGGGCTTAGCAGGTTGTTCCTTTCATCCCGTGGGCCCCACTACTTTCCTCTCTGGTCCTTGCATGTTTGCTCCACCTGTTGGCATGGCTCGGGGTGCTAGTTCACTGTGTTTTCATTTTTGGAGACCTGACGAAAAGGGTCGGAGTGACCTCAAGGATTTCAGGGAACTGGTATAGTTATTTGGTCCCCTTGTGTTGCTCAGCTGCCAGCGAACCTAGTGGTCCCGACGAAGTCACTGCCTAGGAGTCACAGATGTTGCTCCGCTGCTAGCAAGCCTAGTCAGTGCCCCGATGAAGTTGTCACATCGCCTCTCTGCAAGAAGCCTTTCTCAATTCTTTACCCTTTATTTCATGTGCTAATAACACTTATTTGAATGTTCTTGAGGCACTTATTTTGAATGTTCTCAAGGCACTTATTTGAAAGTGGAAAGTATTGCCTCGGCAGATGAGGGATCCCAACTTATGTCACTTGCAAGAGAGGTTTCTCTTGGTCTACATACAAGGACCTTTGAGTTTCCCGGATATCCTTTTTTTTCCTTAGGTTCACACTGTTCCCTTTTCGTCTAGTGACCTATTTCACCAAAACTTCTTCTTCGTTAGAAGTCCCCCGAGTTAGCGTATTGGATGAGCTACTAGCGTTTGGGTTTTGGGACTTGGTTGCATTTTCCCCACGAGGGCCTATCACAGGCCAACTTAGGCCATCTTGTGTTTCAGGGTCGATTATTCACCAGCAGAGAGTCCGGTACAACCTTCCAATTGAGAAATTTTTATGACCATCCCTCAACCTAAGGTGCTAGGGGAGAAAATTTTCGAGAGCTTGCTCGAAGCAAGATGCCTATTGAGACGCACAAAAAAAAAAGAAAAACAAAAAACAAAAAAAAAATCTAAGCGAAAGAAAGACATTATGGTACAAAGTGTGGTGACGGCTGCCAAGGTTGTCAGGTGAAATAGTGCTTGAGGTCGTGCCCATTTACCGGGAAGACCTCGACTTTCCCTTCTAAGGTCTGGAGTCTATATGTGTGGGAACCAACCTTTTCTTTGATTTGGAAGGGGCCTATCCACAGGGCTTGGAATTTGGTGTGTTTCCCCTTCTCTTCGTGATCTTTGTCCTACTTGAGGACGAGGTTGCCCACCTCGAAAACCTTGTTTCAGGCGAACTTCTTGTCAAACCATCATTTTATTCGGCTCTGGTGGATGGAAAATTTTTCCTGGGCTTTTAGCCTTTCCTCCTCCAGTTTCAACAATGTATCTATACAGGCTTGTAAGGAAGGGCACATTGTACCATGTGTTTCTTGTGACAACTGAAGGTACGGGAGAGACAAGTTGGGAGGAAGGATTTATTCTCTACCAAAAACTAGCAAGAATGGGGAGTTTCCCAAGGATGGTTTGGGAATGACCCGATCAAAGCATAGGGCATTGTGGAGGGAGTTTTTCCAGTTTCATTTTTGGGACAGCAGAGTATTTTTTACGATGCGGATGAGGTTTTTTTGGTTGAATCAGCTAACCCATTTCCTTAGGGATAATAGATGGCAGAGTGTTTGAGCACTATACCTTTTTCTAGAGCGAATTCATATAATTTGAATGACGAAAAATAATTTGCGTTATCAAAAACAAGGGAGGTTAGAACGCCAAACCTGGTCATGAAGTGCTAAGTGATGAAAGATATTACCTCTTGATCATTGATTTGACACAATGGTATTTCTTCAACCCACCTCATGAAGTAGTCCGTAGCCATAAGGATGTATCTATGCTGCTTAGAGGAATGTGACAAAATCTCCCTGATCACATCTAGTCCCCACTATTGAAATGTATTTTCCACCGCGACGGACTGCAACGGGGCAAATGATCATGTCTCCCTGTTGGAAAAATTTTGACACGGCAGGCACCTCCGAACATAAGCATGTGCATCTTTGAATAGAGTGGGCCAATAGAAACTGAAACACATAATTTCATGAGCTATGGCATCCCCTACGTAGTGCCCACCAACTGGACCATCATGTACTTTCTTCAAGACTTCTTGAGCCTCATTATGTTCCAAGCAACGTAGCAAGACTCCGCTGTGGTGCTTGCGGAACAGCTTACCCTGCACTAGCTGGTAGGATGCAGCCTTCAGTCTTATTGCACGTTTCTACCAACTAGTAGCACTAGCACTGTAGTTAGTGCTCCTGATAAAACAATTTCTAACCTTGTACATAGTGATAATTAGCAAACTGATTCAGCCACTAAGAAAGTGGCAAAAAAAACAGATTTGAGCGTCCCAAAGAGTCAGTCCACTTTCAATTTGGAAAGTGAGATTGCGAAAATTAAAATCTCTGTACCACTCTCTGAGTTGGCCACTCAGGATGTATATAAAGGCCAAATTTTGAAAGCATTGAACCTAGGGGAAAACAATGATACAGTCAATCTGAGTGATGATCAACCTGCCCTCCTGTTTGGTCCAAAGATTGAGGAAAAGTTTTAGGAAGGGGTATTACCACCTTTCTACATCAGTCTTAATATCCATGATAAGATCCTGCACACTGCAATGCACGACTCTGGGGCCTCTCACAACCTGATGCCTAAGGTAGTTATGGAAAAACTAGGCCTAGATATAACCCGCCCTTATAAATATTTGTATTCATTTGACTCTAGCAGAGGAAAATGCCTAGGTCTGATCAAAGATCTATGTGTGAGCTTGACCCAGATCCCAGCTAAATGTATGGTCATGGATGTTGTAGTGGCAGATGTGCCACCTAAGTATGGCATGTTATTATCAAGATCATGGGGAGCCAAGCTGTAGGGTACAATGCAGATGGATGGCTCATATGCCACTGTCCCTATTTTCGGCCAACTTAGAAGACTGTATAGAGAGGCCCAAATGAAATACCTGGTCAGTAGCCCTAAGAAGCCTGAAAATTCACCCTTATACTTTGTGCACACAGATCTGGACTCTTTCATCCTCTACAATGACCAATCCTTAGGAGAGCCAGAATCAGAAGACAAAGATGCAAACAATGACACAGAGCCCATGGACTTTAACATAATAGCTGCTCTAGAAGAAAACGATGTAGAAAACCATGGGCAGGGTACTGAAAACGAAACTCAGAGCGAACAAGGAATACGATGCGGTCAGTCAACTAGTCACCCCTCCAACCTTCACACCCATTACGAAAAACAAAACAAACCCCAACCTAGTGCAGACCCTATAGTACCACATAATGGCGACTCCGCTGGGGAATTTCTGAATACTTTCCTGCTCACTACATCACAAACTTCAGAAAGACCTTCAATCTCTGGTTAGGTTGGCAGTAAGTCACTCCTTTCCTCGAATCAACCTCCATTTGTTATGTGTATCTCATACTCTTAGACAGAGTTTGGAAAGGGCCAGGTAGCCGCCCGATCTCACCCTCTTCAGAGGTGACATATCTGGTAAATGCCCTCCTAGTCAATCTCTGGTTATAGTTTGCTATTTTTTGAGGTTATTTCTTGAAAGGTGACATTACCTGAGCACTTTGGTGGACAGTGTACCCCCTAGAAACATCCTTAACCTTCCACCTGGTGACTCCATAGTTCCTAAACGATTAAAAGACTCCACTGGTGATCAGCAGGCCACTGGTTATCTTGGTTTCACATAAGACTCCATTGGGGAACAAAGACCAGTAAGCTTTGATTTGGTAAATCACTATGGTGGATAGAAAAATTGTAAATCATCCACCTGGCAACTCCACAATTCCTGAATGATTAAAGGACTCCACTGGTGATCAGCAGGCCACTGATTATCTATGTGTTCACAAGACTCCACTGGGAGACCATGTCACAGTACAACATCAGCCATGCTAAAGACCAAGTCACTTCACTAATGGAAGACTCTGAACGGTTTGCAGAGATGCATCCAGGTTTCATAGTAGAGTTTCGTGATACAATTTCGAGTGACTTGGCAGTTTTGAAAGTGGAGGACCTTCCTGGGGCTATCCTTCTCAGTTAACGCTTCAAACCCGTGCTCAGGAAAATTTTCTTAGAATTGGTGGTTGAAAGGTATGAAGCTGAGATTGAAATTTTGAACCCACAAGAGGAATCATACCAGTTTAGAGACCCCAAAGAATTTTTGGAAAGTCTCCCTCCCTCTAAGAGAGAGGAGATTCCACTACCTTTCGACGTGCATGAAGAAGGTGATCAGGCTTTAAAAAGCCACTCTGAAGATGCAGTGGAGGATGCAGAAATCAAAGCAGCCCAGGATAAAGACAGCCTACCAACTATGGGAGGCCTAAAAGAAGAACTTGTACATCATGTGTTCATTGATCCTGTGGAAGAATATATGGAGGCCCTAATTTGCCCAAATGCTCTAGCATTGATCCTTAGCATAGGCTAGATTCATCAGGAGTGGTCACTACTGATGGTGACCTCAGTTGGGAAGAACCACATGTAGAGCACCCTGTGGTTATCTCTGACAGGCAGTCAGTGTTCATATCTTTTTTTGTCACTGCTTGACTGGTTGCATTAGCATTATTATATCACCTAGAACATCAGAGATTTCCAGTCGAGTAGGGTAGGTAGGAAGGGTCAATAAAGCTCAGTCTATGAGCATGTAGTTAGCTGTTTAATTTCTGCAAAGTCCAGAAAGCTAGACAGTCTAATCCTAGCTTGACTGTTTTTTCAATTTCTGTCTTAGAATGTAGAGAAGAATTCTACTAGACAGTTTAATCCTAGCAGATATAGTTTAGGTAGAGAAACATATGAGACCAATAGTCTAATCTGGTCTCATGGAGTAAAAGGGTAGAATTAGAATAGGTTTAGTTTCTTGTTTGTAAAAAATAAATGATGTAAAGGGTCTACAAGTCCAAATGCACCCTAGAAGAAAAATGCTAGGATTGTAGGAAGGGTAGGTAGATGGTTGGGAAAGTTTTTTTGCTGATGTATCTATCATATTGTGGCAAGCTGACCTAAAGAAAGAAAGGGATGTGCTAAACAGTAGGCATCTGGCCTACACCAAAGACCATTTTCTGAATTCTTGACTCATTCAAGAAGAAGCCATCCCCATGTGGAGCCACTATTAGCCCCCTATATATTTCTTGACAAGCAAGCAGGGGGCTAAATTTTTTTTGAGCCTTCAAGGAATGCATTTCCTCTAAAAACGCATCATCCTTGAAGCCTCCTTGTGCCTTAGGCCCTTTGATAAAATCCCCTCTACTGATTCCTATTATTCATCCTCTCTAATCACAAAACTGTGCCCCAAAAGGCTCTAATTTTCCCCTTGTTCCCCTGCTGAAATTCTTCATTCCATCCCCTTTTCCCTTTGTCAAGTCCCTCCGGACCTCACTTATTTGGGGAAGGAGAGCGAGAAATCCCTCCAGACCTCACCTCTTTGGGGAGGTGAGCGAGAAATCCCTACTGGGCCTCACCATATGAATAGTGAGTCCCTACCGAGCCTCCGGGCCTCACCCATATGAATCGGTGAGTCGATGGCGGCCTTTAGTCAAGAGTTCGGCAGGCTCACCCTCACCATATGAATAGTGAGTCCCTACCAGGCCTACCGGGCCTCTCCTTTTATTTGAGCCCCTTTCTCACCCCCAAATTCCCCTCTAAACCTTCTAAATCATCCCCATGCCCCTCGTAAACCATGCATACACCCTTGGTTTAGTTTAATAAACCCTTATTCCCTCTGTCGTCGCCTTTTCCCTACCATCAAAATGCATTAAAAATAAAGCCAAAACCCACATTTGTACATATATAGGCCTAGCCCCTTAATTTTTTCCCCGTCATATGCCCGCGCCCAGGACCGAGCGCTAGTCAAAAAGCGCTTATCGCAATCGAGGGTTTCATATGCGCCCTTTTCCTTTATAAACTCAAAAGCCTCCAATGCGATTGAAATATTGTATAATGGCCTACGCTTTAATCTCAGCCATCGATCTGCGTAAGATCTGACGGTCAGCGTCGTTTCGCAGTGTGCCCGTCGCTCCCCCGTTCACCACTCAAATCTCATCACAGCCGTCTGTTTTACCCGTAGATCCAACGGTCCGGAATCTGCGCGCCTCGGTGGTCCCCACGCTAATGCGCACTATTCATAAACCACCGGTTTCCATCGCACTACCTTTGAGAGGTGGGCGGTATTTTCCGATGGGCCAACGATTCCACTCATCGCGCGACGCGTGGCAGTGGCACTGTTTGAAAACTGCTCGCTCATCGTGCGTTATCGTTCGGCACTAGACACGGAGCGATATGCATATCAGTCGTCCGATCTGGGGCTCTTCATCTGACGGTGATCGCTCCACGAAGTTGCGCGCACGTTAATCCAAAGCGACAGTGCCCCTGGCCCACCCGTCCATCGCCCTCCGACTCGTCCTCAACCGTTGATCTCCTCCTGAGATCGAACGGTCCAGATTTGATTACCCCCGCCGTTGACCATCCCGTCATCTCCCGGTCCCGCCACGTCACCACTCCATGTGTTTTCTTCGATTTTCACTCGCCCCCATATATATATATATATATTCATTTCTGGGTCATTTTTAATGTTTTACGTTAATCTTTCATTCTCGCCACCCGTAAATGTATTCCGTCACCTTTCTCCATGCCATGAACATTTTCCGCCGTAATCCTGCAATGTTCCACCATTTTACCAGTCTGCATGGCCACCCTTATTGTCCCCATTGCATTTACCCACCCCGTGCATGATTTCTTGACCAATTTGTGTGTTTTTCAGGGTTTCAGGCGGCAATAAAACACCATAATTCACAGTCTCTGCGACGGTGACAGAGAACGTAGGAAAAGACCATTTGCAGAGGTTGGAATTGTGGTGAAGGCCTGGGAAGGAGCCATGACGGGATGTGCATTCGAAGAACAGGGTTGAAACCATGCAAAAACTTCCACAGAGCCATTAAAGCACAGACTTTGCAGCAAAAGAGTATCAGTGAAAAGCGGAGAAATTTAAGGCATTTAATTGAAGTTTTGCACGCCTTAATCCAGTGTTTAAAGGGCAAAGGTACCAGAATTGAAGACCCCATGGATCACTCAGACAGTCCAATGCATAAGAAACCAAATTAACAAGGATTCAATATCAGCAGAATGTTTCTCCCCATGAAAGGACGAAGCGCCCATATTGTTTCCATTATTAGCCATGCTCCTGAAGAAATTTTGGCCCTGACAACTATCCTGAGCCATCAGAAGCATTTTTTATGAAGTATGGCTGACCCTAGCATTATTATTTCACCTTTTTGTTCAGTCACCAATATATGGCAGTGGTATTGCAGCCAAGTACATCAAAGGCATACCTGGAGTAAATGGAAGCCTGATAAAGACCATTGTTTTCACCCAAGGAGTACCAGAGGTAAATGCGCAGAATTTAAAACAGAATAGGCCTCGGCTCTCTTCTTCTTCTAAGCTTTAAATTATGCATTCAGTTCTTCACCTACCATCTCTGTGTTCTTTTCAGCTATAAGAGTCCCCAAAAACATATTGTAAAGGTTGTTGTTTGGTTGTTGCCGATTGCTGTTAGAGGGATTCAGTTTGGACTATTAGAATAGTCTTGGGAGAGAATAGCAAAGTAGTTGTTATGTAGTAGGATAGGAGGAGAAAGTCTGGACTGTGACAGCCATTGAGCTCAGTGTATGTGACTGGTTTTGCATCAATTAATCAAGCATATTTCACAGGATCCTGGTCTATTACTATTGGTGATGTTTTTCTCACTTTGTTTATTACATTTCCATATTGTTTCATTTCCTTCTGGGCTTGCATCAGAAATATGGCATAGGATTTACACTTGTTAGGTACCCTATGTCTCTACTCTCCTTGCCCTCAATGTTTTCTGCTAAATGTGTATCTGAGAATTGATTTCAGTTAATTTAACCAGTGTAGTGGATGTTATTGCATGCTTTCTAATGTATGAATTAAATGAATTTGTTCTCAGATGATCTTGTTAGGTTTAAGCTAGAAGATTTTGGAACACTGGGGATTAGAGTTAGCCCTTTCCACTAGGATCCTTGTGCGACCAGCTGGCCTTTCTAATATCTCTTTGTTAACTTATCTCTGTTTTTCCTTGGAGCATGCTAAAACTAACCTGGAGTTAAATGACCTCTGGTCCGATCTATAAGCTGCCCCTTTTGTCCCTCCATTGAAAGCTGCCTTTGAGTATGTCCAATCAGGTCTGGAGTTAAAAGACCTCTGACCCGATCTATAGACAGAAATTGGGTTGTCTTTCTTACTTTCACCTTATCTCCTTAATGTTCCATTCCATCATCTATCTAAAAAGATCCTTTAGTATAGATGACTTGCCCTCTGAAAGCCTTGGCTAGTTGTTGCATGTAATTATCTTTCATGACTCCATAGCCCAATGGATAGCACTTTCTTGACCTGTTCTCTTTTGCCGAAACATCCTGCTGCTATGCTCCTTTTCTCCCATTACTCTCTCAATCTATGATCTCATGACCAACCCAGCAACCAACCAACCAAATCATTTAAAACCCCCTTTCTGTGCTTCATAACTAGCCTAACATCTCATTTAAGCTTCAAAGATATATATCATTCTTTGTTCTGTGAAGAGATCCCTCTCCGGATCCAGGAGGGCTAGATCCTAGGATCCCAAAGTGGTTTGATGTTGTCTCATCTTTTGGTCTTGCCAATCTGGCCAAAACATGGGAACCCCAACAGGGTGAGGTACAAACATTGTGACATGATTTTTCAAAATATATGGCCTGAAATGTTTAATTGCCTTATATACCACGTAAGCTTGCTTGTCAATATTCGGATAATTCATCTCGGGACCTTACAACCATGCACTCATGAACGATATAGGCCGCTCATCAGTGTTGTCGTATTTCTGAGTGAGGACAGTCGTGAGAGATGAATCTGAGGTGAAGGTATACAAAATAAATCCTTTGCTGAAATCTAGGCTATGAAGGGTTGGTGCTTCTACGATGACCTATCTGATATTATCAAGCGCTTCCTTCTTGGGGGAATTCCATTTAAGGAACACGAAACACTTCTCTAGTGTTCCTCGCACATGCAACCTTTGGATGAAACACTTCCGAAACTGAATAGCCTCCAAACAATTGAATCCATATAATGCATCTGTCATCAAAGTCTTCTGAATTCTACTAGCTATTGCACATATCTTCAAGATCCACTGCGATGTTGACACCTACATACATGCACTCTGCACTTGTTTCCAGCTCTGATCTTTGCTCTATTATCTAACACTATCACTTTGATTTCATGTCCTCATGACATCTAACTGCATCAATCCAGCTGATCCTGCTACTGCTGCTCTGTGGGCTCCTTGTAGCCAGGTTCGATTCATGAGATCCACACCATCTCAAGGAATCCTGCCCAAAATTTCTTCTTGGGATTATTCATGCATGTCGCCCCAACTCTCAGCTGGTGGTATAGCTGCATGCACTCCCTCTGCCAATCTAGCTTTAATTTTTTCTGCATGAGTGGTTGCTCACACTCCATGATCTGCATCTTGTGGCTGCTCCACATCCTGAGGTTTACTCTTACATGCATGCAAATCCAGCTCCCTCTCAAGGGTCAATTGCATGAATTTATCACACTTCCCAATGGTAGGAAGCTCTATATAAATCACATCTACATCAAATTTGTAGAGATTCTTCTGCATCTCCAGTTGATTCTTCTATCGTCACAAAATTTTCTAACAAAAGAGTTGATTTTAAATTGACGATATCTCCCTCATCCGAGCTCCGATTTGACCGATTTTTTTTTCAATTTGAGTATTTTTTCACAAGGAATCAAAATCTGCTATAGATTGATGACCCAATTTTTCAATAAAAAGTAATGTGCGGAATACAAATTCTCGATGTCTGCTACTGATGCAAGGGTTGTACTACAAAAATAATAAAAATGGATTTGGAAGGTATGGCACCCAAATTGGAATATGATATCTTATAAATTGAAGAAACTAAAAATATTTTTTTCATCCCCCAGACCGGATATTTTTCTTTTTTCTGACTTCAACCACAACCCAAATAAAAGACAATGAATTTAAAATTCCATTATCTGAAAGAAGTGTTTTCACAAATTAATCTCTATACTTCTATCTCGTTAGTGCAGTTTCCACTTTCTTTACAAACACTTTGATTCTCTCTCAAAAATATGATATAGAGCAAGCTCTCGCAATTATCGCATTGAGTCCATAACCTATTAATTTTAGCTTGGTCAACTAATCCACCTGCATATAAGAAAGGATAACTTGAAGCATAGGAGAAAGAAGTCAAGATGGAGTCAGAAGAAGCACCTTTGGATGCGTGGACAGAGCTTCTGAAAATTTTGCAACAAAATTTTTAGATATTCTCTGCAAACTCACGCACCCAAATAATTCTTGCTCTCATACCATGTAGAAAATTTATAACACAGCTCTGATACCATGTAGAAATTATAAAAACATGTATGTATATCTTGGATTCACTCGATCTAACAATGTACTAAAGTTAAATACTGAATCGCTTCTACAAATATTTTGCGCAATTAAAAACAACACAATTTTCAATCACATGAAGCAAAGAAGAATAAATCAAAACACAACACCATATATTCCCAGGGAAAGCTTACTGCTCAAAACCTCTCTATCATATATTGTATATTCCACAAGGAATCATGAAACAATTGCTTACAAAACTCTTCTCACAAGAGCCCTCAACACATCAGCTAATTGTCTCACACAGTCATACAAAAATTGGCAAATCCCTTAGCCAATTTACTGTCTCCAGATAGCCTGCCTTGCTCACGTAGTTCCTGATGAATGAAATCCTTAATCACACATAATTCCTTCCTTCCTCAACTATGCTAAGTATCATGGGCATCCTGTGGTGTTTTTAACTACACCTGGTAGTCAACTAATATCACAACTGATAGTTAACTTCCCTTTCACCTAGAACTCAACTAGGTCTCCACTGGATCTGACATGGATGAAGTTAATAATATTTAAAAAAATCAGTTGCATGTGAGATCACTACATGTGAATTAATTAATATTTAATTCAATTGATCTCTCACTATTGTATCTACAGTTACAACTAGAACAATTGATTTTAACACACTTGACTGAGTTAAACTAATTTACAACTAGCACAACTCATGCACTACTGCACTTCCAACTCTGTTACAACTAAAGTCAACCTGCGTGTCCCACCAACCAACCTCTTAACTTGAAATTCACTTAGCTAACTGATTTTCCACTTCAGTTAACTATTTTCAAGTTCTCATTGAGAATAGATTATTGTTTATTGTAAAAATAATATTAATCGATAATAATAGTCGACATGCATCTATAAATAGACATGCAATATATAAATAGAACTTGGACATACATCTATAAATATACATCCACCTAAAAATAGCTTTTGTGGGTCCCACCAAGTGTAGGTGCTTAATTTTCACTAGGATCAAGGATGTTGTTTCCGAATGCCAATTTCACTGCTTCTTGTTGCAAACTTCAACACATCCCAGCAAGCAATATATAGTGTAGATTAAAAATTTCCCATCAGTCCCTGATAATATGAGATACTGGAAAGTCTTTGGAAATGAAAAACAGATTGAAAATTTCCTATAATCTAACGGTGAGTTTGAAGATTCTAGCTTGGACCTAGATGGTGAAGAAGATTGTCCCACTAAAGAAAAAATGTGTAGGGATGAACCTCCTCATAATTTTGATATTAATATTTTGTCAAATGAATATTTACATATGACAGAGATACATAAATACCCATAAAAAAGAAGAGTTTGAAGTGCTCCAATTCAAAGATAACATCCTACCTAGAGGACTTGTCCCTTTGGAGGAACTATTTGATTTCAATGATGTGGCTAGAAAACAAAATATGGAACCTGCAAAAGAGAACATTGAGGAGTGCAATCTAGGCAGTGAGTAGGATCCCAAGATGATAAAGTTATGAAATACACTGCCAGTGACTACAAAACAGAAATGCATTGCTTTGTTTAAGGAGTCCATTGATGTATTTGCCTAGAGCTATGAAGACCTAAAATCTTATGATACTAATATTATCCAGCACAAGATTCCATTCAAGGAGAACCAGAAGCCTTTCAAAAAGAAACTGAACAGGACAAATCTTGTCCTAATTCCCTTGGTTGAGAAGGAGATCAAGAAGATGTATGGTGCCAAAATAATAGTCCCAATTAGATACTTTGAATGGTTTTCCAATATTGTACCTGTAAGAAAGAAAATAGGTGAGATCAGACTTTGCATTGACTTTAGAAATTTGAATAAGGTATCACTTAAAGACAACTACCCTTTACCAAAGATGGATCACATCTTGCAAAAGGTAATGGGCTCCAAAATTATTTCTTTGTTAGATGGTTTTTCAGGGTATAACCAAGTGTTGGTGCATCCCGGTGATCAGCACAAAACAACTTTTACTACTCCTTGGGGGACCTTTATGTATGTGAAAAATCTTTTTAGATTAATTAATGTTGGTGCCACTTTCCAGAGAGTGATGGACATTTCTTTCTCAGAGGAAATCGTCATTTTCATTGTGATCTACCTTGATGATATTACAGTATATTCAAGAACTGATGAAGAACATTTGGCCCATTTGAGAAGATTTTTTGAAAAGTGCAAAAGGTATGGACTCTCTCTGAATCCCAAGAAATAATTATTTTGGTCTTGAAGAAGGGAAGCTTCTGGGACATATTATATCTGAAGAAGGAAGTAAAATTTATCCCAGCAGGATTCGGGGCATACTTTAGATTGATTGTCCTAGAAACATCAAACAGATCCAATCCTTCATTGGCAAGATAAATTTTTTGAGGAGGTTTATACCAAACCTTGCAGAACTGCTAAGAAACATCACCAACATGCTCAAGAGAGATTTAGGAGTTAAGTGGACCATGGAGGACATACAGTCCTTTGACTTGGTAAAGCAGGCACTCACTAAAGCACCAGTCCTGATCAGCCCTGATTTCACCAAGGATTTTATCATTTTCTCTTTTGCATCAGAACACACTATTGCTGTTGTATTACTGCAAAAAAACAAGGAAGGACAGGAGCAGCCCATAGCTTTTTTCAACCAAGCTTTGAGAGATGCACCTTTAAAGTACAATATCATGGAAAATCAAGCCTTTGCTTTGGTCAAAGCACTAAAGGATTTCAAGGTTTATAGCCTACATTCACATATCATTGCCTTTGTTCCCAACACAGTTTTTCAAAGACATCCTAATGCAAAACACTGATGATAAGAGAGGCAAATGGATTGTTGTTATCCTGGAGTATGATTTAGAGATCATGCCCACCAAACTGATCAAGGGACAAGGGCTAGCCAAATTGATGGTTGAAACCAATTTTCAAGCACTAGAAATCAACATGATCCATTCACTGGATGAACAAGAGGAGTTGGTGGCTCCACCAATTGAGGAAGCATTCATGAATTCTCCCTGGTACGCAGATATATTATATGTTCTATCTAATTTAAATGTTCCTCCTGGTTTTTCTAAAACTAAAGCTAGGTTTTTGAAATTAAAAGCTGTAAAATTTTTCATCTTATAAAAGGTCTTGTACTAGAAAGATTCTGGGGGCATATTGCTTAAATGTTTGATTAAGGAATATGTAGAGAGGCTTATGAAGGAATTCCATGAAGGGGATTGTGGATGCCATCTCTACTTGGAAACCACTGCTAACAAGATCCTTAGATCTGGTTTCTACTAGCCTACTCTCTTCGCAGATATCCAGAAAATGATAGCCACCTATCATAAATGTCAAATTTTTGAAGGTAAAAGAAATTTGTTTCTTTTTCCCTTACAACCAATCTCTGTTGAGTCTCCTTTTCAACAATGGGTTTTAGAATTCATTGGAGAAATCAACTCCTCATCCTCTACCCAACATAGATGGATCCTTACTACCACAGACTACTTTACCAAATGGATAGAAGCCATCCCTTCCAGAACTGATACTGACTTAGTCATTATAAAATTCCTTGAAGCCAATATCCTGTCTAGATTCAGTTGTCCTAGAAAAATAATCATAGATAATGTTGTTGCTTTTAAGTCCAAGAAAATGGTATATTTTTGTCATAAGTATCACATCTCCTTGGGACATTCAATAGCATATTACCTTCAGGGTAATGGATTGGTTGAATCCTCCAACAAAATTTTGGTTAATATCATCAAGAAGCTACTAGAAGACAATAAGAAACCATGGCATGCATTGTGGGCTGGGAGACTGACAACTAAGAAATAAATTGGCAGGTCACCATACTAGTTGGTCTATGGGATGGATGCAGTTTTCCCAACATCATTAAGAGTGCCAGCCATGAAAATCATTCAAGAGGTACAAGCTTAAGATAATGATGTAAAAATAAGAATAAGCCAGACCATTCAGCTACAACAGTCCAGAGAAGAAGTTTACAACAGGACTCAGGTTGTGCAAGAAAATATAAAAAAGATCTTTGACAAAAGAAGAAAGGCAAATGATTTCAATATTGGAGATAAAGTACTGAAATGGGATTCATAAGAGAATATAAAGGTAAACATGGCAAGTTTGACAATCTGTGGAAGGGCCCATACATTGTTCATTCTTTCAGGGGGAATAACGCCTCTTTTCTGCAAGAGATGGATGGAACAGAGCTGCCTAGAGGTCCTATCAATGGCAGGATGTTGAAGCATTACTTCTCCTAAATACAGAGAAATATCCCACTCCATTATAAATACCACAATTTTTGGTTCGGGTCCTTTTGAAAACTACCTTTTGTGTTGAAAAAACAGAAGGAAAAAGGTTATAAAAACAACAAGAGAAGATTCATGGAAATTATTGCAGAGAAGAAGTATGCCAGGCCACTGGTCTTGATGTTCTTGACACTTCCCTAAGAAGAAGTTCCATCCCCAGCTAGAGTCACTGTTAGAGTCCTATAATTTACAGTATCACAAGGTGACTGTGTATTTCTTACTTGCAAATTTTCATATTGTACATATATTTCAATATTCAAAGCATTTCCAAAGAATATAAAAAGAAACAAAAAGAAGAAGAAAATAGGGTGTTAAAAAAAAGGAAAATAAAACCCCACAAAAAATTAATAGGTCTGAAAGTGTTGCAAATCAAAATTCCACTACTTTTTAGAAAGGTTTGTTCAATCATATAGCTTAAGAATGATTTTACAATTTTGAATTTTTTGCTGATAGGTTATAAAATGAGGATTTTCCAAATTTTTTAATCTTGGCTTATCAGTAGATAGATAGAAAATGACATTGGTCCAAAAACTTAATCTGAGCCAATAGGAGAAACAACGAATAGGTGGTAGGTTAGAACTTTAAAAAGAAAAATGTTTCAGGGTTTGCAAGTCTAAATGCACCCTAAAGAGAAGAAAAAATGTTAGATTTCTAGTTTGGGTAGGTAGAAAGGTCGAGGAGAAAGAATGAAAGGAAAAGGTGAAATTATTCCACCAAGTACATTTTCCATCAACTGTCTAGTCTGTTGTTAATGATCCTCCAACAACCAATTGGTGTGGTGCTGTCGGTCTACTTCCAACTACACTCACATCTTCGGATTAATTCCTCCTCCATAAGGTGCCTCTGGTCTTCCTGACAATCTAGATCCTCTCTGCATTATTATTTCTAGTTTTGTTCATCACACCATCACACTTTCAGTTCCCACGAAGCCACAATGTTGAAACTGGGCTCTGATACCACTTGTAACATGCTTATCATACCAAAAAAAACAATTGTAGTAAAACACTTACAACATATATTATATACCATGTATTTAGTAAAAATTTGCATCATATATTATTTAACAAACTATGGATTTGCAGCCTGACTATTATATCTAATTTTAACACGGAAAAATTATATTTAACCTGTCTAAACCATGACATACATTTTAAAAAGGGAAAATATGCCCGCTCTAACTTAATGCATTTATTTCAATCCAGTTCTCGTACAAATCATAGCTGTCACAATATCTACTTGGCACATTGATTATTCAAAAATCACCTATGCAATGAATGTAATCATATGGTCTATGATTCATATGTTGTGATAAAAATATCATTTCTATAAATCACATTCAGATATGTGTTGAGCCTCAAATTTGTGCTTTCCTTCACCTCATTTCACCTCATTTTCCCTTGTCCATTTCTATTTTAAACCCAATTGATCAATAAAAATAGTTAAAATTACTTCTAGAATGGTTTACATGACTGACTTGTTGAATTTTGTGATTGTTGCCATTGTTAAGCATTTTGACCGGAACTAGCTGCAGAATGCAGGCATTCCGTAGCTAACCGGTGATTCTGCAGCTACCTTTATGTTTGAGCATGTTCCAGGTGGCCTCTTGAGGAAAAACGCATATGGGCATGATCCACGTCGTGCCTACATGGTGTGTTTCTCGTCATGGAAGAGGAAATGAATTCTGGGTACGGTTATGCACGTGGGAACACATTTGTGAAGGAAGACTCCTACTAGGACTGTCTCAGTCCAGGTGTCTTTTCTCCTTCACGCAGCCACCTTAAAGACTCCTAAGATGATTTGGATAAGGAAAGACATCATTCCTAAATTATTGTAATTATTGTTACTTGCATTTACTTTATAAACTCTTGAGTAGGCCGAGAGCTTAGTTAGAAATTTTGTATTAGATTTGCTGCTAGATTTTGTGAAAACTCCGTGTTACGTCTTTGAAGACACAGAGCATTATGTTCAAACTATTGCATCGTTAATGGAGCAGACAAAATTATCCTGAAGGCGTGATTTAATTTGGAGTTGAATGCCGTCAAGTGGTAGGAGGGCCCCGCCCTTTGCACAGATTTCTTTTACGTAAACTAGAATAAGTTTTTCCTAGCCGTCTTTACGTTCAACATTTGAATTGTATGTTTTGTTTTATCTATCGTAGAACGTATCTATTCTAGTTCTTCCATAAGAAGACACTCTTTCAACAGACTAAAAATGATGAATGTTTAATGACTATGGTATTGTAGTGGGATAGGAGTTGAATTTGTATTTGTTTAACTAGCTACTGTAGTCGTATTCATTCTAGTTCTTCCACAAGAAGACACTCTTCCAATAGACTAAAATGATGAATGTTTAATGACTATGGTACCGTAGGATAGGAGTTGAATTTGTATTTGTTTTAACTAGATACTGTAGTTATATTAATTCCAGTTCTTCCACAAGAAGACATTCTTCCAACATATTATAATGATGAATGATGAATAGCTATAGTACTGTAGGAATTAGTTGTAGTTTTTTCTCTTCACTATCACAGTTGCACTTGTTCTAATCACTCTTCCACAAGAAGAAATTCTTCCAAAACATCCTTAAGAAGTTCAAGATATGACCGTGATGTGATAATTTAGTTTTTCATTTGCTTTCAGTTCATTTGCTTTCAATTGCATACAATTACACAGTCAAAACTGTTCTACCTCTTCCACAAGAAGGAATTCTTCCAAAATATCACTAATGATGAACAAACAGATTGTGTAACTTCATAGAATAGTGCATGTTAGTTAGAACACTCCGGAGTTTTATTTTGCATTTAATTCATGTCAGCCTACTTTGTTTCAAGTTTGATGATGACTTATAGTTTAACATTGTTCTAGTTTAGAAGCATCTTAAGTTCATGTTTAAATTAATTCATTGCACTTGCATCTCATAGTCACACTGTCACCCTTTGTACAGTAGATTACGTTAGTTGATAGGATCCACAAGACAACCTTCATTATCTACAAATATCTTTTTGTTCTGAAAACCACCAGTGAACCATAACCATAGGAACAGAAGATAACATCACTAGAAGGTCTGAAAAATCTCTGCAAATTCCTCATCATAAACAGAGCTCCTCCTCAAAAGAACTACCTTGAAAAGAAACCAATAACTCTTTGAGTATAGGCTCTGTGACATTCAATTAAAATTTCAGAATAGAACTAGGAATTATTCATGGAATAGATGAGCTTAGAATAAAATGTTGCATCATGATTATTGTCTAACTGTCTAGTTAGAAAACTTGCATATTTAGTGATCATTTCCCAAGTCTAGTTTGTGTCATTTGTCTAAGAAGTCATCATCAAGCTCTTGTTTCTATTCAGTCATAGTTCAGATGTTGCTTCAGTGTTTTTAATTACATTTGCCATTTCATACATTAGGCTCAACTGTGTTTTTAACCACCAACTTCTTTTCATTAGTTTTCTAGGCATTTTCATTGTAAACATAAAACTTCAAAAGACCAAAAACATCATAAATCAACATAAAAGACCAAAACATCACAAAACACTACACACAACGCACTAGGAAACAAGCACCTAGGTACATATGGTACATTTCACTTCATCGGTTTACAATCACGGTTGTGATTAAATGAACTCGGTTGGAGACTAGATTGAGACCCAACAATATGCAAGGGTGTAGAATGTTATTACACCTAACATTTTTCAAACACACAAATCTATATTATACCAACCAATAAATATCTCATTTATTAAATCTCTGCTACATTTTTTCATCCATGTAATATTAACTGGTCTCCAACTTTGTAACCGGGACTGTGTATGTGGTTTATACTTTGTAGTGGAACCCTCTGGACGTCGATCACCCATAGTTTTCGATGATTTTGGGTACATATATTTGGAGCATCCTACTTCATTGGTCTAAAACACTTGAATTGGACAGTGGAAATCTCATTTCCCACCATTAGTGTAACAAAACCCTTGCTCTGATGATTCACTGCTAAATTGTTTTGCATGAGGCCGAGCGAGTGAGCTTTGCAACCTGGTGGAGAAAATCGATGCTAGAAGAGAAAATGGCCACATCTTCTGAAGGGTAGGTTGAACCAGTTTCATTGCATCAATTTTTTTAATTAATTGTTCAATTACTCTGCTAGATAACCTTGTTAAGTAAAGATAACAGTTATAAGTTTACTGGTTTTGCAGGTTGAGTTTCTAGTTACCCGAGGCAGTCTCCTTCGCACAACATAAAGCTACTGCTTCTTAATTCATATTGAGCCACAGACAGTTCTACAAACTGCAAAGTTAAGCTTCGTCTCTGCTCTTGTATTTTTCTATTTGCTTGTCGGAAATTGGGTTCTTTTCTTTAATTATTATGATTCATGATTTAATGTTTATTATTTGTGTAGGTAATGCAATTTCCCGAGAAACCCCTATAGAAGGTTGGTCATGTGCCTCTTCCACTGTGAATTTTATAGGTAGGGTTTTGCGTTTTTATTGCCTTCTGGTTATGCATTGGCTTAGGCGTTTACCAAGCTTCTCCTGCTTGGTTTCTTGTAGGAGAAACCTACATGGGTCTGACTCTTGTGTTGTGGCATGATTTAGTCCAGTTCCTTTTATGTGTTTCTTAAGTCATTCCTCAAGATGTACATCTATTTTTTTACTTAGTGTAGGCCTCTATAAACATATTGTTGTTATTTGAGTCCTTTGCTACCTTTACTGGTTTTGCATGTTGAGTTTCTAGTTACCCATGTAGAAATTATATATATAATTTATACCAATCGATTCAATCCGATCATGTAATATACTAAAACAAGATATTGAATCCTTCTACTATATTTGCGGAATATAAAACACAATCCCTCAATCACATGCAAGTAAGAGAAAGGAAATTATCAATCACACAACACAATATGTTCTTGGGGAAATCACTTGCTCAAAACCCCTCTATCATATCTTGTACATAGTCAAAGAATCATGAAACAATACAATGTTTTCTCACACCGAGAAAATCTTGCACTCTACTGATAATCTCACCCTAATCCTGCACAAAACTGACTAGCAATTCTTAGGCAAAATTGACCAACACTAATTAGCCAATTCTCAGCCCCTACTTAGCCCAGCCTTTCTCACACAATCCCTAGGCAATTAATCTCTATTAAATAGGATAATCAACCTTCCTCGACTGTGCAAACCCTATGAAGCCTTCCTCTAACTTTATAATTGTGCCCAGGCAATTCACTAATAATACAACTGATAGTTATCTTCCCTTTAACCTCTGTCTCAACTGGGTCATCATCAGAATTGACATCCATGCAGCTAATAATAGTGAATCATCAGTTACTTGATAGATCACTACTTGTGAATTAAATCTAATTTAATACTCTTGACCTATCTCTAGCTCATCACTCATTTATAACTAGTTAAACTGATTTTAAATCAATTAATTTGAGTTAATTGATTACAATCACACCACACTAGTGCATTAACTGCAACTGGACCTTGAAAATAATAGAATCATTCTACATGCCTCACCATAGACCCTCAACTCAAAATTATTGAACTAAATAAGTCTATCTCACTTAGTTAACTGATACAAGTTGTTATGGGATGAAATTACAATTTACTTTCAATTTAATTAAGGGATAATTAAATCAAAAGCCTCACATGGTAGCCATTTATGGGTGCCATTTTCTAGATTTTGTTTCTGGATGCCAATTATACTGTTTCTTGTTGCAAATTTCAACACTCCCTCTCAATAAGAAATAAATCAATCTTATCCCGATCCGGTACCTTTGGAATGTTCTTGCATGCAACACTTCTCTAGTGTTGTTTGCACATGCAACTTTCCTGAAACTGAAGAGCCTCCAAACAACTAAATCAGTATAATGCATCTATCATTAGAGTGTTCTGATTTCTAGATCCTATTGCATGTGTCTATTGGGCTCTTTGTGCTATTGCTGACATCTGCATCCATGCACTCTGCACTGCTGCCAACTATGATTTGCGCTCCAGTATCTGACATCTGTCACTCTAATTTTTGTCTGCCTGACATCTGACTGCATCAATCTAATTGATCCTTCCTACTAATATTGTACTATGGGATCCTTGTAGCCAAGTTTGATCCATGAGACAGACCATCTCAATGGACCCTGCCCAAATTTCTTCTTAGGATTATATCTGCACATCACCCCACCTCACACCTAGAGGTATAGTTGCATGTATTCCCTCTACCCATATGGCTTGAAATTTCCCCCTCTTGGAGGTCTCTCCTTGAATGGACTCTATTAGAGTCCTGTAATTTACAGTATCACAAGGTGACTGTGTATTTCTTACTTGCAAATTTTCATATTGTACATATATTTCAATATTCAAGGAATTTCCAAAGAAGATAAAAAGAAACAAAAAGAATAAGAAAAGAGGGTGTAAAAAAAAGGAAAAGAAAACCCCACAAAAAATTAATAGTTCTGAAAGTGTTGCAAATCAAAATGCCACTACTTTTTAGAAAGATTTTTTCAATCATATAGCTTAAGCATGATTTTCAATTTTGAATTTTCTGCTGATAGGTTAGAAAATGAGGATTTTTCCAAACTGTTTAATCTTGGCTTATCAGTAGATAGGTAGAAAATGACTTTGTTCCAACAGCTTAATCTGAACCCATAGGAGAAATAAGGGATAGGTGGTAGGTTAGAACTTTAAAAAGAAAAATGTTTCAAGGTCTGTAAGTCTAAATGCACCCTAAAGAGAAGAAAAAATGTTATATTGGTAGTTTGGGTAGGTAGAAAGGTCGAGAAGAAGGAATGGAAGGAAAAGGTGAAATTATTCCACCAGGTACAACATCAAAATCTCATTTTTCTATGATAAAAGAAGAAAAAATCAAAACAAAAGAATATTCATATTTTGAGGTTCAAAATCAGGTGATTCTATAAATTCGAGGACTTATGTTATATTCCTTATTATAAGTCCCAACAGTGTTAATTTCTCTTCCCCCCCACACACATATTTTCTTTATCCTAAGGGCTATACAAGTCCTGCAAAGTCCCAAATAGCAATTCGCATCGGCCTTTCGCAAATATTATTTTCCAATCCATTTACTATTTCACAAAAATCCCGATGCGATACTAAAGGGACCCACCTTTTTCCTTTCCACGTCATTTCCGTTCATCGCACTTCTCACTTTACAAAGTTTTAATGTCTACCTCCCTGCTGCTTATAACAAAAAGTGCTGATCTACAGGCTATGGGTAGGCCCACCTCCTTGCCACATCACCTCTGCTCATCACACCTCACACTTCGCAGAGTTTTAGCATTTACCTCCCCGCGCACATAAAAAAAATTTCGATTTGCGATCTGCAGGCGGATCCACCTCCTTGCCACGTCACCATCCACTCACACCTTGACAGTCATTTATCCTCGACCCCACCACTACATCCCACGTCATTCCACCTTAAACTCCCCACACCTTTCCGTCGTCTTTGCCCCCCATCTCCACATCCGACGATCTCCATGCATTTCGCACCCCCCTCGGCCTTCAAACTTTAACCATGGGGGGGGGGGGGGGGGGCGGGGGGTTCAAAAATGGTAAGTATCTCTTCATAGCCATTCATCTTTCACTGGCACACAGAAACCATACCCCCTACTCCAGTGCTTCCTGCCTCCTACCCCCCACACACCCCCTCAAATGCTTTTCCCTCCATGCCGATGCCGCTTTTTGCCAGCGACTCCCGCCACCATTGCTTCACATTGACAAACTGATTTTCGCCACCATTATGTTGTGTCTACCTACAGGCCTCTGTCACCACTGCTCCACATTTTCCCTCGCCTACTCTCTTAACTCAATCACGTCACCTCCCGTCAAGAAACCGTTGTGCCATGAATGGCCAGACCATTATTCAACAAGCCCGCGCCTAATCAAGGGCCACCAAATCACAGTTTAAAGTTCAAATTTGACATAATAGTAGGCTTTACTTTGTTATTACTGTCAATTTTTTATAGGTTTCGAAGCCGCAGTAAAATGATGGAGATTTTACTTTGTTATTACTGTCAATTCCTTGCAGGTTTCGAACTCGCAGTAAAATTATGGAGAAATAAAGTTGAAGAAGAGACTTTATCCATCAAAGAGAAATTATCAGTTCTCCTCAGTTCAACAGCAAGGTTCTCTTTCAATTATTCTTACATTCCCTTTCCATTATATCCCCTCCCTGGTATTGATCTGCGACAAATCCCTCTCCCTGTTCCCTTATTCTTTCATCCCATTCTTCACTGCACAGAGAAGAAACAAACTACAGAAGATAGAAATGCCTCCAAAGCTAGATCAACGGCCTTTAAATCTTATGGTCTACCAACAAGTGGACCTAGACACTTGGGTCTAGCGTACAGAGACTATAAAAACCATGAGACAGAGTCAAACTCCGATTTATTCGATGTCTACTGCTGGCTCAAGGACAAATTTCTCAATGCAGCTGATGAAATTGGCATATGGGAGACCCTACTACCCCTTTACATCTTTCATAAAACCCATAATTACCCATAATTAATTAGAAACTGAAAATATTGCTATGAAATTAATCAGAGGACCATAGTCACCCCAACAGGAGAAATCTTGTTCACCATCAATGCCCAATCCATCCAGCAGATGATGCAGGCCCTCACTCCTGAACAAGCAGTTCCTTTCTCATGTGGAGCCCTTATGGAATTTTATCAGAAGCTTAACTTTTCCAACAGAGCCAAAACTTTGCAAATTTTGATGTCCACTGATGCCCTAATTCCTACAACGAACCCTCCATATCCCTCATCTATATTTCCCGATAGGACCTAGCACATTGTCACTATTTTATCTTACTTATTATGGTATCACACTGATCAATGGGCAGATGAAGCCATGATTGGCTTCCTGTCCACTATTTCCTTAGATGTTAAGCCCATAGTCATGTTTAATTATGCCCAGTTTCTTGCAGATGCCATTCATGAAAAAATTTTAAAGTTTAATATAGAAGAGGTATTCAAATACACCATTGTGTTGGTATATATGTTTGCCTATTTCCAGTCCAAAATGTTTCAGTTTAAAATGAACAAGGTAAATGAAGACGCCGAGCCTTAATCGGTCATTTTCTGGACCACTTTTCTATTAAAGGATCAAAAGAATAATACATACAAGGATTTTGTGGATTTTTTTGTGCATCCAGCCATCAACACACTCAGCAGTGCAGCAAAGTCTAGGATAAGTGAAGAAATCAGGAAAACCATGTAGCTAACAAAGCAAGTGAAGATAGCAGATTGGTACTTGTACCAAAATTACACAGAGATTCAAGTCTATGGGAATGAGATAGCCCCTTAAAAATTGCCAAAGTTCCTCTCCATGAGGGTCTTTGCACTAGATTACATAAGGCAAATGATACATGCAGATGAGATCCACTTTGTTTCTACAAAGAAGAAGGCTCAGTTCAGAATCAAGACACAAATCGGGCCTTTCATCTATAAGATTAGAATAGTAGGAGAGGAGGTAGAGAAGATAATGAAGGGGATGGGTTTCAGCCACAGTTTCACTTGGTCTTATGACCCTGCAAGGATTATCCCCAAGAAAAGGGTAGAAAACAGATCCACACCCTATGTTGACATGCACAGGCCTAGAATTGAGCAGTATGCCAATCAAACAAAATGGGTGACCAACAACCTACAAGAATATGAGGAGCAGGTGATCTCCACCTCAAGCATCCAAACCCCAACCTCTCAAGAAAGGAAAGGAGTAGAAGATAAAGAGCTAGGGAGAAAGAGGCTAAGAGAGGATCAAACAACTTCGGTGACTGATACCTCTAGTAAAGAATTCAAACTAAGATATAGGAAGAGGACCAAAATTCACATGGATATTGATCAAGGAGGAGAATCAATGCATAAACAATGATTCATATTGTAGACACCCCTAGATCATCTCCAATGGGTGGTAAAACAACGACCTCCCCTACATCTTCAGCCACAATGCCTCTACAGTAATAGGGCTTGTAGACATCTACTTCCAAGCCTGCCATAGAACGTCGAGAAAAATCAGTTTATGACACATTCAAGGAGATAAAGTTGAGAAATGAGGTGTTGAAGACTAACAAATAAAATCAATTCCAGAAGCAAGCCCCAAGCTCACAAAACCGACTACTTTCTACCTTTGAGACTGAGAAAGGAAGGATGCAGTTGGCATTTCTAGAAGCCTTGGTCCTTCGTACAGTAGGAGATTACAAGAAGGCATCATTTGAGTTCAATACCAAGGACATCCATCTGATTGACCAAATGGAATTACACAATCAGACTGGAGAGATGGTGGCCTCCACCTTGACAAGTACTGCTATGAGCTTGTCAAAACTGCGGGTATCCTTAACCAATACCCAATCATAGCTCAAAATGGAGAAAATCTCTACCATGGCTAAGGACTCAAGGATCAAATCTTTGGAAGAGTTGATATTGAAGCTTTGGTATGACCCAACCAATGTTCAAGCCGTGGAGGAACTTTTGAAGAAAAATAATACTGGCATAGCAGCCCTAAGGAAACAACTCAAGATGCGAGTAACAGAAGGCCCCTTGGCTAAAGGCATTGAGGAATATGAGTCACAGAAGGTAGAGTTAATGAAGTTAGTTATGGAACAGTCTGCCCAAATCAAACAGATGGAGACCGAGATGGAGAAGCTACTAAAGGAAAGATAAGAAACAACTCAAGTGGCACTCATCCCACTAGAAGTTGTCCCCATTTCATCAATTCCATCAGTTGTTCTACCAACTGCTAGAGCATCCAATGGGACAAATCAATTTTCCAATGCCATGGAAAGTATGACCCTCCAATCACAAGAGATAAAGAAGTTGGAGGCACATATAGGCATCTTAAAGGACTAAAAGGCAAGATCTGAAATTTCCCATGAGATAGACAAAAAACAGATTGAGAGGTTGGAGAACGTAGAGAAGCTTGGCCAGCAGCATTATGGGCCAAATGAAGTTGATAATTTAGGGCAGTATCATAGAGTCAGTGCATTAAATTTGGAAATCCATCCACATTATTTTTTAACAGAAAGACTTGATTGACAACTGCACAGTTGCTATTGAAAAAGCAAATCGGGAATTAGGAAATATGCCAATCACAGCCCCTAAAATCATAAAATTCTTGAACTCCAAAACTAGCTATGAGCCTGAAGAGCTGGATGTACAAGATAGAACATCAACCATATTAGAGGTGAAAAGGGTCCTCACTAAGAGGAATTTAGTAAGGCAATTGGAGGAGAAGTGACATGAATTGGATATGGCCATCAGCAAATTCTTGAACAAGATTGAACCCCTAATGGAAAAAGGGTTGCACTCACTATATGTAATTAATAACAAGCTGGTCCAAAAGGGATATTATATGACCAAGCTCAAAGAAATAGCTAAGGATACCACCAAATTTTCAAACATCAAAGGAAATGTGATCTGGAAAGTTGTCTTGGATATCTTAAGCAATGGCATCTTTATTCAACATGAGCTAAAGCACGTTTTCCTCACCAGACCCACTTTCAGCAAATACATAGAGGTGGATGTAGTGTATCGACAGGTCATATGTACTAGTATTCCAAGCAAGAAGGAGTGGGTAAAATTGTGCATGTACCAAGGTTGAAAGGGAACGGTGGACACATCAACACATCCATCGATTGATTAGAAGTACCAGCATCACATCATCTTTAATGATCCAACAGAGGCGGCCCAAAAGTAAATCCAGATGTCAAAGCCACCCATCTTTGCCTCTTCTTGAGCACATAAGACACCATCAAAGCCTAATTTTTGGATTCATGAAGAGCTGCCAAAGTTTTTTATTTCACAAAGAGCCTCCTATGTCAATTCTACAGGCGGTGTTTTGTCTGATTTTTTTTGTTCGGGCCTTGCATGGCCACACCTGTCTACTTTTAGTTTAATTGTAATTAATGAAGGGTGACGAAGTAGATTAGGGCAACCGAAGTAGTTGTTAGTTAAATACTACATACATTGATAATATCAAGGGTTGGACGTTGTTAGACCCTGCATTGTAAGAAATATTGTATTGGAGCACTGTAATTTTGGAGTTGGGCATCAATAATAGAAGACCGTTTACAGGATACTTGAGTTGTGTTTAATGGTGATTTGTTATTTCTCTGTTTTAAATGTTTCCATTGTTTTCCTTTCTGTGCTTTTATTCATCTGATTTTAAAACAGAAATTTTAGATTAAGATTTGTTGTCGAAGCACCTTAATTCTGTCGGCATTTACAATCTGAATTTTTTTCTGCTGAAGTCTGATTAAAGAATTCTTAACTGATCTTTAGTAATATTTAACCTTACTATTTCTTCCACCTCATAATTCATACTGCTCTCATGATCCATTTAGCACAGTTAGCTTGCCCAGTGATGGTCTTGAAATTTGATGCACCAATCCGGCCTTTTGACTCCATTGCCCAACGGATTAGTCCATGCAGACCTGCTCATCCAACCAACAAAATCACTCAAAAAAACCAATACCACCATCACTGTAACTAGCCTAACATCAACATCCATAATATTAAGGAAAAATTAAATCAGAAATAGATAGAGCCCTCTCTGAGTCTAGGAAGGCTAGGTCCTAGATTCCAAAGCATTTTGATGTTGTCCTCTATCGTTTATTCTTGCAAATCTTATAAATTATAGGGCCACAAAATAATGGCGACCATACTGGGGACTCATTGGAAAAGCTTAATATTTCATTAGAACTTAGAAACCCTAGTCAAAACATTGTGTGATTCAAGTATTTCCCAAAGATTGATTTTTCAGCTTTTTGTTCAGCATATCTGTGCTTTGGGTCTAAATTCTGTCTCCTAGAAGAATCTTATATCATCCTGACCCAAACCCTCCTGCAATAGTTGAAAATCCAAAGAAAATACTGAGAAAAACCCCCAGAGTGGAGATTCAAACTATTAGCAAACCCCTTCACAGAGCAGCTTTCCTCCCTGAAAACCTTGCAACCTTGTAGGACATCCAATTCTATTTACATTTTGAATAGAGCTTTTTCAGGACCAAATCTCAGAACTGGATAGCCCAGACAGTTTTTGACCCAGCTTTCCTACAACAAAGTCTATTTGGGGAAGCCTTCACATCCACCCAAGTTGACCTTCATCTTCTCCAACACTTTGACTCCCTCCAAGATTTGGTAGCAGAACTCACCTCAGCTATTGATGATGCCTACCTTCAGCAATCTGTAGAATTATCTCCTTTGACTACAGCAGCTCCCTCTGTTATTTCCAAGTCCGTTCATCATTAGTCAACCCATCCAGGTGTATTTGCATCTCCTACCATTTCCTTGAACATTTCCCACTAGAGTACCCAAACCTCCACTCATACACCCACTGTCCACTTGCCTCCAATTAACCCCCCACCTCACTTGGTCAACCCTCCTCTTATTAATCCCCCTTGGGTTCCCCCACCACCAATCATGGCAGCCTGGTATGCTCCATTGGTGCTACCACTACCTGTGCTGCCTTTTCCATAGGATTATCATTCTAAAATCCCACAATTTGATGGAACTAGTCCTGCAACTGCTCAACAACATGTTTATAAAATGAATGATTTTTTTTATCTTCAAGAGATAGATGATGAAAGTGTCAAGTCAAGGATGTTTGCTCAAATTTTGGGGGGAGGATTAAGAAAATGGTTTAAAGGATTGACTCTGAATAGTCTCCATGACATCCCTGCCCTTCACCAGTTATTCATAAATAGATGGGAAGTTAAGAAAAACCCTCTTCAAATCTTGTCAGAACATGAAAAAATCAAGAGGAATGTTGGAGAGAGTGTCCAAGACTATTGTACCAGGTTTAACAGTGTATACAATGCACTCCCTGCTCACATGAAACCCCCACAAGGTTTAGCCCTAATGAAATTCCCAGATGGTTTCGAAATAGATATGGATTATCAGCTTAGAGAAAGAGATCCTTCTACATTACAAGAAATTCAGAGGGGTTCAGTAAGTGTAGAATCCAACCTCCTTGCAAAGAGAGCTAGAATGAGAAATGAGAAGAGAGTGACTATTAGGGAAGAGCCTGCAGCCTCCACATATGATGCTAAGATTGATAACCTGGTTAGAACTATGGAGAGAATGATGGAGAGGAATAGCCTGAATGAGAGAGTTATCATGAGGGATAATCAACCAGCTCCTAAAAATAGAAACCAAAACCTTAGAAGAAACCCCCCTCAAATAAGACAAGAGAGAACAGAGAGGCCCTGACCAGCAAACTAGGCCTCCATTCCAAGAGAATTACACTGATGAAGATGAGGGAGTGGTCGAAGAACTAGAAGAAAGTCAAATTAATCTAATGGGAATTAATGAGGAGGATTTTTTTTTCCTCACTGAAGAAGAACAAGGTTTATTTCTCTGACTCAAACTGAAGTAGAATTTGAAGAATCTAAGAATTATAAACAAGGGTTTGAAAATTCCATCATGGAGGTGCATAGACAATATAATCTTAGAAGCAAGAAAAACTCGGATAGTTCCAAGAAAAAGAATTCTGAAAATTTTGCTAAAAAGGTCCCTGAAACTGATCCCCAGAAAACAGCAGAAATTCCAAAGAAAGGTGTTAATATCCTTGGAAAGAATGATATAGAAAGCAGTGCTAGCAAACCAGCTATCAGCGCTAGTAAACCGGCTATCACCCCTATCAAAATTGTTCAACATGATACCCTTACCACAAGTCAACAATCCGATATTGCTGCAAAAATAGTGCCTGAGAAGATTGATTGTTCAAATTTGCCCAAAGTATAGACACCATGAAGTATTGAGAACGAAATTTCTAAAATAAAAATCGCAATTCCTCTCACTGAATTGGTAAACAAGGATGTATACAAATCTCAGGTCCTAAAGGTGTTGAACATAGGATAAATTACTGACACTGTCAATTTGAATGATGATAAACCTGAATTTTTGTTTGGGCCAGAAGTAGATGGTAAATCCCAGGAGGGAGGTGTTCTCCCATTTTATATCATTCTGAAGTTCATGATAAAATCCTCCATAATTCCATGTTAGATTTAGGTGCATTGCATAATATTATGCCAAAGGCTGTTATGGAGAAACTTGGTCTTGAGGTGACTATACCCTATAAATATTTGTACTCATTTGACTCCAACAAAGTCAAATGCTTAGGCCTCATCAAAGATCTATGTATTACTTTAGCCCAGATACAAGCTAGGAGTCTAGTGATGGATATAGTAGTGGATGGAATCCCTCCTAAGTATGGAATGCTTTTATCACGCTCATGGGGAGCGAAGCTTCAAGGGACCCTCCAAATGGATATGACTTATGCTACCATACTAGCGTTTGGTCAACAAAGAAGATTTTATAGGGAGACTTTAATGAAATACATGGTGATTAGTCAAGAAAAAACACATAAGTACTACCCCCTTTACTCTGTTCATTCCGACCTTGACTCATTCATTCTTTACAACGATGAAAACATTATTGAACAACTAGCTAGAGAAGAAAAGGACCAGAATAGAGAACAAGCAGACCAAATGGAAATTGTACAACACAAGTCTGAATCTAAACCTTTTTGGAACATGAGTTTTAATGGCTCTTGTGGCAAAGCAGGTTCGAGAGAAGGAGTGTGGGTCTCCAATACTGGAAATAACCACTCAGAGGGTCATTCTTACAAACTAAATTTTCAGTGCACCAACAACGTAGCAGAATATGAGCCACTCCTTTAGTGTTTACAATTGCTGAAAAGATTAGGAGCCAAAAGGATTTCTGTTCATGGAGACTCTGAGTTGGTTATCAAACAAATCAGGGGAGAATACTCAGCCAAGCATCCTTGATTGAGAGCATACATGAATGATTCCCTTGACCTCCTAAGAACATTTGAAGAATGTGATCTTTCCACAATTCAAAGGAATCAAAATATCCTTGCCAATGGTTTAGCATTTTCAGCCAGCACTTGTCAATTACCTCATCCCAGCAAGAAATATATAGTGTAGATTAAACACCGCCCAACAGTCCCTGATAATCTGAGATACTAGAAAGTGTTTGGAAATGACAAACAGATTGAAAATTTCCTACAATCTAATAGTGAGTTTGCAGATTCCAGCTTGGACATAAATGGTGAATAAGATTGTCCCACTAAAGGAAAATTGTATAGGGATGAACCTCCTCATAATTCTGATATTAATATTTCAGCAAATGAAGATTTACTTACAACATAGATACATAAAGACCTAGAAAAAGAAGAGTTTGAAGTGCTCCAATTCAAAGATAACATCCTGCCTAGAGGACTTGTCCTTTTGGAGGAACTATTTGATTTCAATGATGTGGCCAAAAAACCAAAGATGGAACCTGTTATCACCAAAATAGGACCTGATAGGCTGTTGGTCAGGCTACCTCAGTGTAACTATTTCAAACCAGACTTTTAGTTGTGGCTTAGCTTCCTCAACCTGAGAGGGCTCTCTCACTAGGTTTAAGATTTTGAATTAAGGATTAGATGGCTAAGTCTAGGAATAAATTAGATATAAAGTGTATGACTGGTTGAATTATTGATCAACAAACATCTATTGGGCTATGGAATCAAGGTATGTTTCCAAAAAACATCAAGATAAGCTTATCATGGAAGTCAGGGAATTTCAGAGTTTTTAGATATTCAGCAAAACAGTAACAAAGTGAACAAAACACAGTTTACAAACATAGGCAGGAATTTAGAGAATTTTCCAATGAATTCTAAGTAGCATATGTTCATGGCACTTCCAATAAGTAGATAAATAAAGCCATAGGAAGATCAAGCATCAAAAAACTCTTTGTAAATCCTGAGTAGTAAGCCAATATCTGTATTATGATAAAAACACACAGTTTGCTATAATGACATAATTTGCTTGTTAATGAAAATTTTTCAACCTTGAGGAATTTGACCTCATGTCTCTTATAGATCCATCATTACAATCTTGGATTCCCTTATCTAACTTGAGGAGAATTCGAATTTCTTAGCTTGACACCTATCTACTGCTAAAACAGACTATTAATTACATGTGACAGTTGACTGTCTGTTCTAGAGTCCTAATACAATTAGGAGTAAAACTCCTTATTATGACTAAAACAAACTTATCTAGGAATTAAATATTATGTTTGACAGCTGCTCATCCTTATCTTTGACCTTGATGGTGTTCATAACCTTGTTGTTATATTCTGTTAACTTATCCCTTATCTGTCCTGAAAACTAGGAACATGTTTCCTACAATATAGCTTTAACCCTCATTTATGCTCCTCGAATCCTTTTGCTGACAAAAATTGACCTTTTTAGACAAGTGACATGTGCTATAACTTCCATAGAACCATGCCCTTCCACCTATGAAAAATTAAGTCCTTGAAAGAGTGTAAAGAGAGCTGATGTGTCTGCGCTACGAAAATATCAATTGTTTTTGTAGCGCAGTAACTATGTTTTTGTAAACATCTCTTAACATCCAATTTATTATTCTTTAACACCTAGAACTTCATTTGTGAACCCTTTCCATCCTCTATCAACATCAACACTTCAAAAACCAGATTTTTTACCTCTTGAAACCTCAACAAAATTCTCAAAACTACACCTACAACAGTTTCGTAGTGCGCTACGAAACTGCTGTGTATGTCATCTACAGCAGTTTCGTAGCACGTTATGAAACTGCTGTGTATCTCCTTATTACACAGTTTTTTCATCATCTTCAGATCTTAAGAATATTTACAGCCCTTTAATGATTTCCTTGATGCTAACAGACCTTAATAATCAACATAAGTTAACTTTGCAATGTTTTCAAAAAGTGTTGTTCTTCCCAAAACAAAACTGTATTAGGGATTTGTCACTTACTGCCTTACTTCTGCTGTAGCTGATCTTCAGAGTTTTTCAATTGAATTTCAAGATATTCAATCTGCGTCTTCAACCTTCTGTTATTATCCCTTAAATTAACATTTATCCTTCTCACAAATTTAGCCTCTTTGATTACAGGAAGAGTCCAGGTAAAATATTGAGCTTCACTGCTGATTGTTTCAGGTTTTGAGACTCTTTCAAGCTCCCACAGAGCCTTAATTCTGTGAAATTTTATCTTCTCAACAACATCTTTTCTTGCTTTCTTCTTAATCATAGCAATTTCAATATTAGCTAGTCTTAATTTTTCTTTAACTCCTTCATAACTGCTCTTTTCTCTTTGAGTATTGAAAACTCTATTTCTGTCATCTTCAGGCATAGGTGATGAAAGGTCCATGGGTTCCTCATAAAAATTTGAAACTTCTCTAGCTTTATCTAACTCCACATCCAGCCCTTACAACTTTTTTGAATTCCTAGTTAGAGGCATTCTAGGCTTGAACACAAACTTTGAAAGTTCATCATTAAAATCCAGCTTTTTGGAAGACTTGATCTTCTTAGGTTTCCCTTCATCCAAACTTATAAAATATGCTTGAACTAAAGGAGATTCCTCAATTTCAATAGCTTGTAAAATATCATTCAAACTACCCTTTAAACCTGGATCTTCTTTTGAAACCATTGTTTTGCCTTTTTCCCTTACTATTTGACTTCTAGTCAATCTTTTCTGGGCTAATTTGCTAGTTGATTGTTCTTGTATTGTTTCCTTACCTTTGGTTGTCCTCTTTTGTGTAGGTTGAGGGGTTTCTGAATAATCACTGGTGTTTTAATCTCTGGCTCTTTCACTTGCTTTCTAGGCTTTAACTTGACAAATCTCTTTGATCTTGTTTCTGCAGGGTCACTGGTTTCTGATGGTGATTTTTCTTTGGCCCTAGGGCTAACACCTGTTCCATGTGTTTCCACCCCAAATCCACACAAAAATAGAAATGCAGACCATTCTCTATTTGCCCTCTGAAGTTCATGAAAAACTATTAATTTAACTAGACCATGATGGAATAATGAAGTTTCACATGCCTGAGTTTTCATCTGCACCTTATCTACCATCTTGGCCAAACTTCGAAACAGGAAGAAAGGTAAATCTAGAGAAATTATTCCAGTGAAATGCAATAAGAGTTTGAAATGATAAGAATACACCTTATGGTATCTTCCTTCATAGATGAAGTACCTTTGAATGTTGGAGAGCAGGTTAGCATATGTATTCTTGACATAACCTCTTAGCACTGCTTTGGTTAAATCTATGTCCACAAACTCTGGCTTCAAAAATATTTTACAAGATTCCATTTCAAACCTGAAGTTCTTGAACCACCTTTCTTCTCCCCTTGGAATCTTTTTCACTAATGATATAATTTCAGGAGAAATTGGCAAGTTTAAAAATCCAACCTTTGTATTTGAACCTGTGAAATTAATGGCAAATTCTTTTGTGACTTGATTATGACCTCCATGTAGCTTTTCACAGAATCTCCAGCACCCTGCCTTCTTGAAGGCTTCTTCAACTGATTTATCCTTGGTGAGAGGCTTCATGCCTTCAGGTTCCATTCTCAAACAGTGGCCTGACCTATGGTTTCTTTTTTCCTCTGTCATCTTTCCCTCGAAATCCCTGCGGCTTCAGAAAACCTGTAATAAACTGCCTCGCTTGATTTTAGAGAAACTGTCTCACTTGATTAAGGGTTTAGCTTTGCTTGATAATTGGTTCAACCTCGCTTGAAAATTGAGAGAAGCTCTGGTTTCTACTTACCATAAGCTTATCGTTCGAAGAAAACATGCACCAAGTTTTTTTTGCATGAGACAATACAACCAAGAACAACCATCTCCTTTCAAATTTAAAAATGACTAATGATAAATGACCCCTAACAAATTTTATGATGGTTATGAATGGTTGCATGTGTGAGAAAGGATTCATGCACTGACACCTAATCATGAAAATTTAACGAAATTTTATGGATTTGACAGTTGGACAAGATTGGTTATGAATCCCCGATTTCGTAGCGCATGTAATGTAATTTCAGGGTTTTGTGCTACGAAAAGACCAGCGTTTTCGTAGCGCAAAAGCAGTTTTTAACACTGTCTACACTACGAAAACGTGGTTTCATGGCTTATTCAAAAAAAAATTCAAAATGACTAAACACGTGACTTTCGAAACATAATATGGGACCCTTAAAGTGTGAAACAAGGTTGTTGTACTTTATTTGATGATGGAAATGAGACTCTAACTCTCTAACTTAGACTCTAAAAACATAAAAATGACTTAACCCCTATCTAAGACCATGACTTAGGAACAAATGCAAACTGTCGAATTTTGGAAAACTTTTATAGTGATAATAGAAGCTACATAAGCAAACATTGAGGAGTGCAATATAGGCAGTGAGCAAGATCCCAAGAAAATAAAGTTATCAATTGCACTTCCTGTGACTACAAAACAAAAATACATTGCTTTTTTTAAGGAGTTCATTGATGTGTTTTCCTAGAGCTATGAAGACCTAAAATCTTATGATACTAATATTATCCAGCAAAAGATTCCTGTCAAGGAGAACCAGAAGCCTTTCAAATAGAAATTGCGCAAAATAAATCCTGTCCTAATGCCCTTGCTTGAGAAGGATATCAAGAATATGTATGATGCCAAAATAATAGTCCAAATTAGATACTATGAATGGATTTCCAATATTATACATGTAAGAGAGAAAATAGGTGAGATCAAACTTTTCATTGACTTTAGAAATTTGAACAAGGTATCACTTAAAGATAACTACCCTTTACCAAATATTGATCACATATCGTAAAAGGTAGTGAGCTCTAGAAGGATTTCTTTGCTAGATGGTTTTTAGGGTATAACCAAGTGTTGGTGCATCCTAATGATCAGCCCAAAACATCTTTTACTACTCCTTGGGGGACCTTCATGTATGTGAAAATTCCTTTTGGATTAATTAATTATGGTGCCACTTTCCAGAGAGCGATGGACATTGCTTTCTCAGAGGAAATCAACCGTCTCATTGTGATCTATCTTGATGATATTACAGTATATTCAAGAACTGATGAAGAACATTTGGCCCATTTGAGAAGAGTTTTCGAAAAGTGCAAAAGGTATGGACTCTCTCTGAATCCCAAGAAATCATTATTTGGTCTTGAGGAAGGGAAGCGTCTGGGCCATATTATATCTAAAGAAGGAATTAAAATTTATCCCAACAGGATTGAGGGCATACCACAAATTGGCCATCCTAGAAACATCAAAGAGCTTGAATCTTTCATTGGCAAGATAATTTTTTTGTGGAGGTTTATACCAAACCTTATAGAACTATTGAGAAACCTCACCAACATGCTCCAGAGAGATTCAAGAGTTAAGTGGACCATGGAGGCCATACAGTCCTTTGACTTGGTAAAGGAGGCACTCACTAAAGCACCAGTCCTGATCAACCCTGATTTCACTAAGGATTTTATCATTTTCTTTTTTGCATCAGAACACACTATTGATGTTGTATTACTGCAGAAAAACAAGAAATGACAGGAGTAGCCCATAGCTTTTTTCAGCCAAGCTTTAGGATATGTGCCTTTAAAGTACAATATCATGGAAAAGCAAGCCTTTGCTTTGGTCAAAGCACTGAAGGATTTTAGGGTTTATGTCCTACATTCACATATCATTTCTTTTGTGCACAACACAGTTGTCAAAGACATCTTAACACAGAACCCTAATGGCAAGAGAGGCAAATGGATTGTTGTTATCCTAGAGTATGATTTAGAGATCAGGCCCACCAAACTGATTAAGGGACCATGGCTAGCCTAATTTATGGTTGAAACCAATTTTCAAGCACTAGACATCAACATGATCCACTCATTGGATGAACAAGAGGAGCTGGTGACTCCACCTATTGAGGAAGCATTCCTGAATTCTCCCTGGTACGCAGATATATTATATGTTCTATCTAATTTAAATGCTCCTCCTAGTTTGTCCAAAACTAAAGCTAGGTTTTTGAAATTAAAAGTTGTAAAATTTTTCATCCTAGAAAATTTTTTGTACTGGAAAGATTCTGGGGGAATATTGCTTAAATGTTTTCTTAAGGAAGATGTAGAGAGGGTTATGAAGGAATTCAATGAAGAGGGTTGTGGAGGCCATCTCTACTGCAAAAACACTGCTAACAAGATCCTTAGAGTTGACTTCTACTAGCCTAATCTCTTCCCAGCTATCCAAAAAATGGTATCCACCTGTCACAAATGTCAAATTTTTGAAGGTAAAAGAAAGTTGTTGCCTTTTCCCTTATAACCAATCTCTGTTGAGGCTCCTTTTCAACAATAGGGTTTAGACTTCATTGGAGAAATCCACCCCTCATCCTCTGCCCAACATAGATGGATCATTACTGCCACAGCCTACTTTACCAAATGGATAGAATCCATCACTTCCATAACTCTTACTAACTCAGTGATTATCAAACTCCTCAAAGCCAATATCCTGTCTAGATTTGGTTGTCCTAGAAAAATCATCACAGATAATGATGTTTCTTTTAAGTCCAAGAAAATGGTGGATTTTTGTCATAAGTACCACATCTCCTTGGGACATTCAACAGCCTATTACCCTCAAGGTAATGGATTGGCTGAATCCTCCAACAAAATTTTGGTTAATATCATCAAGAAGCTGCTAGAAGACAATAAGAAATCCTTGCATAACAATTTGGTGCATGCATTGTGGGATGACAGACTAACAACTAAGAAATCAATTGGCATGTCACCATACCAGTTGGTCTATGGGATGGATGAATTTTTCCCAACATCATTAGGAGTGCTAGCCATGAAAATCATTCAAGAGGTACAGGCTGAAGAGAATGATGTACAAAGAAGAATAAGCTAGACCATTCAGCTACAACAGTCTACAGAAGAAGTTTACAATAGGAATCAAGTTGTGCAAGAAAATATAAAGAAGATCTTTGACAAAATAACAAAGGAAAATTATTTCAATATTGGATATAAAGTACTAAGATGGGATTCAGAAGAGAAGATAAAGATAAACATGGCAAGTTTGAAAATTTGTGGAAGGGCCCATACATTTTTCATTCCTTCAGGGGGAATAATGCCTTTTTTTTGCAAGAGATGGATGGAATAGAGCTGCCTAGAGGTCCTGTCAATGGCAGGATGTTGAAGCATTACTTCTCCTAAATATAGAGAAATTTCCCACTCCATTGTAAATACCACAATTTTTTATTCAGATCCTTTTGAAAGCTACCTTTTTTTGCTGAAAAAAGAAGAAGAAGGAAAAATGTTATCAAAACAGCAAGAGAAGATTCATGGAAATTATTGCAGAGAAGAAGTATGCAAGGCTACTGGTCTTGATGTTCTTAACACTTCCTTAAGAAGAAGTTCCATCCCCAGCTGGAGCCACTGTTAGAGTCCTGTAATTTACAGTATCATAAGGTGACTGTGTATTTCTTACTTGCAAATTTTCATATTGTACATATATTTAAATATCAAATCATTTTTAAAGAAGATAAAAAGAAATAAAAAGAAGAAGAAAAGAGGGTGTAAAAAAAAAGGGAAAATAAAACCCCATAAAAAATGAATAGTTCTGAAAGTTCTGCAAATCAAAATGCCACTACTTTTTAGAAACGTTTGTTCAATCATATAGCTTAAGCATGATTTTACAATTTTGAATTTCAACTGATAGGTTAGAAAATGAGGATTTTCCAAACTATTTAATCTTGGCTTATCAGTAGATAGTTATAAAATGACATTGGTCCAACAGCTTAATCTAAGCCAATAGGAGAAAGAAGGGATAGGTGGTAGGTTAGAACTTTAAAAAGAAAATTGTTTCAGGGTTTGCAAGTCTAAATGCACCCTAAAGAGAAGAAAACAAGTTAGATTGGCAGTTTGGGTAGGTAGAAAGGTCGAGGAGAAAGAATGAAAGGAAAAGGTGAAATTATTCCACCAGGTACAACATCAAAATCTCATTTTTCTATGATAAAAGAAGAAAAAATAAAAACGAAAGAATATTCATACTCTGGGTTTTGAAATCAGGTGATTCTATAGACTTGGGGACTTTATGTTATATTTCTTATTCTAAGTCCCGATTGTGTTTATTTATCTTCCCCGCCCCCCGCTCATATTTTCTTTGTCCTAAGTCTTATACAAGTCCCGCCAAGTCCCAACTCGCAATTCGCATCGGCATTTCACAAATATTCTTTGCCATTCCATTTTATGTTTCACAAAACTCCCGATGTGATACTAAATGGACCCACCTTTTCCTTGCTACGTCATTTCCGCCCATCGCACTTCACACTTCGCAAAGTTTTAACATCTACCTCCCCGCTGCTTATAAAAAAAGCGCCAATATGTGGGCTGCGGGCGGGCCCACCTCCTTGCCACGTCATCTCCACTCGTCGTACCTCGCACTTCGCAGAGTTTTGGAATTTGCCTCCCCGCGCTCATAACAAAAATGTCGATTTGCGATCTGTGTACGGGCCCATCTCCTTGCCACATCACCATCCACTCATACCCTGAAATTCATTTATCCCCAACCCCACCACTATATCCCACATCATTCCAATTAAAATCCCCACATGTTTTCACTATCTCCACCCCCCATCTCCACATCCGACGATCTCCACGCATTTCGCACCCCCCTCAGCCTTCGAACTTTAATTGTGGGGGGGGGGGGGGGGGTGGGGGGTGTCCGAAATGGGCGGTATCTCTTACTGCCATTCCTGCTACTTGGCACACCTAGGCTACTTCGTATCCCCCTACTCCGATACCACCTACCACTCCACTACCCCCCCCCCCCACCCGAAATTTTATTTTCCCTTCGCTCTGATACCGCCTACTGCGCGACTCCTGCCACCATTGCTCCACCTTGAAAAATCGATTTCTGCCACCACTATATCGCATCCACCTACAGGCCTCTGTCACAACTTCTCCACATCCACCCTTGCCTACTCACTTCACTCAATCACACCTCCTCCCGTCAATAATCTGTTGTGCCTTGAATGGCCATACCGTTATTCAATGGGCCTGTGCCTAATCAACAAGCACCAAATCGCAGTTTAAAGCTCAAATTCGGCATAATAGCAGGGTTTAATTTTTTATTACTGTCAATTTGTTGCAGGTTTCGAAGCCACAGTAAAATTACAGAGATTTTACTTTGTTATTACTGTTAATTCGTTACAGGTTTTGAATCCGGAGTAAAATTACGAGAAACATAGTTGAAGGAGAGACTTTATCCATCAAAGAGAAATTACCAGTTCTCCTCAGTTCAACAGCAAGGTTATATTTCAACTCTTCTCACATTCCCTTTACATTATATCCCCTCCCCGGTACTGATCTGTGACAAATCCCTCTCTCTATTCCCTTATTCTTTCATCCCATTCTCCACTGCATAGAGAAGAAACAGGGTACATAAGACATAAATGCCTCCAAAGCTAGATCAAAAACCTTTTAACCCTATGGTCTACCCACAAGTGGAACTAGATCACTTGACTCTAGCGAATAAAGACCATAAAATCCATGAGATATAGTCAGAATCCGATTTATTCGATGTCTACTGCTGGCTCGAGGACAAATTTCTCAATGCAGCTGATGGCATTGGCCTATGGGAGACCCGGCTACCCCTTTACATATTTCCTAAAACCCATAATTTCCCAGAATTCATCAGAAAGTGAAAATCCTTCTATGAAATTAATTAGAGGACCATAGTCACCCCAACAGGAGAAATCTTGTTCACCATCAATGCCCAATCCATCCAGCAGATGATGCAGGCCCTCACTCCTGAACAAGAAGTTCCTTTCTCGTATGGCCCTTAGGGAATTTTATCAGAAGCTTGACTTTTCCAGCAGAGCCAAAACTTTGCAAATTTTCATGACCACTGATGCCCCAATGCCTACAACGAACCCTCCAGATCCCTAATCTATCTTTCCCGATAGGACCCAACACATTGTCACTATTTTATCTTAGTTATTGGGGTATCACACTAATTAGTGGGTAGATGAAGCCATGATTGGCTTCTTTTCCATTCTTTCCTTAGATGCTAAACCCATAGTCATGTTTGATTATGCCCAATTTCTTGCATATGCCATTCATGAACAGTTTTTAAAATTTAATACACGAGAGGTATTCAAATACACCTCTGTGTTGGTATATATGTTTGTTTCAGTTTCAAATGACCAAGGTAAATGAAGATGCCGAGCCTCAATCAGTCATTTTCTGGACCACTCTGCCATTAAAGGATCAGAAGAATTATACACACAAGGAATTTGTGGATTTTTTTGTGCACCCATTGATCAGCACACTCAGCAATACAGTAGAGCCCGAGATAAGTGAAGAAATCAGGAAAACCATGTAGCTAACAGAGCAAGTGAAGACAAAAAATTAGTACTTGTACCAAAATTACACAGAGATTCGAGTCTATGGGAATGAGATAGCCCCTTACAAATTTCCAAATTTCCTCTCCATGAGGGTCTTTGCACTAAAGTACATAAGGAAAATGATACATGCATATGAGCTCCACTTTTTTCTGCAAAGAAGAAGGCTCAGTTCAGAATCAAGACACAAATTGGGCCTTTCATCTGTAACAGTAGAACAGCAAGAGAGGAGGCAGAGAAGATACTGAAGGGGATGGGTTTCAGCCACAGTTTCACTTGGTCTTATGACCCTCTAGGGATTATCTCCAAGAAAAGGGTAGAAAATAGATCCACACCCTATGTTCACACGCACAGGCCTGAAATTGAGCAATATGCTAATCAAACAGAATAGGTGACCAACACCCTACAAGAAGATGAGGAGCAAGTGATCTCCACCTCGGGCATCCAAACCCCAACCCCTCAAGAAAGGAAAGGAGTAGAAGATAAAGAGATAGGGAGAAAGAGGCCATGAAAGGATCAATCACCTTCGGTGACTGATACCTCTAGTAAAGAATTCAAACTAAGATATAGGAAGAGGGCCAGAATTCACATGGTTATTGATCAAGGAGGAGAATCATATCAGAAAATAGTGATTCATATTGCAGACACCCCTAGGTCATATCCAGTGGGTGGTTGAACAATGGCCTCCCCTAAATCGTTAGCCACAATGTCTCTACAGCAACAGGGCTTTCAGACATCTACTTCCAGGCCTACCATAGAAGGCCAAGAAAAATTAGTTTATGACACATTCATGGAGATAAATTTGAGAAACGAGGTGCTGAAGACTAACACATACAATCAATTCTAGAAACAGACCCCAAGTTCACAAATCTGGCTAATGTCTGCCTTAGACACTGAGAAAGGAAGGATGTAGATGGCATTTTTAGAAGCCTTGGTCCCACGACCCCAAGGAGAAGGAGATTACAAGAAGGCATCATTCGAGTTCAATACCAAGGACATCCATCTGATTGATCAAATGGAATTACATGAGCAGATCGGAGAGATGGTGGCCTCCAACTTGATAAGTATTGTTATGAGCTTGTCAAAACTACGGGTATCCTTAACCAATACCCATTCACAACTCAAAATGGATAAAATCTCTGCCATGGCTAAGGACACAAGGATCAAATATTTGGAAGATTTGATAGTGAAGCTTGGGTATGAACAAACCAATGTTAAATTTGTGGAGGAACTTTTGAAGAAAAATAATGTTGACATAGCATCCTTCAGGAAACAACTCAAGATGCCAGTAATAGAAGACCCCTTGGCTAAAGGCATTAAGGAAGATGAGTCACAGAAGGCAGAGTTAATGAAGTTATTTATGGAACAGTCTACCCAAATCAAACAGATGGAGACCAAGATGGAGAAGCTACTCAAGGAAAAAGAAGAATAAGCTCGAGTGGCACTCATCCCCCTAGAAGTTGTCCCCATTTCATCAATTCCATCAACTGTTCTAGCAACTGCTGGAGCATCCAATGGGACAGATCAGCTGTGCAAGGCCATGGAAAGTATGACCCTCCAATCACAAGAGATCAGGAAATTGGAGGCATAGATAGGCATCTTAAAGGACCAAAGGGCAAGATCTGAAACTACCCATGAGATAGCCAAAAAGAAGATTGAGAGTTTGGAGAAGGCAGAGAAGGAATTTTCGGCCAGCGGAATTCTAGGCCAAATGAAGTTGATAATTTGGGGAAATATCATAGAGTCAGTGGATGAAATTTGTCACTCCATCCACATTATTTTTTAACATAAAGATTTGATTGAAAACTGCGCATTGGCTATTGAAAAATCAAATCGAGAATTAGGAAATATGCCAATCACAGCACCTAAAATCATAAAATTCCTGAACTCAAAAAACAACTATGAGCTTGAAGAGATGGATGTACAGGACAAAACAAAAACCATATTAGAGGTGAAAATGGTCCTCGCTAAGATGAATTTAGTAAGGCAATTGGAGGAGAAGTGTCATGAATTGGACATGGACATCAGCATATTCTTGAATAATATTGAACCCCTGATGGCAAAAGGGTTTCCCTCACTATATGTAATTAATAACAAGTTGGTCCAAAAGGGATATTATATCACCAAGCTCAGAGAAATAGCTAAGGATACCACCAAATTTTCCAACATAAAAGGAAATGTGACCGGGAAAGTTGTCTTGGATCTCTTAAGCAATGACATCTTTATTCAACATGAGCTGAAGCATGTTTTCCTCACTGGGCCCACTTTCAGAAAATACATAGAGGTGGATGGATTGTAATGATAGGTCATAGGTACTTGAATTCCAAGCAAGAAGGAGTGGGGAAAATTGTGCATGCACCAAGGTTGAAAGGAAACGGTGGACACATCAGCACAACCACGGATTGATTAGAAGTACCAGCATCGCATCATCTTTAAAGATCCAACAGAGGTGGCCCAAAAGTAGAGCCAGATGTCAAAGCCACCCATCGTTGCCTCTTCATGACCACATCAGCTGCCGTCAAAGCGTACTTTTTGGATTCACGAAGAGCTGTCG